>CM044108.1:16314289-16387230 GCA_024174645.1 Lemna minuta
AAGCACCTATCGAGTAGTCACTTCGTGGCGTACAGTGGCATGCGGGGACGACTGCCACTACATGCCAGAGGCAGGCTGCTTGTTGACTATTGTAGCACCTGCTAAGCAGGCCCACACGTAGCACTTGCGGCATGTATTTCTGGAGGACCCCGAGCACACATGCGCACACATCTCGGTGGTACTATAGCACCTGCCGAGATGTGCGCCACGAGCGCACCGTGGCACGCACTTGACGGGGCATGGGGGGTCCGAAGAACCAAGGAATTTTTTGCACTTTTCTCTTTGTGAACCTATAAATAGACACTCTAGGGCCTTCCTAAATGTATCTGAGCATTCCTTCATTCCTCCAGAGGATCATAAGTGAGTTTTTAAGAGTTTTAGAGTATTTCTTCCCTTCTTTCTCAATCTTCCACTTCTTTTGAGTGTGTGTGTGCATTTGTGAGTGTGCTCATCATCTTTTGGATTGCCCCATGAGGTGATCAGCTTTTACGGAAGGAGAGAAGACAGCTAGGAGAAGAGAGAAAGAGAGAGAGAACAACGTGATCCGCGGATGCATGGCATGCTTCCATCTCTGGGCGAAAAAGAGGAGACCCAGATTGTCTGCGTTCGCCATCCATTACTGTCATGCGTTTAAATTCTTTCATCCATTACTGTCATCCATTTCTCCATCCCTTCCTCGCCAAAAATCCTGGTCATATTCTCACCAAGAAACCAGAAAATCATGCATTTAATTATTTATCCCATCAAAGAACAAGAGAAGAGATCAAAACGAGATTCAGAAGTAGAAGCCAAGCTCGACGCTAAAATCAAAATGAGGAGGAGCGGTCAAGCTGCATCTCTTCCTCTACTTCTCTCCTGTGAAAGCTCCGGTGACATGCACAGGCAGCGCACTTCAGCGCCCACGCCGTACCCTCCAACCCCCGCCAAGAACTCTCTGGAACTGTCCACTTCGTACCCTCCGATCCTCGCCGCATTATTCTTCCAGCACTCGCCGTACCCAACCACTCTCTTTCTCATTCCCGCAGATCTCTGGTGCTTTCCTCCCTCCTGCTGGGGACCCATTGTCGGATATAGAGAGAGAGAAGAGAGAGTGATGGGTCCCGCAGCCCCAGGAAGGGCGTAACGGCCGACGCCCCAACGACGAACCCCATAGTAACAAACTTCCAAGTTGACAATGGGGCAGACGAACGGACAGAGCGACCCCGACGCTCTGCCAAACCGACGCGTGCTTCAGACTACGTTTACTTTTAGCGCGGGAGAAGCGTCGGGAGTGCGGGGATAAATAGAGAACCCCGGTTAGCAAGAGTGGATAGTTTTTTATGTTTTCCCTTTTGGTGTGAAAGTTGATAGAGAGAAGTGTTTTGTTAGAGATCCCCTCGGCCTTTGTCGGTTAACGACTTCTAGCCAGAATAGGGGAGAGAGAAACTGGAGTGTTATCGGGAACTCCCGACGAATTGCCAAGAAGGCATCGTGAAAGTCCGTGCGAAGTAGAAAGGCGTAGTTCCACCTGCCGATTCGTTCTCTTCCCTCCCTCTCCGATCTCCCTACTCTTACCCCTCTCCTCCGTGCCCCACCCTGACCCTTGATTACTGATAACACGCAATTTTAATATGATAAAACATAATTATTAATTTAAGGCATAAAACATTACATTTATGTGCATGTTATCATACTTTGAGTGCATTTCTATCATTCTATGCAATTTTATGTTATAATCTCAAAATGCGTTAATTTAGGATTAATTAGGATGAATTAAAGATTAAAGTTTTTATAACCCATGTTTACTTGAGATTATAAGTGGTTTTTAAAGTTAAATAATAGGAGAAATCATTTTTATGAACATTCATTTAATTTTCTAAAGTTCAAAATCGTAAAGAAATGAATGTATTTTTGAAATAAGAATTAAATCTCTTATTATTTAAATAATTTGACTTTTTAGAATGATAGATAATTAAATTTCAGATCAAATGAAAGAAATTTGGATTAATTTGGAGTTGTATTTTGAAAGTTATGATTTTTACAATTTTTAGGGATTTCTCTAGATTTTTTCAATTTAATTTTCGATTTAAGACGTTTTAAATAATTAAAAAATTGACAAAAATGTTTTTATTTTTCACGCGGGTCCCACGTGGATGTGACGTGGGCCCACGCGGCGCCTACGCAGCGTTACATTTATATTTATTATTACTATATAGTATAAAGGGTCTTCAGCCTTCCGTATATCGGAAGGGGTATTCGACCCTTTAATCCGTCGGGCTTTATAAACCCGACGGATTTCACTAACCTTTTCCGAGTGGGACTAAAGTCCCACACAGTGTTTCAACTGTAGCCCATGTGGAGCAAGGAGAGGCGTCAGATCGGCAGCGCATCGGAAATCCGCGCGTCGATCGCGTGGACGCGCGGACCACCTGATCAAATCAGACACGTGCTGGAAATCCAAGAGTTACAACGGTCCGATTTTGCGCAACGTGGCGGCATCACACGCACCGATCGAGTGGATGCATGGTCCACAAATCACTGATCAAGCACGTGCGCTTTAATGAGGAGTTATGACAGTCGTGATTTAATCAGGCGCTACGCATCCTGATCGTTAGATCGTGATCCAACAGGCGCGATTCAAAGCATTTTTAAACGCATATCAAGCGGATCAATCCGGAGCGTCCATCCGCGATCTGATGGCCACGATATAATCCTAACGTTTCACTATTGAGGCGTTTAATCTGGACCGTTGATGGAGCTTAACGCACCGATCGGACGATTTCGCCCAATTTCGGCTATAAATCAACGTGTTCTTCGTCTTTTGTAAGCATTCGAGGAGGATTTCATCTAATTGGCCCATCTATACCCTTCCTCTGTCGAATCTCTCACTTGGAATCGTTTCTAGACTCGATTTTGCATCCACGGGATGTTTATACGTGAGATTTCGTCGATCGTGCGAGGAGAATTTGTCTCTTGAACACCGATGTTCACGTTTGTATTCGCGGAACGAATAGCCGTCGATCTGGCGATTAATTGGATCGATTTGATCGTTATCTCGGGTTAGAAAACAAGTTATTCCTCTTATCTATCGTCATGTATCATCAATTTTAGGTTTTGGATTTCAATTTAGTTCAATTTCGTTTTTAATTTCAAATTGTGTTCTTCGCGATTCCGAAAATTTCCTCCCGCTTCCATCTTTGATTTCTCCGTGATTACTAATCCAAATCGAGCAATTTTTGATTCCACGGATAGATCTTTGAGTTATCTTTCTAAATCTACCATTTTCCCTAATTTCTCACCTCAATTCATCGTCCAATTTGACCAAATTCCAAAAGATCTATCGAAAATACCTTACTTCCCTGTGGATTTGACCCTTATTTACCATTATACCCTTCAATTCACTCTCAATTCCCCAATTTGGTAAGTTAGGCTTAATTTTTGACACGAGACCGTGTGAAATCGACAACCTCGCGGTTTCGTCTCATCAATTACGTAGTGGCGACCGCATCAGAGAGAGGGCTAGATTTATAAGGACGGAGAAAGGAGGGAGGCCGCCGCGAGGTGAAGAACAGACGAGGAGCTTCGCCATATTCTGCAATGAGATGGGCCCGGAGGTTCCACCCGCTTCGCAGAAGCTGCTAGGTGGCGGTGGGCGATGTCTAAAGAAATCAATTCCTGGGAGTCTGAGGAGTGGGGAAGAGAGAAACGAGGAGAGACGTCTAAGACTGAGAGTCAACGTAGTAAAAGCTGCCGCCGCTTGCAGCACATGTTTGTCTCAACGGGTTGAGTCCCAGTGGTGGTGGTGGGTGTGTGTGGCCTCTTTGGTCGAGCGGCAGTATCTATGTCTAATCATGCCTCGATTAAAAGAACGCAAGAGATCACAGGTTAGAACTAGGCAGTAGGCGTGGGCGGCTAAAAAACTTTCTTAGTCCTAACCGTCTCAACCGTGTTCTTGGGCTTTTTTGTGAGAAACTAAACTTATACCTAACTTTGGTTCAGTGTTAGAGTCAGTATTGTCTGGTGTATATTTGGTTAACCCTATACTTTCGGTGATATATTGTTTGATTTGAACATAAAATAAGATTTTGATAATCCTACAATCTGCATACATCTAAGTATATGTTTAATAAACAAATGATAAAAGATCATCACTTCCTAATAACATATATACTGTATATCAAGAATTGAAGATAAAATGTTTCAAAAAGGTAAACTTAAGCCATTAAAAATAGTTAAAGGTGTAGAGTCTCAAGAGAATAAACAATAGAGTTTTAGGAAATTAATATTTCATAAAACTACTTTCTTCAACTTCAAAACCAACTTTATGGGCTTAGGTGGCATCCTCACGACTCCAAGACTTTAAGGTCATCGAAGCAGATATAGTGTCAGGCACAAACCGTCCTTTTCTAAATCTAATAATTTCTCTACTTGTGGAAAAAAAGACGCTTAAAGGGAGAACTTGATAAACACATAGAGAGGAACTCCTTTGCGAGCACTAAAATGCGTTGAAATTTTTTAGATCCTATATTGCGTCACCATTGTTACGGGTCATCAGATAAGCAATCAATACAAGGTTCATGTGAGTAATCCTCCAACTCAGCCATTGATGATTTCTCTTGTGATACTGTGCTACTATTTGACTGTCGCTCCATAAATTGCATCATTAATGATGAACGCTTGTGACTCTATGAAGCCAAAAGATCATGATCGGTGTATAACTCGAAACCTCTATGGGACACACTTATTCAAGCATGTTAAAATAATTTTCAACAATGAACTTGTGCTCACCATGAAAAATATGTCCCAACTTGAATCTAGCATCAAGCACTATGGCAATAGGAAACATAAGCTTTATCCTCACTTGTATATCACCTTTCAGCAATTTGTCCTTCAGACGTGTTTATGCGTGTCTTAGCGCCTTTGCTTGGTCATTGCTCATTTTTGTCCTTGTGAAATCTTCGAGACTATGATTTAGCTAAAAAATTAGTGAGTCAAATCATTCAACTAGAAGTCCATAAAGTCTCAATACTTTTGGTGATTTAATTGATTTTGACTTAGAAAATCCCTTGGTTGCTTTACTAAAAACCAAGAGTTCATCTGCAAACATCTTTAAGAGCTATCATTCTTTATTCTTGATTAAAATTTTGCTTTATTTGTATTTAGATGGTTACTCGTCATTGCCTTCAACTCTCTTTTTTTCCCAAGCAGCCTTGATTATGTCATATGTTGAATTCCACATAGTCCAAACATCATAAACAATAATTTTTTATTTGGCCTTTCTAGCTCATCTCAAAAATTTTTATAGGACTGAATCCTCTTAGAAGAATGATTAACTGCAATTACAAGTTTTCAAAGTCTACGAACAATCTCACCAAATGATTTTTGACCGATTGCTTCTAGTCCATGTTTAAGTTTGTCATCATCCTCACTATATGAATATGACTCATCATTACCAATCTCCTTTATGCCCCGTTGTACGGCTACATTGAGAACATGAGCGAACATGAAGCATGCAAGGCATGAGATTGAGATAGTTCTTAGTAAACTATGAACTAGAACCTTTGAACAATTTCTCTAAGCTTTCCGACATTGTACTATTATTGCTTGAATTATCAGCTAGAATTGCGCACTGCTATAAAAAATAAGGAAAACATGTATTTAGTAAAAAAACATTATTTAGAAATAAAAAAAATTCTTATCTTGTTCATCAAATTGTAGTCTACGTGCACTTCATGCAACACTTTTACCATAAGTGTACCCCTAGGAGATTCACAAAATTCATCAACAACAAACACATGTTCATAAAGGTTCCACATGTTATCAATTCAATGAATCATGACCCCTATTATTGTCACACAATTTGTATTCCACCATGAGTGACATTTTCTCAATCAGTCAAAACAACAATCATGTTTTGACCTTTTCATCATCAAATTTTTTAAGGACACCATGTCATAAAGTATTTTTACTTGGAAGAGACAAATCAGATTGTGCAAAATAGGAACAAAAAGCTTCAAATTATGGATTCTCAAGGGTCTCAAAGGGTGTATTGGTCTTGATTATCAAATCAATGCATCTTTCCTTAATTAGCTCTTGAGTCCTTCCAAAATATTTAATTTTTTTGGAAAAAATTGGTGAGTGGAGTTAAAGTACTTGAAAGCTTGAGATCCTTGTAAATAGAGAGATGACAGTTTTCTAAGTGTTTCCATAGAGACATGGTGCTTCCTATCTTGTCTCTCTTTATTATTAGCTCTCTTGAGGGGATGCTTTGCTTACAAATGTTGTAACAATAATTGCCACTGCCATTCCTTGTATAATAGACCAATACTGGGGAGACTTTTCAACATTGTGAGGAATTCAAAGTGCTCACACTTATAGAAATATGTGTCTCTACATCATTTGAGGCAATCTCCAAAAAGTAGATGAATGATGATATCAAAAACTTTATTAATTAAGATAGAAAAATATTTCATTCATGATCAATGTGAAATTCTGTAAAAGAATAGACTATAAGTTACCTTGTTTTGAGAGATATCCATTTGAGGTCATCTATACTCAATAATTGTAAACTTAAATTTCCAAAATTCATATAATCAATATTAGATAGAAATAACAGAGATATTTAGAAATCAATGATGGACCTAAACTTAGAAATCAGTAAGACACATTTTAGAAATCATTTTACAAGAGTTTTATTCCTGAGCAAATTGGTACTCAGTTCAATTGGAAAGAACATACATTAAGGCTCATTCTCATTAACAATGAAACCATTCGAGTACATTCAAATATGATATTCAATTGTCTATGGCGAGACACTCATCTTGTGGGCAAATAGCTACAAAGTCACTGACCCGCCAAAAAATTAATAAATTTTGTTTTTCTAAAAATAGGTGAAAAAGAGTGCTTGAAACAAATCAAATCCTTTATGTTATCACTGATAGTAGTGGTCAAGATATTCTTCAAGAAGCCTGCTGAATCACCCAATTTATTCATCATATTGATTTTGATTTTTTTCTTGGAAAATATAAGATATTTCCCTACACATCTATATAAATTTTCATGGTGTTTATTTGAATACACCACCTACTTCAAAGTTAAATAGTATTGATAAAGGTGACACCTCTTACTTTCCTCATTAACACAAAACATCTTCTCTCAATTTAGAGAGTCGTTATCAAACATTCTTGAATTTTTAGAGGAGTCACAAAATATCATAATAATACTCTTTGTGCATCTTAGCGCTTGGGAAAATTTTGATTATTTAATAATATTGAGGTATTTTGATCATTAAACAGTAAATAAGGTATGTTGTGTGGGTGACAATATATGGCATACATCCCTTGAATGTAGGGGTGCACTAGAGACTTAAATGACACTAAAAAAATCTTTCAATCGCTTAAGATTATTCAGGATACCTGAGGTCTCTTGATTATTGCAAATTTTGAGCACACATGAGATCTTCAGATTTCTATAGAATTTGAGGACAATCAAGAACTTCAGCTGATGAATACTTCATGCATGCTTAAAAACTTGCATGAAACAAAGATTTATCCTTTATTATACGTCTTGATTTTTCTTTTTCCTAACTCAAGCATCCTCTTGTGTCCTATTTTTTTCCCCTTAAATCATGTTTTCACCAAAGAAAAAGAAACTAGGCATCAGAAAGTGTTCTCACGATCAAGAATCAAAGGGAAATCAGCTGCAAGAGTCAGAGAGAATGAGAGCAAGTGAGAGAGTGTTGAAGAAATAGAGGACACCAGGGAGAGTCTCCTCCTTCGCTTGCATAGTGACAAAAGGAGAAAAGCGCAAGAAGATTTTGAGAGAAAGAAAACTCAGAAGTGATGTGATTTTATTCATGAAATTAACTAAATTTTTAGACTTATTCCCAACAACTCTAATCCATGAGACGAGTGCAATCATCCACCTATCCCACGACTCAAATTTAAACTCATAAATTCTCAAAACTGATGCAAAGATTTTTCATTCTCTTCGGTGAGTTCTTTGACCTGGCTAACATGATTAAAAAAGCCAAGAAGCTCCCCCTTAAACTTGTTACCATGTTCTATACAAGTACCGAGCCCGGTTTCCTCACTTTTTTGACCAGATGGGCCTTCTCATTTTCATCGTCATTGCTGCAGCAATCATCTGCAAAATTTCCATATCAGTTGCAATTAAACCACTTCACCTTCTTCTTATCTCAGTATTTCTTCACACATTCTCCTTCATGAGCATCTTCATTTTTAAGTCTTCCACGATGATGCTCCTTGCTCTTTCCTTTCCCACTGACCAAGAAAACTTTTCTCCTTCATACTTGCCTCACAATCTCAAAGTTTATCTTTGTGGATCTTGAGCGAGCCATTGGCTTCATCCAAAGCCATTGAATCTAGATCCCGAATTGCTCCTCTGAAGATGTGATAGCATCAAATTTCATTGATGTCACATACAGTATCTTGGAGACTACAATGCTTTTCATCGATCTTTTCCCCAAACTCGCAAGTGTGTCACTATCTTGGTGAGTTTATTGCGAAAATTAGCAACAAACTCTCCCCATCGATACCACAAATTTCAAGTTCACAACTTTCACAAGTTCACGGACTGAAAGCCTAGGAGAGAAACTATGAAAGAGAAGTCCGGTAAAGCCAAAAGCCCCAATCGAAACTGACACCTATAAAAAATTAGACTTTGATTTGATCTTTTTTTCAACTCTAACGGTTCAATTTTGATTCGATATTCAGTACTTCCACATAATTTTGGAGATCGCTACTAATGTTGGCTAGGATCTCACTCGTGTGGGTCATCAATAGGTCAAAGTGAGACCAATTTAGGCATATTTATGTTTAAAAAACTGAAAAAAAAAGTATCTGAAAATCAAAAAGGATAAATCTCTTTAAAATTTAGTTCAATAGTGCAAAAAATAGTGCAAAAAATATTGAAGGTTATTTCAGCTGAAATTAAGACAAAGATATTGAAAATCATGGGGGCTGTAGTTTGACTCTTCACATCTACCTTTCCAACAATTTTAAATTTCACCCAAAGGATTTTTCAAGTTGAGAACTATTGTGTATGGTACAGATAAGTATTTCTTAGATCCATAACACAAACCACAAATTTTACTAGATATCCAAATAAACTAGCAAATCAGAAAACAACCACTTCATTTGTGCAATTTTTCATCAAGAGATGCAATCTTAGCCTGTTTGATTATAATTAAAACATTAATTACCTGAATGACTAATTGGGAAGCACTTTGAAAAGAGGTTTGAAAATGCATGAAGAACTGATAACACGCAATCTTAACATGATAAAACATGATTATTAATGCAAAGTAAGGCATAAAACATTCCATTTATATGCAGGTTGTCATACTTTGAGTGCATTTCTATCATTCTATGCAATTTTATGTTATAATCTCAAAATGCGTTAATTTAGGGTTAATTATGATGAATTAAAGATTAAAGATTTTATAACCCATCTTTACTTGAGATTATAAATGGTTTTTAAAGTTAAATAATAAGAGGAATCATTTTTATAAACATTCATTTCATTTTATAAAAATAAAATCTTAACGAAATGAATGTATTTTTGAAATAAGAATTAAATCTCTTGTTATTTAAATAATTTGAATTTTTAGAATGATAGATGATTATATTCCAGATCAAATGAAAGAAGTTTGGATTAATTTGGAGTTGTTTTTTAAAAGTTATGAATTTTACAATTCTTAGGGATTTTTTGGATTTTTTTATGAATTTATTTTCGATTTAAATTGATTAAAATAAATAAAAATGGCAAAAAGCGGTTTAGATTTCGCGCGAATCCCACGTGGATGCGACGTGGCACTCAAGGCCACGTGGCAGCGCCACGCGGGCCCACGCAGCGCCTACGCGACATTATGTATATATATATTATTATTACTATATAGTATAAAGAGGTCTTCAGCCTTCCGTATATCGGAAGGGGTAATTAACCTCTTAAACGGTCGGGTCTTATAAACCCGACGGTTTCCTACAAATAAATCCGTGTGGGACTAATCCACACGTTTTACTTACCATGTAGGTGACGTGGACGCATGCAGAGCGTTGGATCGGGTGGAGCGCAGGATCTCGCGCGTCGATCGCATAGATGCGCGAACCACCGGAGATCATCAATGCACGTGCCTCAATTAAAGCATTATAACGGACGAGATTAATCGGCGCGGATCGCATCTCAGCTGTCGGATCGCGATCCAAGGAGCGAAATCGAAGCGTTTTTATAACGCCAATCCACGCGGATCATCAGGGCCGTCGATCGAGATCGGACGGCTACGACTTAACTGAAATGGTCCACGATGGACCGCTTCATCGTAACCGCCGATCGAAATGATCCGACGGTTACGCCAAAAACACTTATAAAACGAAGTGTTCTTCGTCGTTGTAAAGCATTCGAGTTGGATTTCAATCAAATTGAACTATCTAGACACCATTCATGTCGTTTCTCTTGATTCCATCCTCTTCCTCTCTCATTTCCGCATCCACGGAGGGGTTGAAATCAAGATTTGGTGGAAAATCGAAGGAGAAATTGCAGCTTGAAGCTCGTCGAGACGTTCTTGGTGTTCTTCACGATTAATCGGCTTAATCACGATGATTTGATCGCTAAACAAGATTAGTGGAAGCGGTTTTTCCTAGATTATCTTCCTATTATGTTTAATTTTCGTTTAGATTAAGATTTAGGATTTAATTTCATCAAATTTAGCTCAAAATCACGATTTTAACGTCTGAAATTTTCTCTCCACTTCGAATTTCGATTTCTCCGCGAAATCAAGTCCAAATTCGATGATTCTTGATTCCGTGGAATCGATTTGAAGTCTTCTTTCATAAAATACCATTTTCCCCAATTTCTTCTATTAATTTCTTGTCTTATTTGATCAATTTCCAAAAGATATCTCGAAAATACCTTAATTCCCTGTGGATATGACCCATATTTACCATTATACCCCTCAATTCGAGTGAATTTCCTAAGTTTGGAATAAATTTTTGACGCGATACGGCATGATATCGATGACCTCACGGTCTCGTCTTGTCAAATGGCGCCGCTGCCGGGGAATTTAAGGCATATTTTTGAGAAAATTAATCAATTTTGACTTGGTCATTATCGGATTTTTCTTTATATTTCTTGAATTTAACTCGCATCGATCATAATTGGAGTGATCCGAAGTGAATTCCAACTTCATGATCCTTAATTCGACGAGAATAAGTGAATTCAACCTCTTGTCTAAGGATTACGGGCGATCATTTTTCAAAATCGTGTTAAGAAATTATAAACACTCACGGATACCCACACCCAGGTATGATCTTTGCCATTATTTGATAATTAGTATTATATAATTATTTTCATGAGATGTCATTCATTTTTGAAAACATGTTTTAATGCCTTCCGAAGATGAAATTTATCTTAAATGATCCTCAACTCGATACCATCTTGAGTAATTTTTCCTGTTCTAAGGATTACGGTCTATTGCTCACATGTATTATTTTGAGAGGGCCAAGCTCTCACGGAATCACGCATGACTTGTTTTTCTAAATCATTGTTGAATTTTTTATCTTTATTGAAATTAACGATTCTATACGAAAAAGCCTGTTGTACTAGGGTTATTTAGAGTTTCTCGTCGTCCTAGGCCGCATGGAAGCCATGCTCTGCGTAGACTTAGGCCATGATAGATTCAAAAGTAATCTAAATTTCAACCGCTCTATTGATCAAAAATTTTCTAAAAAAAATATATCTATACTTCTATATTTATATATATAATATAATATATCTATAATATACTATCTCGAATAATTTGTGATTACATGACTCTGATCTGATGATATGATTTGAATTTCATGCATAAAATTCTTAATTTCACTTTCAAACCATGGAGTATAATGATTTATTATTCATAACAAGGATAATTATGATTTGGATCTTGAGGAAATTTCTTATCATGCATCAAGTTTTTATTCAAAAGAATCACACCATTTTTTGGAGAATATGAGCTTAAATGAGTCTGGCTGAAGACGTTAAACTTAGCGCTTATTGGGAGGCAGCCCAAAGTTATCCTTTTTGTATTTTTCTTTTAGTTTATTTTTCAGAATAAATACATTGTCAAAGAACGATATTATTAAGGGCGCACGCACGAGAAATCCCGTGAACAAGCATCAAAAAGCCCAAATGAGTTTTTCTAAACCCTTTTCTCCTTACCACAATTTATCATCTTTTTCATGCCATGATCATTATTATTGCTATCTTTCTTCATGAGCATAGTAATTTCATTGAGGACAATGAAGAGTTTAAGTTGGGGGGTGAAGGCTTAGAAAAATTCAACAATTTTTCAAAAATTTTAAAAATCTAAATTCTAAAAACTCCTATTTTCCAAATTTTTATCACTCTTCTCAACCTTAGAAGTCTTGAAAGTTTGAGATCTTATCTACTAGAGATGTAGAAATGAGGGCCTAATAGCCCATATGATTACATTTTGAGTAATAAAATCAAGTGATCTAGATAAACCATGGGATTATTCGTAATGGTTGACTTCTTTGGGGTTGGGTATCTAACAAGGCACCGAGGAAAAATGAGTAATCAGAAGGTTGAAGTGCTATGGATTTGAAATGGAGAGCTTTTGAGTGAAGTTCAAGCAAAATTCTTATCCCCTACCTTACATCAGCCGAACCTACTTAGTGTGGGAATTCCTCGATACTGAACTTTCCCTTAAAAGAGTGCAATGATCCATCATTTTTTGAAATACCTATCTTTCCCTTATAGGCATTTAGTTTATCTCTTCCAAAGCAGTCAAGTAGTTACACCACTTTGTTTTAAACCTCACTTATGATAATCACACTCCCAAGTGACTCACACATCCATCATATCTCCTCCACATTCCTCTCACATGAACATACCCCTTCAAACATTACACTTCACATTTTGCCAAACTCTCTTCAAACCTCCACGAAAGAACTCCATGTCCTTATTTTTTGTAAACTCTTTTGAAATTTTTAAGTATGTTACAAAAGCAAAACAAAAAAGAGAAAAAGAAAAGAAAGAGGCAAGGAAAAAGGAAGGAGAAAAAGAAAGAAAAAGAGAGAAATAGAAGAAGTGAAAAGAAGTATAATAAGTTAGAGGAATATCTTCTCTTCTCAACACCACCATCTCTACCATTTCCATCTATCCCTACCATCCATCACCATCCACATCATTTGGGAGCTAAATTATCATAAATGGTACCACCTTTGCTTTTTAAATCCATTTTGTTTACACACATATTTGCTTTTAACCACATCATTCCTTTAGATATAGTGTCTTTAATTTTCTTTCAACCACCTCAAACGATGCATCCAAAGATAGGAATACCTTTGCAATTGCACTCTTTTTAGGAGGAAGGTAAGTTGAAGGGAATTCTAATACATTAAGTAGCGTCCATTTTGAGGGAAGGAGTGATGAATCTATGGAGAGGGTAAGGATTACATCTGCTCATGAGAGTGTGAGGATCATTTCATCCCCATAGCATTAAACCCTAGATATGCTCACCTCGATCACAATTGAGAATTAGACTCGAGCATTAGCCGATGAGCACTACCCTAATATGCACTAAAGAAGTCAACCTAGAAATGGAATCTAGATCACTATAGTCCACACTATGAGGAAGAGTAATCATACTTATATACATTTCACCTCTTTAGTAGTAGGATTGAGAAGTGGAAAGGACTTTCTAGGGAGATTCTATAGGAAATTGCTAAGAGACTAGCAATTATTTAAGTTGGGGGGTGTGATAACATGCAATCTTAACATGATAAAACATGATTATTAATGCAAAATAAGGCATAAAACATTCCATTTATATGCAGGTTGTCATACTTTGAGTGCATTTCTATCATTCTATGCAATTTTATGTTATAATCTCAAAATGCGTTAATTTAGGGTTAATTATGATGAATTAAAGATTAAAGATTTTATAACCCATCTTTACTTGAGATTATAAATGGTTTTTAAAGTTAAATAATAAGAGGAATCATTTTTATAAACATTCATTTCATTTTATAAAAATAAAATCTTAAAGAAATGAATGTATTTTTGAAATAAGAATTAAATCTCTTGTTATTTAAATAATTTGAATTTTTAGAATGATAGATGATTATATTCCAGATCAAATGAAAGAAATTTGGATTAATTTGGAGTTGTATTTTAAAAGTTATGAATTTTACAATTTTTAGGGATTTTTTGGATTTTTTATGAATTTATTTTCGATTTAAATTGATTAAAATAAATAAAAATGGCAAAAAGCGGTTTAGATTTCGCGCGGGTCCCACGTGGATGCGACGTGGCACTCAAGGCCACGTGGCAGCGCCACGCGGGCCCACGCAGCGCCTACGCGACATTATGTATATATATTATTATTACTATATAGTATAAAGAGGTCTTCAGCCTTCCGTAGATCAGAAGGGGTAATTAACCTCTTAAACGGTCAGGTCTTATAAACTTGACGGTTTCCTATAAATAAATCTGTGTGGGACTAATCCACACGTTTTACTTACCATGCAGGTGACGTGGACGCGTGCGGAGCGTTGGATCGGGTGGAGCGCAGGATCTCGCGCGTCGATCGCATAGACGCGCGAACCACCGGAGATCATCAATGCACGTGCATCAATTAAAACATTTATAACAGACGAGATTAATCGGCGCGGATCGCATCTCACCCGTCGGATTGCGATCCAAGGAGCGAAATCGAAGCGTTTTTATAACGCCAATCCACGCGGATCATCAGGGCCGTCGATCGAGATCGGACGGCTACGACTTAACTGAAACGGTCCACGATGGACCGCTTCATCGTAACCGTCGATCGAAACGATCGTACGGTTACGCCAAAAAACACTATAAAACGAAGTGTTCTTCGTCGTTGTAAAGCATTCGAGTTGGATTTCAATCAAATTGAACTGTCTAGACACCATTCCTGTCGTTTCTCTTGATTCCATCCTCTTCCTCTCTCATTTCCGCATCCACGGAGGGGTTGAAATCAAGATTTGGTGGAAAATCGAAGGAGAAATTGCAGCTTGAAGCTCGTCGAGACGTTCTTGGTGTTCTTCGCGATTAATCGGCTTAATCGCAACGATTTGATCGCTAAACAGGATTAGTGGAAGCAGGTTTTCCTAGATTATCTTCCTAATATATTTAATTTTCATTTAGATTAAGATTTAGGATTTAATTTCATCAAATTTAGCTCACAATCACGATTTTAACGTCTGAAATTTTCTCTCCACTTCGAATTTCGATTTCTCCGCGAAATCAAGTCCAAATTCGATGATTCTTGATTCCGTGGAATCGATTTGAAGTCTTCTTTCATAATTTCTTGAATTTTTTCCATTAATTTCTCGTCCAATTTGATCAATTTCCAAAAGATATCTCAAAAATACCTTAATTCCCTGTGGATTCGACCCATATTTACCATTATACCCCTCCATTCGAGTGAATTTCCTAAAATTGCTAAGTTTGGAATAAATTTTGACACGATACCGTGTGAAATCGACGACCTCGCGGTCTCGTCTCGTCAGGAACCATCCATTATCTAGTTATGTTCATCCAAATCTCAAGGTATCCTTGTTTGTTGACCTAAATTAATACTTGAAGAACATTTGAAAGGGGATGCAATTACAATATCAAAACAGTTGGTATATTGTTCACTGGTTACTGTTTTGAGGAAATTTAAAACATGAAAAGTTATCTAAGATCTATAAAAAGTGCATGAAATATATTTAAAATGGAAATTATTCTCAAGCAAATTGAAATCCTTTTTTGCCAATGACATAAAATTTATTTCAAAAACAGACCTTATATTTAGTCAAATATGAATATCTAGCTGAAGTTTAACTAGTACTAATAGAACACACACAAAAATTTCAAGAATAAAGTCCTTTTAACAAAAATAAATAAGATTTCAAGAAACAAAACTAAAAACTCCTAACATTCATGAAGCTATCACTGATCCTTCTCCTCATCACCTAGCATCAATAATTGTTCTTCTTTAATATCCTCCTCTCTTGACCGACATCTGTGAGACACTTTGACTGGCTAAATGTTATTATCAACACATACATGGTTCCAATCCTCCTCTTCACTTTCTCAACTACTGATCTAGCCCTCTTCATTGTTTCACTTCCACCTGCCATATAGTTCTATCACTGATTAGCCAATGAGCATGACATACCCAATACAACTAATGCCAAGATGTTTCAAACAAAAATCCTTACTTCTATGAAAGTCACACTTCCCCATGCACATCTAGAAACTTTAGGAGACTGGAGGCTTACTACTTTTGGCATGCACTTGATGCTCTCATGTACTTTGATGCTACTTAAGCCTTTGTGGCTACAACTTGATCGCTATGATTAACTTCTTTAAATATAGGAGAAATTTTCCAAATGAAGTGCTAGAAGAGGACCCAAATATTAGTTTCTTAAACCTCTTGAGGACTTACTCAGCTAATCCTTTGTGCATTAAAATTCAGTTTCCAAATACTTCACTCTATCTTGATGATAAGATTGAGTATGTGAGGAACACATCGCATACGCTGTTCTTTGTTGAATCAAACATTGAAGGATCATTGAAATCTTTTATGAAACCTACATAAAATATGGAAAAAATAATGAAGGAACCAATCAGTTAATGGATAACTCATCTAATTACCTTGTCCACTAGAAGAAAATCCTTAAACACCTAGAGCAATAAAGGCAGCCATATTCTCTCTATTGTGTAATTTGATAAGTTCTTCAACAGCCAAAAAACAATCACACATAGTCCAGTCTTCATTATTTTAGTGGATGGTAATTCCTATAATAGGTATATGAGTATTCATGGTCCATGAGTCAATGGTGAGCCAAATTTTCTTTGATCCCTAAATCATGAGTCTCAACATGGATTGACAAGTGACATATTTTCATCAGAAGCTATCGTAGTGTGAGAATCGAAGCTCAGCATCGCATTGTACGAGTAGGACAAAAATCTTTTGAGTTCTAGGGTTTTCACTAAAGTAAAGGGAAAATATATACAAATATAAATCTTACATGGTCATGTTTAGATTTCATCATATTTTAACTTGTCATCCGGGTTTCCCTCTTTATCATTTCTAATAGATTTTGTGGACATCCAATATGTCGAATCTCAAGATACACAAGTTGGAGCAGTATTCTCAAATATTTCCATCAAACAGAGGTGAAGCCATAATTTTCCTTGTATTGATCCAATGTTGTGGGTTCCTTGCTTTCTTGGAAATTTTGCAATTGAAATCACCTTCCCTCTATCTTGATGAATTTTTTTTCTGTCTTCAAACCTCTAAGAGTTTTTATCTATTCTTCTTCTGGTTTCAACTCATACTCTTACAAATTTATCTTATACCCATTCATATTGAAGAATAAAATCCTACAAACATTTAATCCATTTATTAAAAATTATTTAACTTGATAAAATATTTACCATAATGTTTATCATGTTTAGAAAAGAGGGATTGATTTATTACTTCTAAGTCATATGTATCATTTTTATCATCATACTCTTTGTTAGTCTCAATACATTATCATGTTTGGGAAAAGAACAAAGAAATAGTTTTGTGAGAGAAAAAAACTTTGTGGAAAGGACATCTAGGTAACTAATTTTAAGAGAATATCCAAAGGATTTCAGGGAAGGGGAAAAGGCAAAAGGGTGATCCAAACATTAATTACAATCAAATATAAATAGAATTGGAAGTACTTCGTATACTATGAGTCTTAGTTTCTTTAGAGGAATCACTAAACATAGGTAAAGGAAAGTCACACACTATTCAAACTAATTATAATTACTTACATTATTATTTGTCTTTGTTTGTATACGCCATACCTTGATGATAAATAAAGCTAAATACACATGCACTTGAGGGTAAATTATAGAATATGGTAATTTAAAATTTATCGGGATGTAAATAGAGGTAAGAAAATCACATAAGTTTGAATACACAAACTCACTTTATGGTTGTGAATCCATACATCATATGTTCATGATAAAATAAGATAATGCGAATAAAATTGAGGTAAGTAATTTTTATCCACATGTAAAATTTCTAGGTCAATGGATAACTGATAACATGATAATTAAACATCAAAATACATGATTATTAATGCAAATTAAGGACTAAACCATTCAATTCTAATGCATGTTATCATATTTTTTTAGTCTTTATCTATCATTCTATGAAAAAGTCATTATAATCTCAAAATACATTAATTTAGGCTTAATTGTGATGAATTAAGCATAGTATTTTCATAACCCATCTTTACTTGAGATTATAATTAGTTTTAAAGCTCAAATAATAAGAGAAATTATTTTACTTACACTCATATATTTTTCAAAGTTTTAAAATCTAAACGGAATGAGTATATTTTTGAAATAGAAATTATTCTCTTGTTATTTATTAAATTTAATTTTTTAGAATGATAGATAATTTAATTTCTGATCCAATGAAACAAATTTAGATTAATTTGGAGTTCTATTTAGAAATATATAAATTTTCTACTCTTTAGAGATTTTTTGAATTTTTTTGAATTTTTATAAATTTAAAATATATTTATTTAAACTCAAATCAATTTTATAAATGTGCAGGTGACGTGGAAAAAATCTGAAGCATGCAATCACACAATTAATCGCGACCGTCAATCGTCACTTAAGGCGAGGGGGAAGGGGGGTACGTGGCGCAATCCTATTCGCCAGAGAATTATTTTCAAACAATTTAAGCTCACCCGCTGATCTAAGAAGTTATAACGGCTGATATTAAAACCAACGAAATGCATCCAGAGAGTCAGATTAAGATCAAACAGCGACGGTTTGATGTGTTACTTATAATGCGCGTGACGTGGCTTCATCTTGACGGTCCATTTGAGATCCAACGGCCATGACTTAATCGTAACAATTCACGATCATGCGTTTCATCAGAGCCGTTGATCAAAGGTTTAAAGCGCGATCGAACGGTTATGCCCAATTCACCCTAGAAATAGAGGTGTTCTTTGACATTGTAAAATATTACAGGGCAATTCGAGTAATCGAATTGTTTAGACACCAAATTCCTTGAATCTCTTGTGTCTAATCCCTTTTTCCGCATGCACGGAGTGCTTGAAAGTGAGATTCTGTTGAGAGAATAGGAAGAAATTGGCTCTAAAACCTCAACGATCGTATTTTCAAATTTGGAAATAAAAAGCCTTGAATCTGGCGAATAGTTGGATCAATTCGAGCGCAATCTTGGGTTAGGGATCGTGTTTCATCCTAATCTTCCTTCATATATCTTTAGATTTATATTTCGAATCATAATTTGAGTCAATTTCAATTTCAATTTTGGTTTTTCACGATTTTATTTTTTGGAAATTTCTCTCTTGTTCATTCGATGATTTATCCATGAATCTTGATCCAAATTCAGTGGTTTTTGATTCAGTGGATTCGTCGTCAAATCTTCTTTCCAAAAATATTAAAATCTCTAATTTCTCACCATGATTCATTGTCCAATTTGATCGAATTTCAAAAGATCATCTAAAATTATCTTATTTCTCTTTGGATTTAACCCTTATTCACCACTATACTCCTTAATTCGTGATTATTTGATAAAATTGGTGAGTTTGGTATTAATTTTAACATGATTTCGTGTGAATTCAACGACCACGTGGAATCATTTCGTCAATAACCCATTTTGATTGGATTCTTCACTCTCATCTTAAATGAAGATGCTTAATCTATTCCCTGCTTGGGCTCTTTCCTCTCCAAATGGCAGCAATGGCATTAATGGTCTCTAGAGAATCTTTGATCTTGTCAACGATGCAAATTGCCCTTGGTGGCCTACTCCTCCTCTTCCTCACACTGATGTATCGTCATTGTCTTGGGTTTCCCTTGGTTTCACACCCTCTATTTAACCTAAGTCAGCACCATTGTAAGTATAAAAATAGGAGAAACAATAAAGAATGTCAAAGAAATCTTGTCAAACAATTTTTAAAGTACAATAATTTCATACTAATCTCATACTAGAAAATTCTAGGAATAGAATATTCTTTTTTATCTTATTTAATACCAAAAATTAATGACAAATATCCTTGTGCTGAAATTTTCTCACTACAAGCCACACTAACATGACACTAGTTGGGAAAGGACGCACGAATGGGTTGTGGCATGGCAAGATCAAATGGTTTTTTGTGGTGTGTGCGCATTCAACAATGAGCCTAATTTCCCACTCTTTTTCTCTATAAGTTGAGGAATTGGATTGCAATGTTGTTATAATTACATGTGCAATATGCAGTATCTATGCTCCAAACCAAGCCAGTTAGTAATCATCCATGAATTTACCAAATGATATGGAAAAAAGATAGAGCATAGGACTACTATATGCAGTGATGATAATGGATGTTGGTGTCGAGGGTAGAGATAGGGTGGACCCTAGTCCATCAATCTTCCTTGAAACAAAAAAGTTTATGTTATCTTTTTGAATGATTGTGATGTGGTTTTGGGTCAGTCTAATTGTTGAAAATGTGCAAGTCGAGTCCTCAATTGGACATTAGTATTGTGAATGTTCAATCATTACTATTAAATCTCCAAATGTGATTGGAAAGCTTATTACATATGATTGTGATCATGATTTCTGATAACACTGTGGAATCAAAAGAGAGTTCAAGGAATGAAAGGAAACCTCTACCCTCGTTTCCAATCTTTTAAAGAAGAGACCAAATCTATATCATTTCTCATGTGATTTCCATCATATTTTAATACTCACTTTCAATATTAGAATGAGATATATATTCTATTTCTCTTCATACTGGGTTAAAAATTTCTTACAAGGTAGGTGCAATATATGTAAGTGGGCTTTTTATCATCTTTAACACCCTCAAAGAAATATTTAAATAGGCCTCAACTCAAAGATGTACATTTTTTTCACAAAAAACTAATTGTCTCAAAGCATGATTGAAATGTGAGGACACAAACAAGGCTCCCAAAAATCTACCTCCCTTGGCTCATTCATGAATGGATAGAGAACATATAGAATGTATGATGAGTCATGGTCAATTTTTGGCGCTGATTTATTGCTATTGTAATGGAAATGTAATATTATTTAAGTTGTAATGGGAGCTTATCATTAATAATTTGGGTTTATAACCTAGAAATGTAGCCTTCTTTCAGAACTTCATCACATACTTCTACGAGTCTTGAGAACTACCCTTGCACATTTATATGCATGTTACTCTCTAAGGCACATGAAGGTTTTCCTAGATCACAAACAATGAAATGCGCTTCTTGGTATTTCTTCGCTTGTTCAATCATGTCTAGGTCACCATCTACATGAAAAATATCATCAATATAAATGGGGAGGATGAAATTCGTAGCCCAAGTATATCTAAAAAAGATATGTTGATCCACAATACAAGTCACAAGACTCTGGGCATTCATAGGATATTTGACTTCATGGAACCATGCTAAAGGAGTCGTCTACAAAACATGGAAGCCATACTTGAGGTGACATTTCTGTGATGATTCTTCCAAAGTAGAAAAACTATGTAGTTCAAACAACATGCCTACGCATAAAAGATACGACTTAACTATACATGGAATTCAACATACTAAGGAGTCAATGCCAAATCCAAATAAATTAGGTTGAACTTCATTGCCCCGTTTTGCAATTTTCCATCATCATCAGACCATATGAAGAATGACTAATTACATGCAACTGATATTTTAGATTATGTGATTATTAGTACATTTAAAGCCATAAATCATTACATTTTATGCATGTTATCATACTTTGAGTGCATAGTCATCATTCTCTTCATTTAATTCAAAAATCTCAAAATGTACTATTTTAAGGGTTAATCATGAATAACTCAAAGTGGAATTTTAAATAGATTACACCCATTTATATTTGAGATTTTATTTGAGTTTTAAATGCAAATAATATGAGCAAATGTTTTTATGAACACTCATGTATTTTTTAGTTTTGTTTTTCAAAAGAAGATGTGTATTAGTACATTTAGTTAGAAACTTATTATCTTTTTTTTTCTTAAACTAAAATGCATAGAATCATAGATTATTTAATTTGTGATCAGAAAAAAAAATTGGATTAAAAAGGAGTTATATTTTGAAAGATATAAATTTCCTCATTTTTATGGATTTTTTTGGAATTTGTTTTAATTTTTCTGAATTTATTTTGGACTATTTTAATTAAAACATTAAAAAAAATATTTCAAAGTGCGGATTGAGGTGCCAGTTGACATGGCACATGCTCTTGCATGTTGCCATGTGGTGGCATGTGCACGTCCGACATGAGGCATGTGTGGCACACACATTGCGCATGCTAGGAGAAATATAATTAGTGCTAAATGCCCTTAGTGGGCTAATTTTATTTAACATTCTATCAGCCTATTTATACACGTGCCTTTCTTTCATCATTTCAATGTTGGACTATGTTTTATATTGTTTTTTTAGGTGATGTGGCATGCTCAGAGGCATTGGATCAACATGAATGGATGGATTTAATCTATGTCCTTCACTTTCACTTAAGTGAACGGTGTACACGGCAGCATCTGAATGGGCATCAATTCGTCTTTTTAACGGATGAATCGTGGTCGTTGATAAGAGGAGTTCTAATGACCAGAATTGAAAGCGCCTCTGTGAGATCTCAACGTGGTATCACGATCGGATGGATACGATTAAATGACACTTTCTCTTCACATGCGACACAGCAAAATCCTAATACTTCATCTTCAATCAGATGGACACGACTTAATGCCCTTAATTTGCATCCTAGCATTTCATCTTAAAGACGAATCCACAGAATCAACAACCACTCAATTTGGATCAATATTTGTAGAGAAATTAAAGGAGTGAAATTTAGAGAGAGATATTGATCGCGAAGAGAGAGAAAACAGTTAAATTTTGTAAAATATGTCTAATCTACTTTTCAAAATTGAAATCTAATGTTATAGGAAGAAATATTAGGGAGAAAACACGTAGTCTAACCAAAAATCATGCTCAAAATGATCCAATTCATCATCAGATCAAGGCTTTTCATTTTGCATTTTGAAAAATTAAAATTTGGTGTTCAAGAGGGGAATTCTCCTTATTCTCTGAACAAAATGTCACTTTCAAACACTCCTTGGATTAAAAAATGAGTCTAAAAGAAGGAGAAAGCAAGAGATTCAAGGATTGAAATGTCTAAAGAGTTTGGTTGCTCGAAACATTTGACAATGATCTTTTTGTACAAGAAAATGCGTAAAAATAGGCTACAATTGGGTGTAACTACTTGATTTGTCACTTCATCTTCGATCAACGGCGTAGATGAAATGCTCGGATGCAAATCATCGTGATTAATTCATGTTTGTCCGATTGAAAATGAAGCGCTTAGATTTCACCACGTTGTGAGTGAAGAAGAATCATCGTGTGATCGCCAACGTTTGACCTTCATCAAATGCTTTGGATGCGTACACGCATCCACGAGTCCATTGGGTGGCATTTTAATCTCGATCATTATAGCTCATCAGATGAACCTCTAAGATTAAGTCATTTTAAAATGATTCGATGGTGAATCGTTATGTGCCGCATACCCCCCTCTTTAAGTGAAAATTGACTATCACGATTGGTTCACGTGATCTCATGCTCCTAAATGTGCCACATCACCTGCGCATAAAAAGAGAGAAAAATAGTCCCACATGGCAAAAAGTGAGACAAAAATTGTGTTTATGTCTCGAGTGGTTTTAATGGGTTTGTTTATATCTATTAATGGATGTTTAACCCACTAATGATGCACACGCGCACATACGTGTAAGTCACGTAGCGACACGTAATATGTTTTGGCGTGTCAGCTGCCACGTCAACGTGTGATAATAAACCTATTTTTATTTTTAAAAATTGATATCAAAATAAAAAAACCCTAAAATTAGAAAATTCATAACTTTAAAACTATAACTCTAAATTAATCAAAAAAAAATTTTTGATCAGATACTAAATATTATATCATTGTAAAATTCAAATAAATAAAAAACAAGAGAAGAAATTTTTATTTCAAAAATGTACTCATTTATTTTAGAATATAAAACTAGAAAAATAAATGAGTGTATATAAAATATTTTCTCTCATTATTTAACATTCAAATCCAATTATAATTTCAAATATAAATGGGAATAATCTAATCTAAAATATATCTTCTTTAATTATTTATGATTATCCCTAACAATAGTACATTTTGAGATTATAACTTAAATTTTCATAAATGATAGATATGTACTCAAAATATGATAACATGCATAAGGATAGAATGCTTAATGCCTTTATACATATTAATAATCATTTAATTACATGTATAAATTGCATGTTATCGGTTAGATTATGTGTGTTTCCCCTAATCTCTTGTCCTATAACATTAGATTTTAATTTCGATGCATAGATTAGGAAGTTTTAGAATTTTTTATATGGTCTCTCTCCATTCGTGTGATTTTCTTCTCCTTACTTTGTTCTTTGATTTCTCCGTGGATACAAGCTCAAATTGAGTGATTTTTTATTCTTCAAATAGTTCTTTAACTTTTCAATACAATTCTTCATCCAATTTGATGAAATTTGAAAAATTCTCAAAAAATTCTCCTACTCCATTCTAATTAACCCTTACTCATCTCTATTCTAAGTAAATCTCAATTAAAACTTGATTTGAGTGATTTTGGTATTTATATTTATGAGTGGACATATGTTTTCATTGACCACATGATCACGCCTCGTCAATCACCTATGCATAGATTATAGAACTTTGATGAAATTTGAAAAAGTACATGATTTTTTGAATATTTGAATACCAATTGTAATAAAATGGTGTCGAGGGAATTCACAAAGATAGACTCGTGGCATATCTATAGATTCAAAAAAAAAAAATTATAGTTAACAGCCCAAGAATATTGTTAAATAGTTAAATGATGAATACATTCTTGAACTATTATCATGATAGAAAAACATTCTCTAGTCTAGATGCACTTGAAAATCCATCCAAGTTTTGATGGATTTTGGCTTCTCTAAAAAAATAGCTATCATAATGCATCTTCTGTAGAGCTATTTCAACAAGATCATGAGGGATTTACAACATTTGTGTTGAGAGACATCCAAGATCACCAAAATTCAATTTATCTTCTCTAGAATCAAGTTCTAAGGGGTATGAGTCATTTCTGGATGTCTACTCACTCTATATGAAGGGCATGCATGATAAAAAAATGAGACATATCACCCTCTTAAGAGTTAAGAAGAAGAAATTGAGAAAAATTAATTTTATGTATAGGTGCCTTGGAGTTCTAGAGCTTTTGAGGGCTCAAATTGAGCTACATCACACTATTACATCATTAGTTTATCAACACATTAGATCATTCAACCTGAATGAATCTTGGTGTTAGATCAATGAGAGTTTCACACAATGGATATGGTCATTCTATAATCAATTGATCAAATCACTAAACATTTTGCAAGGTGTATGAATAATAGAATATATGGGTTGGATATAATAATGATGTGTTGGCTTCCATTAAATGCTCATAAGTCTTGTTCAATAATGGTTATACTTTGCTTTCTCAATTCACATGATTGAACATGTCATTTTTGGCCCTTCGATTCTCATGAAATTCATACCACTAGTTATGTGAGAGCTCATGGAAATCACTAAATCCATTCATTAAAAAATAAATACTTGAATGAGGTATTCTACCAATGTAAACTTAAAATTTAATTCAAAGGAAACCAAGAAAATAAATAATGCCTTATATATCTAGAGGAAATCAAAATGCTCATAGATCTTCTTAGTGGTAAGCTATGATCAAATTATGCTATCAAGGATTAGAGAACGTTAGATATTAGAACTTAAAGGTGCTAAATTCACTCTATAGTGATAAAGGTTTTCTTACAACATAGAAGATAAACTATTAAAAACTTTAGGAAAGAACTGGAGTTCTATACTATGAGGCTCAATAACTACCACATACATATCTCTTTAGTCGTAAAAAAATATAAAATAATTACTCGTGAAATGTGAAAAATAAGGTTTGAGAGGATAAACCTTTATTCTTGCTGCAAATCTTTGCTCTAATTCTTTCTCTTTATTTCAAGCAATATCACCTTCTCAAATCCATCTCAAAATGTCCCTAATCAACAAGCTCATACGACAAGATAATTGTTATATATTTCACCTACATACTAAAGAGAACTATGTGAATTCAAACAAATGTGTGTGTGTGTAACAAGCTCATACGATCAGATAAATTTTATAGATTTCAACTACATACTTAAGGAGAACTATGTGAATTCAAGGATATCTTTATACATAAAAAGGATTAATTCACTTGTCTATCAAATCATTTATAAATCGATATGGATTAATGTATATTTGGATAATCAATGAAAGCTTAATAGAATCCCTTTTTGGCTCATTCTTCATTGTCAACGTCCTCTTTATTTCAACAAAAAATTATTATAAACGAAAATAATGCTATTGCCATTAATAGGGGGTAAATTTGATATTTCTAGACATTATTTTTAAATCAATGAAGAGATATTCCGACAACTATAACTTCCTAATAGCATGCCTGCTAAAGGCAATCTGGAAGGCTCTTTGACAACCAGTTAGAAGGCCATTGAAGGCCAACTAGAAGGCATAGAAAAGGTTAAGTAATATGCCCATCGAAGGCTAGATAGTAGATCCTCTCAAAGTGAATTATTAATTGCTAGAAGCCAACTATGAACCATCTAAAGCTAAAATCCACTGAAAGGAAAAGAGTGAAAGAAGTTTATTTACATTCATGTCATCACTCATATTATCTTACTCATATATCTTTAAAGCCATTCC
Organism: Lemna minuta; assembly: GCA_024174645.1. Classification (NCBI taxonomy): domain Eukaryota; kingdom Viridiplantae; phylum Streptophyta; class Magnoliopsida; order Alismatales; family Araceae; genus Lemna; species Lemna minuta. The sequence goes on from CM044108.1 coordinate 16,341,135, forward strand.
TTGGTATCTGTAGTTTGAACACATAAGATTAGGTTAGATATGACATATGCTCGTATTTAGAAAGATGACTCCTTTTATGTTGATCATGTTGAAGATTAAGTGGACTCTTTGTGAGTCAAGCTTACTCCAAGATAAGTTGGGGAATCTTGGAGAGTTAAACTTACTTTTAGAGAAAAGGAGGACTCTTAATAGGTCAAGCTTACTCAAGGGTTAGTGGATGACTCTTGGTGAGTCATTCTTGCTCGTGGGAAAATCAAGGCCTCTTGGTGAGTTAGGTTTATCAGTGAATAAGTGAAGGACTCTTGTTTAGCCAAGCTTACTTCAGGATAAGTGGAGGACTACTGGTGAGTTGGGCTTTCTCATGAGTAAGTGGCGAGTCTAGCTTATTATGGGATAAGAGATGGACTCTAAGGGAGTTTTACTTACCTGTGAGGGTAAGGGGGTGTACTCTAGTGAGTCAATACTAGAATAATGGAAAGTCTAAGGAGTCAACTCATATTGTATGGTCTTTGCCTTGCAAGATATAATGAATTGAGGATAGAGGATTCAGTTGGAGGAGGCTTGGATGGGTGACCAAAGCTTTGGAACTTCTTCAAAGAAAACCAGCTCAAAGAGAGTAGGGAGTGCTGAGCACAGCTCTAGAAGTTGACTCGGGGGGTATGGGATCAGCTGTGTGGGACCTAGAAGTCATTTGAGCAGTTGAGTTGGTTGATTTCATGCACATCCGGACAAATGGTATTGACCAATGTTAAGTACTGATCATTCTTCATAAGCAAGCTGGATCGTCCTCCAACCAAGGAACCCAAGTATGGGGGACTCACAATCCACCTCCTTGATACACTTGGCTATTATTAATGAATCAAAACCTCAAATTTGAAAAATTAGAGATTATTATTTAATTAATGCCCACCTCCCGTCTAAGTTAATTTCATCAACAAGCACATTTATTTTATCTAATTTGAAGATGGTATCATCAAGAGATTTTTCCATGTCAACTTCCTCTTGAAGGCATCAAGCAATTATGCTTTTTTGGATAAACTTGTGGATATCATGAGATTATCTTGATTTGACATTCAAGAAATATCATTTCAAGACATTTCTAGATACTCTCTCTCAAATAATCTCTCTAGATTATTCTATAAAATTCTTCTTATGTCTATATCAGCATAGCAAGATCCTCATTGTATTTGAACTTTAAAGAAAGAAGTTTAAGAGAGCTAGTTGCATAGAAAATCTATGGAGTATTTGCCTCAAGTTAGAGAAGGTTAAGTTCTTAGCCTTGGAAGAGTCTCGGTGTCTACACCTCTTGAATATCCCTTTTGATGCCTTTTGAGAGTTTTTCCCTGAAAGTTGGAAGACAATGAATCTTCTTCTGTGATGTTCACCCCAATCTTCAAGCCCAACAGAACACAATTTTTCGCAAAATAATTCAAAAGATTCAATTCGATGAATTGTTTAAAGCTCAAGGAGATCCGTTTCTGGAGACTGGTTGCCCTAAACTTGGAGGTAATGGAGGTTCCATCGCTCTAACAGGAGCTTCCACGATTTCTCTAGGAAGCGGCTTCAACACAGGTTTCTCGCTCTCTTCTTCAATCTCTTCCTCTGAAGAAGACAAGTTTTTGATAAAGAATCTCCCCTCCTCGATATCATAGAAATTCCCTGTTCGCACCTCCTGGGCGAGAGCGCATGACCAACAGAACAGCCAATGCGCGCAGTCTGCCAAATTAGGATTTCCCCAGAAGAAGAAGTTCCCAGGAAGCTTGAACTTCTTCCTCATCTGAATCCTCCAGAACCCACCGTAAAGAAATCCGAAAAAGCACAGCAAAACTCCGACTATCGCCACGCCTTGTCGGACTCTATGGTCGTTGATTTGCAGGCCAGTAACAGCGAAAACCCAGACCGGAGTCGCCACCAAGAAGACGAACGTGAAGATGTGCACGTACATGTTCCCAAACCCTAATCTCTCCATGTTCCACCCGAACACGCAGAAAGTACAGAAGAAGGAGAGATAGGTTACCGTCATATCGTCCTGGCAGTCGAAAAGCCCGCCAGCCCACTGGGCTCTCGTCACCGCCTCTTGCCTCCTGTGCTCCGCCGCAGGCCACCCCACTACGGACTCGCCTTCTACCCTCCTCCCCAGCGGGCCCCACAGGGTGTACACGGCGGCGACGAGGGGGGCGGCGATGCCTGCGGCGAGGAAGGCGGTGACCGCGTCGTCGGGGCGGGAAGACCGGTTAAAGGCCCAGAAGAGGGAGCAGAGAGCGAACTGAAAAAAAGGCAGGTGAGGTGGAGGAGGAAGACGACAAAAGCTATATGAAGGCGCTCCCACGGGCGGGGAAGAGATTTCTTCGAGTAGCTATCCCGGAGGGCTACCCCGTCATCGGCGGTCCAGCGGAGAAGGAGCAGTGCATGGTGGATGAGCATAGGGTACTGGTAAACGCACATGATGGTGAAGAGCGCGTTGAGGATCTGGTTGCAGGCTTCCACCCAGTCCTTTCTCTTCGAGTTCTCCTTTATAACGCCATTGAAAACGCCTATCGAGATGAAGATCATGAGCAGGAAGACGGTCGCGCAGGCCACGGCCCAGATTAGGAGAGCCACGTGGAACGGATTCTTGATCCATGTCTTCGCGTAAAGGAAGAGCGCCCTCCAGTCGATCTTCCTCTTGAAGAGAACTCTAAACTTTGTTGAAGAAGAAGGGAGCTTGAAGGGACGAGCGCGGAGCAAGTCGAGGAACCTGTTCTGGCGCTGAGCTGGCGTCCGGCTCTCGTTCTCGGCGGGTGCCATCTCCGCGGGACACTGGATGTGCCCGCCGTCTTTGCGGTTTATAACGGAAGTGTTCGTGTCTTAATGCGTGAAACGCCGTGGTTGAACCGCAGCGCGTTCAAGAATCTCGCGGCAGCAATTCGAGTTTGACCGGATGCTGGACATTCGCAAGGGCACGGGATCTCACTGTCATTATCAGAGAGAGAAGAGAGGGTTAAGAAAATTGACAGAGAGATCGATATATATATATATATATATATATATATATATATATACATAGAGAGAGAAAGAAATAAATAGATAGTTAGAGAAATTTATATTTAGATAGATTGATAGATAGAGAGATAGATAGATAGATAGAGAGAGAGAGAGAGAGAGAGAGAGAGATAGCGAGATACGTAGAGAGAAAGGGGATAGGAGACTTGGTCATCGCACCAGTCGGGAATTCTCCAAAGTAAAAACATGGAGCAGGTAAGCCGGCTTCTTTTGACCTCGATCCGTAGTGGCCGGTCCAGTTGATAGCGGGCCATCGAGTAATACAGAATGTAGACATGTGTGTATTCGCATCACAAGTCAAATTATCTTGATATTTGGGAACTTTTGGTCAATTTTGGCAAAGAAATCAATGCGAGCATGGACTAGATGGTCGTCAATTAATAAAAAATCAAGATCTTCGCTCTTAATAAATAATTTGATGACAGATTTTTAATTTTCTTTGGACTGACAATTTCGTAAAATACCAAGCAAAATAGGTATTTTTATTTTAAAATGTCTGAAAAATCCAGAGAGCAGAGAGCCTACAAAGGGTTGATGTCGAAGTACTCCAAGTTTTCTCAAGTTTTCCCTTTGTACTAAGCTATTAAGCGATTTCACATCACTCATGCACTTGCTTCTCATGGCTGATCATGATTTTGACTCAGCATAATATTTTCAAACGACTTCCATCTATACCAATGAATGCAAGAAAATACTAACCAGGAGGAGGTTAAGAATCAATGGAAATGGACAACGAAGTTTTTGAAAGATTTGCATGGCCAAATAGAATGATCAATCATGGACCTTGTAATGCAGGATTTCTCATAGAACAGCCTTTTGGCATTGTAATCGGAGGAGCAATCCCACTTTCAAACGATAATCATTCTGATTATCTGAATCTGTTCTCGAGCAAGAGGGACAACATTCTTCGCTCTGGTGAGGGGTTCATCCTGTGGTGAAGAAGCTAGATCAAGAATTTCTCCGAGAAGTGTTCCATTGTGAACTTCAAATGAAGTGTCCCATTGTGAACTTCAACGGTAAGTTAAAGGTAAAATTAAAATATATCATTTTTATATTGTCATAACATTTCTAAGATGCTCTTTATTTTATGTGAAATCATAATCAATTATTAATATGTCATTGAAATAATAATAGCCTTCCGATGAGAATTGAAATAAATAAAAATCTCATTTACCTACTAAAACTATCACCAAAGAAGCTATTATCAATATTAATTATGAAAATAATCCCATATAAAACTGTCCATTATATTACGTTTCCAACTCTAGAAGCCCAAGTGTAACACAATAATGTTTCATGTTTATTTTGATATTACTTTACATTATTAAAAATTCCTAACCCTCACTCATGCATCATATATCATATATAAGTGCTAATTAATAGCTTAACTGTATTAATATTCTTCCCATTGAGGCTGAATATAGTATAAATATGATTTTCCTACATTATGCTATTATCCCTATTTGACTTCATCGAATTCAAATGGTTGAATTCTCATTCTTTCATGAGTCATGTGTATGCCTATTGAAAGTCCCCTAAGATCATCAAAATGTAAATCCTTCTTCCTCTCTTTCTCTTCCACTAAATCCATCAATAAAATTCATTTCTTTTCATAATGATCTCCCATTCTCCCCCTATCATTTCTCTATTTCTGTTCTCTCCTTTTTTTTCTCATCTTGATTCTTTGTCCACCTCTCCAAGATTGGAACCAACTCTACGTTGTTCCCTTACCTAGTTCAGGTTATCTCGTGACTATGACGGCAATTATTGCCTCCAACATCATGTAAGTTCCATGTCCCTCTCTAATGAGCATTGACTTTCCTTGAGGGTGACACTAGGAGAGCCCTTTTCTTTCTCTATTATTTTTGTTACAAAGACCCATTATGGCAATCTTGGGCCAACCCACATGGCCCATACAATAGGCCTATCAATCTCTATGTCCCCTCAACTTCCCATCTCCACATCTCTCCACATGTCTTTATCTCTTACTCTTCATCGTACTGTGTCCCTTCGCTTACCCTTCTTCTCCATATTTAACCCCATCTACCCTCCATTACAAATAAATGAATGAGTTTGGTATCACATCATCTGTCTCTCTTCAAAATTTCATTCCTTAAGCCTCTCTAATAACTATAAAATGATAGTGTTATTCATGCATCATATACCATATATAAGTTCTAAATAATAAATTTATTGTATTAATATCCTTCCCTTTGTGGCTGAATATGGTATAAATATGATTTTCCTATCATGCGCCAAATTCTATATTTTTCCTATATTATGATATTAACCCTATTTGACTTCATTGAAGTCAAATGGTTGAATTTGTATACTTTCATGAGTTATGTCGATAAAAGGACATAGGCACAAACATATAAGAACCTCGATGCAAATTACAATGAAAAGGAGGAAGGAGAAGAGTTCTCCGCCTTTCAAGGAGTAGAGTCAACCTTATTTCCATAAGGTCAAAGGAGATCAAATGGTTTAATGAAGGGGTCAAAGGTATTCAAATCATATTTGGAAGGTCAAATAGGAGAAATTCCTTTTTAAGAGAGAAACGCCCACCTATTCAACAGGGAAGGTGTGCCAACCTTTAAAGGATGGTTACCCCAATTTCCCAAGTGCCTCGTGTTTATAGGAAGTGGTGAGGTTTTATTCTTACTTCCTAGGGATGGCTGATGGGATTTGATGCTCGACATGCTCTCAAAATTTTGATCAAAATATTGAATGTAGTGAATTACATTGAATTTAACATTCAAAACATTAAGACACTAAGAACTAATAATCTTATCATCTAGTATAGATTCAAATGTATACTTATATGGTTCATTGAATATTCCTACCTTTTATGAATATTCAAATCCCTATTTTTCACTTCTTTTAAAAGGCATCCAAAGAGGAAACTAAACGGGAGAGGAAGAGTTTGGTTATAAATGATGGGTATTATGTGGCCTACAAGCCAATCACACTTTCATCTTTTGTTTATATTCATTGAAGTGAACTTTTATTCATTGTCATTCTTCTATGATGTTTGCAATGAAGTCCATGAACATATGCAATGATCAAGTGAATTATAATGAGATCATAATACAGTGATCGCTTGTCTTTAAACATATGTTCTAAATATTCTTATTTGTAGGATATTCGAGCAGGAATCGAATTATCCTGAAAGAATAGCACTATCTGATTTGACTCATATGATGAGTATGGCTGATCCTGTGGCCATCAGTGTTGAGACACCAAGGATAGATAGCGGGTGCTCTTTGGAGAAAGAGTTCATTGAATTGATCCGTATGAATCCCTGAATGGTATTATGCCAAATTGTCAATCAGGTCATGTCACGGTTGTGTACGTGGTCCTTTGACCTAAGACACCAAAGACATCTTGTGGATGGATGATAGTGTTTTGACTATGACTTACGAATCCCTAGCAATAGGATCTCCAAAATGTCACAGATTGGATACGACATGAAGTCCTCGAAGGTGATTGAGTGGTTAAGATGGGATCATCCACCCTCGGTATATGAGGAGATCGACTCAAGGCATGAGATGCCGTTAAATCCTTGGCCAAGGTAGTGGAAATATTAGAGAAGTTGTTCTCAATGATTTCCTACTCGCATCAGTACTAAATTGAGTGACTGATTAGGGTTTGACAATTAACCATACCCTAAGTCATTCATGAGTCTCATGCGGATGAAGGATTATACGTACACGGTAGCCAATGATGACAGGGTTCCATGAAAGATGTCTAATATACTCCATATCTCCTAGAGCACGTGGTGTAGCTTGGCACCAACCAAGCTGGCGACTCAATCTATCGATTGGGTTGAATTGATCCTTAGTCAATTAATCTATATGTTGATATAGTTAATTGATAAGGAAGACTAATAAGTGTTAGTAAGTTGATAGAGTCATTAACTGGTGAGATATATGAACCTAGAGGGTCACACACATAAGGTCAATGGACGTCGGTAGATATAGACATAATAATAAGGATTTTTTTGAAAATTTCACATTCCTAAAGTCTATAAATAAGGGGAGAACGACCATCATAGAGGTGCCCATGCAAGCCTAGTGGAACTTCTCCTCTCTCTTCTCTCCCTCTCGTGGTAACGAGTGTTCAAGAGAAGATCCGACCGTCTAGAAGCCGGACGCTTGAACAGTTGAAGAACTCTTTCAAAAGATCCATGTAAGTATGAATATTATTCTATACTAGATGATAGGATCACGTAGAATGGATGATGAGATCATCTATTCTTGGTGCTTTAACTCTATTAAATGTTTTGATTCAGCATCTTCCGTTGCAATCATTGTTTTGGTTGAAAACTTGGAGAGTTTGTTGAGCCTTAGATCCTAGCAATAGATAGGTGGTGATAGAATCATGTACATGTGAAATTCTGCCCTTAAATAGGTCCCATGCCTCTTAGGTTTTTAGCCTTGATATAGGACAATGGGAGTGAAATATCCCCCCAACCATATGACCTGGTCAAGCTTCCTCTATCGTTGTTCATATCTTTTCAAAAATGGCCACATTTCTGTTGGAGAGGAGCCCAAAAAGGGAGAGCACACAAGATATCTCAAACTGTTTTTTTGAAGCCCCATTGTTATCCAATGGATTCAACATGGTGGCTGACTTTTAGCTCTACAAGTCTAATATTTTTACCTCTGATATTGATATTTTATGGGTTGATTACAATTGTTGTAGTTAATAGCTAAAAATGATTTAATTTCAGTTCAATAAATTTAAAATCTTGCAAAAGCACTGTCAAGGGATCTTCGATTCATCTATGAAAATTTTTTTAATCTCCTTTAATAACTTTAATCCATCCTAAACTCAAAAATACAGGCAACTTTTTGTGTCTTCAAGCATGTTGAGGAAAGCCCTTGATCATGATCCTTGCAATGGATGTCATGAACAGGGTGAGGGCAAAGAGAAAAAACTCAAAAGCGTAGGTTGGGTTGAGTCCAAATCACCAAAATTATTTAAAGGCAAGTGGAAGAAATAAAACAAGATAGGCAATCCACATCGAGTATGCGGGCCCGGTCTCAAACCGCCGACGCTGTCCGATCCAGATCCAGATTCCGGTCGCAACGTGTGGTGCAGACGCACTCTAGCCCACAGAATTGCGGGTCAGGATCAAAGAGAAAGCACGCTCATCCAAGCATCTGCTCGTCCTCCCTGGCTGACAGGTGTCCTAAGGAAGACGTAATCTAGTCCTCGTTCATTTCCGCTGCGCTCAAGCCAGCACCTCTGGCGGCGCCTCCAGAAACGCAAATAAGAGATAAAAATAAATAAAGATAAAGATAGATAGGTAGATACACTGATAGATATTAAGAGAGAGAGAGAGAGAGAGAGTGAGAGAGTGAGGGGGGGAGAGAGGGGGAGTCTGAAGATGAAGACGCCGTTGCTGCCACGGCAGGAAGTGGCGGAGCCCTCCAATGGCGCCGCCTCCGCCTCCGCCTCCGCCTCCGTCTCCGGCGCCGTGTTCAACCTCTCGACCAGCATCGTCGGCGCAGGAATCATGTCTATTCCTGCAACGCTCAAGGTGCTCGGGGTCTTTCCGGCTATGGTGCTCATTCTTGCAGTGGCGGTTCTTTGCGATATCTCCGTGGAGTTTCTCTTGAGGTACACGTACTCGGGAAAAATCATGTCTTACGCTGGTATAATGGCCGAGTCCTTCGGGAAAGCCGGCGCGACCGCGCTCCAGCTCAGCGTCATCCTCACCAATTTAGGTGCTCTGATCATGTACCTGATTATCATCGGTAACGTTCCTCCATTTCACGGTTTATATGATTTTAGATAGCTGTTTTTTTAGCGATAAGGAGATGTACAGTCCGGGGACGAGTTGGAAGGAGTGTTATTGTTGAGATGATCCTCCTGATGATGATGATGATGATTTCTTCATAACATGATCAATTTACCGTCGTTGTCACCATCATCTTCCTTCTTTTGCACATCATCATCATCATTATCGCCATCTTCATTACCCCCGTTAACGTCTACGTCGTCCTCATCCCCATCATCTTCATCTTTGTCTTCATAATCATCAACATCTTCATCGCCATTGTCATCGTCATCATCATCCTCATCTTCATCGCCATTGTCATCGTCATCATCATCCTCATCTTCGACATCATATCCTTAACATCATTATCATCTTCGTCCTCATAATACTCGTAGTCATCATCATCCTCCTCCTTATCATAAGTGTCCTCGTCATCATAATCATCTTCTCCTTCATCATCATTGTATCATCATCTTTTCATCATCCATTTCATCGTCCTCATCGCATAATCTTCATCTTTATCATCCTCATCATCGTCGTCATCATCTTCTCCTTCATCATTATTACCACCATCACCATCGTCATTTCAACCGTCCGCAGAAAATAATTTTCTGAGCTCATTATCATCATCATCTTTATGAAGGGGACGTAATTTCCGGGAACCAGTCGGAAGGATCAGGGCATCAAGGAGTGTTGCAGGAGTGGTTCGGAAGCCATTGGTGGACCACTCGTCCAGTGGCCCTCCTCTTCATCCTCGTCTTCGTGCTCCTCCCTCTTCTTCTCCTCCGACGCCTCGGTCATCTCTCTCTCTCTCTCTCTCTCTCTCTCACTCTTTCTCTAGACTTAAATCAACTGATTACTCGCAGATTCTCTGAGGTTTTCCTCGGCCGTCTCGGTCTTCCTCGCGGTCGTCTTCGTCGCAGTGAGCTCAACCATGGCGCTCTACGCGATCTTCGATGGGTCGAGCAGAACTCCGAGGATGCTCCCAGATTCCAGCTCTGGTTCCTCTTTCTTTAAGCTTTTCACCGCCGTCCCAGTCATCGTCCTCGCCTTCACTTTCCATTTCAACGGTGAGCAGACCTTGTGACCTTCACTTGCCAGTACATGCACCGTAAAAAAGATGATATATTTCTCTCAGTTCACCCCATCAGAGCGGAGCTCCAGAGATCATCTGACATGACCAGAGCAGTCAGACTCTCTCTCCTCCTCTGCTCCGCCATCTACGCCGCCGTCGGGCTCTCCGGCTATCTCCTCTTCGGAGACGCCACCATGGCCGACATACTTACCAACTTCGACACATCTTCGTTTTCCCCGCTGGTCAACGATCTCGTTCGCATAAGCTACGGAGTCCACCTCGTCCTGGTCTTCCCCCTGCTCAATTTCTCTCTGAGAATAAACGTCGACGGACTCTTCTTTCCTAACAAACGACCTCTCCCTTACGACGATACTCGCTTTGTATCTCTCACTGTTGGGCTGGCGGCTTTCGTTTACCTCGCCGCCATCGCTATTCCCAACATCTGGACGCTCTTCCAGCTCTTCGGGTCCACGTCTGCCGTCTGTCTTTCGCTGATCTTCCCCGCGGCCATCGTTATCAGGTATTCGTTATTCTCTGCGCGTATGATATTCAAAAGATTCTCTATCTTTTAACGCCGGAAGATCCGTTGCAGGGATATTCATGGTATCGCTGGCATGAGCGATAAGCTGGTGGCGGGGACGATGATTGTGCTCGCGGTGGCAACGAGCGCCATCGCCGTGACGTCAGATTTGATCAGCTTGTTTAAAACAGAGGGGTAATTGACGAAGCGTTTTTCTGTGGTCACTAAAACACGCAAATGTCTCTCAAACAAAATTTATAATGCCGAACTCACATTCACAAAGATATAAATAACAAAGTTGACTTTTATTGCAGAGTTGACTTGGTAAAACTTAGGTTTAAAAGAGGTTTTAAAGAAGTAAAAATGATATTTTAAGAATAGCAATGATATAAATATACAAAACATAGAATTTTAAGATTTAAGATCTCTAATTTGACAGAGAAAAGTCAAAATCAAAGCGTTGACTTTGACTAACACTCGAATTTCTTTAAAATCAGAGAACCAAAAGATGTAAGAAGATTATGAAAAATTATATATTTGGAAACTAGAGAGAAAATGAAATTTATTGATATAAGTTTCGTGATTTTTTTATAAGAAATAGGCTTACTATGAATTATTAAAAATCAAAGATCATAAAAATCCCGAAATAAACAATTCAGAGAAAATCTTCAAATTGACTTATCAAATGATATCCAAATCATGCAATTTATATATCAATAGAAATCTAAAACCAGAGTATTGTAAAGACACCAAAATTATCAAATTCTGATTTATATGTTAAAAGTAATTGACCCCGAAAGTCAATGCTCAAATTCGAATTGAAAATAAACAGTGCTCAGTCAAACGTTAAATTGAGGGGTCAAATGATCTCAGAATTTGACGAATTTACTGTCCACAGAAAGCTGATGAAACAAGAAATCCAATGAAACCAAAGGGATTCGGAATTATAATCAAAGAGATATCCTTATTTGAAAATTAACAAAAATCTGTCACTAAAATTGGGTAAAAATATGAATTTAACTACTTTTACAATCTAATTACCTACCTAATTCTAATCTAAATTACATGAATTGCAAGAATGATGAACGAATCACGCTACTAACCTGATTGACGCAATGATTTGGCTTCAATTCACGTGGATTGAAGACTATTCCTCGGTTTCATCTTCGACGTACGTTCGGAATTTAAGGGGAGATTACGATCGTTTCTTGCAATCAATTCGTGATTATCATGCTTCAATGGCTACAGAATTCAACTCTAGGAAGATGAGGATCACGAAGAACTTAAGACCTTCCTCGAAATTTGCTTAATTTCTTCACGAATCGATCAAAAGTTAAGCTTACAAAGCGAGAGAACATCTATTTATAGAGAAGTTTGTACGAAATTGGTGGATCGTGGCCCATGACGCAGATTTCACTCTGTGGGATTTCAGCAGTCGGATCGCGCGAAATTGGTGGGATCGTGGCTCATGACGCGGATTTCACTCCGTGTAATTTCAGCCATCGGATCGCGCGTAATCGGTGAGATCGTGGCCCATGAAGCGGATTCCACTCCGCGTGATTTCAGTCATTCAATTGCGCGATTTAATCCTGACCGTCAGATTGCACAATTTAATCCCGACCATCCGATATCACTGTTCACCCCACGTAGGCACCACGTAGGCATCCATGTGGGCTTGCATGGCCCCGCCATGTGTCCGCATCTTGCCACGTCACCTCCTTGGGTCCCACGCGATTAAATAAATCCTAAAAAATCAAAATAAAATCCAGAAAATTCTAAAAAAATTAAGAAATTCATTAATTCATTTATAACTCCTTTTAACTCAAAAAATCTCCATTGGATCACAAATTCATTCATCTTTAATATTATGTCATTTAAAAATACAAATTAAAAGAAGCATATAGGATGAATTTCAAATAAACATAGACAATTTCTTAAGAAGTCTATTTTATATCATCTAACATTCTCTTCTTGAAATTAAATCTTCTAATCATCTACTAAAGTCAAAGTAAATTAAGGAAAATACTTAATTCCTATTAGTTTAACCCTAATTTATCATCAAGAAAGCACATAATTAACCCTAATTTATGCATAAATATGAACTTTAGTAGAATGGCATACTAATGGAAAAAATTTATAAAAACTATAATAACATGTATCATATTCACATAAAATAAGCATGAATATGAGTTAAATAGGATAAGAATTTAAGTTATAGATGCATGTTATCAGTAATGTGCACTCAAAAAATATCTTAATTGGAGCATGCCAATATCATTTATTAGTGGAAAATTGATCGGATGAACTGGCTAAAGAGGAAGGAATGCTCTTGCTGTTTACTGTGGAGGAACGGGCGGAATAGAGGCAAAATATAAGAATGTAGGAACTGTGGGGAGAGAAGAATAGTAGAACCCTCTGTAGGACATCAATGGATCATTGATCCCTATCTCTTCACCGGCAACAAGTCCTTGCGATTGGAAGACCAGTCATCACTGGAGCTTGACAAAAATGTGGAGTTCTAGGCAAACAAGGACATCATTGTGGCGGCCCTTGTAGATCTCTTTCATAAGGGCTCAATGGTGGGCAAACTCTTTGAAAACTCTTTGTTGTTAATAGAATAAGTATGTGCGTCGTAAGCTAACAAGTACTTAAAAAGTTCATGATGCACTAGTTTCTTGGTTAAGAATTGTAATGAATGAAGTTATACTGTGATTGGCTTAAACTAATCATTTGATTAATTAACTTATCTGTTGATATAATTAATTATTAAGGTTCACTCACAAGTATTATTGAATCAATAGAGCTGTTAACTCTATAGCTATATAGGCCTAGAAGATCACATAGATGAGAACAATGGATGTTGGTTAATATAAAAAAAATTTAGGATATTTTTGAAGAGTTTAAAAAACTCAAAGTTTATAAATAGAGGGTGGGCTCTTACTTCTAAGGGGCACTTGGCATGTGTAAAATTACAAACGTTGAATCTGCAAGTATATGTATAACAAATTATACTCAAATCTTCAAATTTGGTTTTGACATTTAGAATAGTGGTCCTTCATCAAATTTGGTCTTCAAATTATACTCAAATCCATAGGGAGGAAGGTTAAAAGATTGAGGTGAAGGAATATTTTTTATATTTTTAGGTTTAAAAAAGCAGAATTGATGAAGGAAAGAAGATGTACGCTACAAATAAAAGGAACCTATTAAACACTTCCAAACTCCTTTCAAAGATTAACAATCCTTGATTGATAGTGGAAATGTGAGTTAGGTTTTAAAAATATAAAAATTTTAATGAAACTATAGGGAAAATAGAAAAGATTAATAGAAAATGATTCTAATCCAATGATTCGTAACAAAAACATACTCTAGCAATGCTCTCTAAACCAAATACACTTTGAGAGCTCATACATTTTGTTCAGACTTAGTACCATGCATCAAACAAAAGGAATGAATAGAAAAGAGAAGAAACTCCCTGGAAATGATATTGATTTATGAAGAATGATCAATTGGTGCCCACTTTTCTTCTAGCTAATACTAGAAGCACAAAATAAAATATTGAACTTTTTTTAGATATAATATTAAACAACCTAAGTTTTTCATCTCACATTTTTAACTAGCCAGTATATGTGAGGGATGAAATGTCCAAAAAATTTCAGCTTCAAACTCTGATGTAGCCCAGAATGCAGCCCAGGAACCCACTTTGTATTATTCTGGGCCTATTTTTATTGGAGGCCCATTAAAGGCATATTGGGCCAAGGGAGAATCCCTAGGACCTGACACATCTGTCAGACAATCTCCTAGGGACCACCAATATTTATTACATGCATTGGAAACTACAAATATCTTTCTGGAGAGGCCTGACAAGGCCTAGAAGATTTACTTTTGCTTTTGTCACTTCTGTCTCTTACACATGCATGCTGTCAGAGTTGTGTTTTCAAGACTCTTGTGTTGTCTTTTCATGGGTCTAATCACTTGGACGACCCTTACTTTTTGAGGCCTATATAAGGCCCCCCATTTGTAATACTTGAAGACAATTTGAAGTTATCCCTTTTTGAGAGCTCTGCTTTCTTTCTGAGTGTTCTCCCTGCTGAGAGTGCTTAAGTGTTTGTGGATTCAAGCACACCCCCTTGTGGATTCAAGGGTTGAAGAGGTTAGTTCTGTGGATTCAGACTCTAACCCTTCTTGTAGATCAAGGCTTGTGGACTCAAGTCTCTGTTCTACATTTATCCTGCGCTAAGGCTGCGTCAAACTCCATCCAAATTGTTGGATACCAAGTTTTTAATTTTGAGAAATCTAAACAGTTGATTTAGCTTTGTCTCTCCAGTCATACTGCTCTAGTCAAAATGCTCAATCCTGAAAAAGAAAATAAAAATTGCTCTCATCTATTATCTTTCCTCTCACCTTTCTCCTCTCTTATCCCTCTTCTCTCCTCTCTCTCTCTCTCTCAATGGACAGAACTGTGGGCACAAGAAACTTCCTCCGCGCGTGTTTGAGCAAGAAATAAGTGTGAGGGAGAAGGAGAGACCGGCGGCACAGAGTAGACAGAGGGAGGCGCTAGAAGTGATATAGAAGATGAAGAAGAAGAAAGGAAGAACAAAAGAAAGAGAGGTGCGTAGTGAGGGACATTCAGCACGTGATATATCTCTTCCATGTGTGTACGGAAGAGAGAGAGAGAGAGAGAGAGAGAGAGGCATGACGGAATTATTTTTCATCAAGAAAGAAAGAAAAAAGGAAAGGGGCAGATGCAGCGACAAAATATGGCAAGGGGAGGAAAAAGAATGTGAGAAGAGAGAGATGAGAGAAATGAGAACTGAAGAAGGAGATTCGACTCCCCTTTTCCAACGCGCACATGCTTGCGCATGTGGAAGAAGGATAAGGAGGAAAGAAGAAGAATAGGAAGAGAAAGAGGAGGCGCATTGGCGAAAGAGGATTCCACCAACGCGTGAAAGAGAGAGCGGGGGAAGAAAATGGATGTCATGAATGAGTGGTGGGTTCTATAGTGGTGGTATGACAGTGGAGAGGGGGATGTTTGTGAGTTTTGGAGGAGAAATATGTTTGAAATTTTTCCATGGGAAAATACATTTTGGAAGAGTTCAGGCGGGTTGTCTTGAGTAAGGCAATAGGGAGATCAAGAGAGTCAGAAAGTGATGGGTTCGACGTGAGCGATGCATTGTCAGTAGTTGATGAAATGGGATTTGGTGGTGGATCAAAGGTCAAGAGAGGAGCCGGTGATGGCGGCTCAAGTGTATCATCAAGGGATGTGGAGGTTGAAGTAGGAGGAGGGGTTGGAGTGTTGTTTTGGGAATCTTGTGGCATGAAGAAGGAAGTTTGAGGAGAGGTAGAGTGTGATGAAGGATGAGATACAAATGGGTGAGAACCAATTAAGCCAAGGGAAGAGGAATCAGAGGAGACAACGGTTGAAAATGAGGCACAAGGAAAGGTATTTTCTTTAAATATGACATGCCGGGAGATGAAAATTTTTCAAGTTTTAAGAGAGAGACAATGGTAGCTTTTTTGAGATCCACTACAACCAAGAAAAAGGCATTGGTCAGATCGTGAGGTTAGTTTATTAGTAGTATAAGGGCGAAGATATGGGTAGCAAAGACAGCCAAAGTCTTCATAAAGGAGTAGTCAGGAGGGCAGTGGAAAAGTAGTTCAAAAGACGACACTAATTTGAGAAGTGGAGAAGGCACACGATTAATAAGGTAAATGGTAGTGGAGGAGGCTTCATCCCAATATTTTGATGGCATGGAGGCCATTTGAAGAAGAGATAAGGTTGCTTCAATAATGTGACGATGTTTCCTCTCTGCAGTGCCATTTTGTTCTGGGGAGTGAGGACATGAGATGCGATGGAGAATTCCGTGTTGTTTGAAAAGGGGTTGAAGCGCTTGAAATTCCTCTCCCCCATCGGATTGGAAGGCTTTAATCTTTCTAGAAAATGAATTTTCCACAAATGTTTTGAATTCTAGAAAGATAGAGAAGATGTTGCTTTTCCTTTTTAGATGATATAGCCACGTGAATCTTCTGTAATCATCTACAAAAATGACATAATATAAGAATCCAAAATGAGATAGTAGCGGTGAGGGACCCCACAAGTCAGAATGTATGAGATCAAGTGGAGATTTGGAGGGGCAAGTAGATTGTGTGAAGGAGCTTGTGACTTTTTGAACAACAACAAGAATCACACAGATAGTGTTTTGGCTTATGAGTTGCAAGGAGACCAAATTTTCTTAGTACATTGTCTAGAATTTTAAAATGAGGGTGTCCTAATCTGTTATGCCAAGTGTCTGGATAGGTCTGGACTTCAGAGTAGGCCATTGTGACGATTTGAGACCTTCAAAATAACAAAGGCCATCTCTAATTTTACCCTTTATAAGAATTCTCCCCATTTTCTTGTCCTTGATAAGACATAAGGAAGAGTGAAATTCGACAAGCACATCATTATAGTGGTTACACATTCTGAGTGGCTCCACTGTCCGGATACCAAGAGTTGGTGCTATCACTACCAGTTGTATTTATGATAAAGGCTTGTGGTTAATTGGGTGGCTAATTATGTTGGGGAGTGTGTTTTGATGGTACTCCATTGTGGTTGAAAGTTCTTGTTGTATCTCTCTCTGCAATTGATTGCCATGTGACCATATCGTGAACAGATTTGACATCTGGGGGCATTGTTGTATTGATTTTGTTTTCCACATCCTCGGTATCCTTGATTGGAATTCAATTTTTCTCTGTTATTGGTTTGAGAGATATTTGACCAAGTGACATTTGCATTAGGTGGTAACTGATCCGAGGTTTGGCCTTCTTGAGCTATGAGAATATTGTCAAATATTCGCGGCTGGGATATTACATCATCAAGTGCGAGATTGCTCAGGTTGGCGTGAACAGTGAGCATAAGATGATTGTATTGATGACCTAATGCACGGATTAAAGCTAAAATCATTGTTGACTCATCCACCAAGTGACCAGAAAATAGTAGTTCATCAAACATTGATCTAATCAGTTGAATGTACTGATCTACGGATAATATTCCTTCCTTGCTTGGATTGAAGTTCCATGATCCATGATATGCTCGAGGGGGACAGTATTTTTAGTAATGTGTCCCAGATTACTTTGGAAGTATTCTTGCCGAAAATATATGGGAGAGTAGATTTAGATAAAGAGGATGTAATGACTACTTTGACTTGAGAATCAAAGCGAGGCCATGTTTCGAATTCTTGATTCACTACAATCTTTCCAGACTCATCAGTGAGCATTCTGGATGGAGGATCTTGAGTGACCAGATATTCTAATCCACAGCCGTCAATGAGCGGCATAAATTTCATTTTCCATAATAAGAAGTTTTCTTTTGTCAGCTTTAAGGTTAGTGATGTACCTATTGGAATGTTCACAAGAGGTAGCTTGACTGCCTCCGATATGGGCGTTGTAGTGTTCTTGTCCAAGATCGTTATTTCATTCAATGAATCTGTTCATCCGCACATTTCTGTATATTTATACTAGGTATACTAAGTAATCATATCTATGTGATATCCTGTCAGTTGGATCAATGATTCGTTGCTACAGTGGGTCCTATCTAATGTGAAACTATCTATATGTGTTCCTAATATAGATGATACATAATGGGACTTATTAGAAAATTATGTCCCTATAGTATGATGCTATATTTATGTAGATGTAGATCGAGAGCAGGTGTGTCCCTATATGACATGGATTGTGAAGGTTGGCCAGCTGATGCACTGATGAAGTTTTCCTTGGTCGGAGCCACAGGTAAGGCTTCGTAAGTTGGACTGTGGCTCAACTTTGATTTTGTCTCAATAAAGACAACTTCTTCTATCCTGTCCCCCTTACATGCGCATGCGCACACGATAGAGCAAGGGAGAGAGGGAGTTGGGAGAGAGAGGGGAGGAAGAAAGAATTTTCTTCTGTCCTCTCCTCCTTGCGCGCGTGCGCACAAGTGCAAGAGAGCAAGGGAGAGAGAAGGGAGGATGAAATAATTTTCTTCCGTCCTCTCCCCCTTGCGCCCATACACATGCAAGAGCGCGAAGGTAAAAGTTGGAAGGTGGAAGAGAGTGAAGGTGGAAGGTGGAATAGAAGGTGGAAGCAAAGAGGGAAGAGGAAGAAGAGGGAGAAGACAGGAGCAAAGATGAGAGGACATCTCGTGTGACGGAAATTTTTTTCCGTCCACGCGAAAGAGAAAGATTGAGGGGGGAGAGAGAGAAAGAGAGAGAGAGAGAGAGAGAGAGAGAGGAGAGAGTATTCTCTCTCTTTTTTCTTTTTTTTAAATTCATATAGAAGAAATGTGGTGCGCCATGTCACCTACCCTTTAAAAATCTAAAAAAATATAAACAAATTTTTGTTTGAAAAAATGATTTCTTAATAATTTTATCCTCTATAAATTCTCCAAAAATTCTAAAAAGTCTAGAAAAATCCCAATTTCCTCATAGAAATAAATTTAGTTTATAAAATCATTATAATATGCATTCATATGTATTTTTATGTCAATAAAGACATTTTACTTGAGAAGAAAATTTATTTTATAATTAAAATATTATCTTATTGATGAGTCAATGTCATTGAATGCTCATAAATTATTCAAAACATGAAAAATCAAGAATATCCTTTTAAACATGAATATTATTTTAAACCATGATAAAGTACATTTATGATTATATTTATAGGAATAAAATACATAAAATGCAAGATATGAATGCAGGAATTTGCATGTTATCAGTACTCATAAAATTCTTGGTGATAACTCAACCCTATCTTCTTATGGCTCTCTCTTGGTGATCTAGATAGACTAGATGATGTAGAGATCTTTAAGGATTTGAAGAAGAGGTTCAAGAGGATACCCAACCATTTGAAGACTGTGTGAATACCACAAAAGGTTATACATTTGATCAGCTTCAAAGAACTCCAAAGAACCTTCTAGGTTTAAATTTTGATCTTCACTAGATGATAAGATCATTGATATGGTTCCATTATTGGATTTCCAAGGCTTGTGAAGCCTTAGATCCCAACATGTTGAGCACATTGTCCTCAACACAAGGGTTTGTCAAATATCTTGGTATGATATTCAAGAAATAAGGTGGAGATGTTGTAGTGAATTTGTGGTTTCATATGATCATGAAATGGTTCCTAAGGCTGCTTTAGTGCCCAGAGAATTTTTGTTTGTATGCACATAAGTGCTCTAGAAGAATAGTTGTTCTTTGCTACCAATGACATTGGAATCAAAGAGCTTGTCACATTGAGATGTGGTGCCAATGTCTTGTGCATTGAAAATGCACCATGAGTCAAAATAAGTCCAAACTCACTCTAATTGATTATTAAAAATTATTATTAAATAAGACTCAAATCCAAGGAGAATGATATTTGACTTTTGAGATGTTTTTGGCATCAATCAAACTAAATAATAAAATGACGTGAGATTTTGGGAAATTTATACAATTAGACATTAATGAGATAGATCTTTGATACTTCAAAGGAGAAATCAAGGAGACAAGTTAAAGAGAGAAATCACAAGCGAAAAGAGACAAAGTGACAAAAACACTAAAAATTTTCTTAATCTATCATTCTAACTTTAATGAAATATTTATTAAATTAAGACTCAATTAACCAGAAACCACCAATAAAATGACCCAACTAATCACAAGATTAATACTTTTTTTGAATTGACGTGTTCTTGGAAAAATTTGAAGTGGAAGCAACAAATTCCCATGCAACAAATTTCAACTAAATATTCATTTTAAAAATTAAATAGATGCAAAAATGGGTGTAAAGCACTTCAAGATCAAAATAATTAAGGAAACAACAGTCCACATGCCCAAAAATTTATGAAATTTAAAGAATAATATTTTCAAGAAGAGAGACTTTATAAATAGGGGGAGATTATGGCTTATACATCTAATCGCCTTCTCATATGTGAGGGATAGATAGGTTTAAAAATATAACTAGGGAATTGTTTTCATTAAGTTCTATCCATCGGATCCATGATGAAGTGTTGGGATTGCACCACATTTTTTTAGGTAAAATGACCTGTCACTTTGTTTTGATTTTTGGATTGTGATCCAATGCCTCCCAGTTTACCATGCGTCAGGTAGGAGTCCTTTAGTACATGAAATCTTGACCATTATAACTTCCAAGATTAAATATCCAGATTCATCCCATGTATAAGAAAAATCGGGGCTCTTGAAGATGTTGCCATGTACCCCAGCCATTGAATGATGATTAACAGCTAAGGTTTAATCAAGTATATTTGTCTGACCCGATGTCCCCTAGCGCTTCACATCACTTGTAACACGCAAAAAAACTTTAGTCCCACATGGTATTTATTAAAAGTCGTCAACTATATCAATTTGACGAATTGAGCTGTATGGAATCAGCTAAAAATACAAATTTTAGAATTAATACTCACCTTAGGCAAGCACCATGCAAGTGCTACATCTATGCTTGCATGGTGACGCCCTTCGGTGATGCTTATGTGTTGCCACATAAGCATTTGCAGCCACATAGACTCCACGACATCAACCACTTGACGTGGGCCCCTTTTTTGTAATTCTTGCTTAAATATGTTCAAAATAAATTTATAAAAATTGACAAAATATCCCTAAAAACTTCAAAATTTCATGTACTTCAAACTATAACTCCTTTTCATCCAAAGATATTTAATAATCTATCCTTTCATATCATTTTAATTTCAGAAATAACAAATAAAAAAATTTGTACAAAAGTTTATTACTAGATAAATTTCTGAGGCGATATTAAAATGTTATCTCTTTTTCTTCTATTAATTATTGATAATTATATCTATGTTAGTTTTAACACTCAAAGCCTTCGAAAAATGAGGCTAAAATTGACAAGACTTTTAATTTTGAAAAGAAATTTACACAATTAGCCTTCCATTATGCATATTGAGATTTAAAGATAAATAGCATAAAGTTTCATAAAAATGAACTCAGAACATGATAAGATGCACCATAAATGTACAAATTGTGACTTCAAATAGACTAATAATCATGTATTCGCATGCATATATTGCATATTATTAGGGTGCTATCTTTGAGCATACAACAAGAGGTGGTACAATGTCATCCCCAAAGACTCACATAGTGAAGATAGGGACATCATGTATGCCAGAGATAACTAGCATTCCCATTTTATCAAATCATTCATTTTAATTTCTAACTCTAAGAGTTTTATTGTTTATTTTCACTACTTCATTTTGCAGGAGATGAGCCACTTCCTTCAAATCCATGACAACCAAACAAAGGTGATGTCTTGATGAGTTGTGGTCTATTGGCCCACTAAGAACTTCCTACTAGCACCTTGAAATTGCAGTATTGACATTCGAATGATTAGACCACATATGGGGAAAATCCACTTTTCACAACAAAAAAAAGCAAAATTATATTTTAGTTTAAAAATTTTTTAAAAATTTATTGAAAAATGCACATGACTAGACAAGCGATTTTTGGAGAAACATTTTCAATTTTAAAAAATAAAATTGTGAAGCTTTTTTCAAAAAAAAATTGAATACCATGATCTAATGTCAGATACCATCATCTGATATCCAGCATCAGTCATCTGTCCTCCACTGATATTCAGGGGCGTCCTTTATCTAGCATCATCCATGATTGACTCCATCTCCTGGTGAGCATCCACCATTGGCATGCATCCAATAAAGGCCATATATCTGATATCTGATATCAAACTAAGATTCCAGGGTAAATACTAGATTGGGAACATGTGAAGTTTGAAATTCTAAAGAAATTTGACCCTCAAGAATGGTAAAATCTGTAAGAAAAAGCTATTATAAGTTTTTCATATGCTATTTTATGGAGGTTTAACCAGATTCCATAAACAAATACTCAGTGCTTCATGTGGAAGTTCCTTCTTAAAGAAAACCAAGACACTACCTGTGACTAGTAAGAGAGCTGAATGAAAATTAATTCAATTTTGTGCTCTTATCAGTCCCAAATCATGGCTTTCACTTAGGTCACATATATGACAAATAAAATGCAAGTAATAGTGATTGACAAAACATCTTGTACAGAATTTATAAATCATATTATCATAGTTATGTGTGCGCCATAAATCTCAATATAAATAATCAAATAAAAATTAGATATGCATGTTAGATAGAAAGAAGAGAAAACATTTATCAATCTGGTTGGAAAGCTGTAAAAAAAGAAAGGCTAGAAAATGCTCCTATCCTAAATACTTACTATTTTCTTTCATTTAATTGACTTCAGGTTCTAGATGGGTTTTTTTTTCACTGATTAACTTCACATTATTACAAGTTTGTGACGAAAATCATCATCACAAACTTGTACAGTCCATTACTCAAGAGACATGCAAAGATATTCCTAATGGAAAGACACAGTATGGGTTAATCAACCACTCAGATAGGCTAAGAGAGTCTCTCACCTCAAAATATTGATGAAGAATATCTAACCAAGATGGAAAAAAGATCTTGGTGGGAAGGAAGTGACAGAGGACAGAGACTTACTGAGTGGCCTCCATTACTCCTCAACAGGATAAATTGAAAAGTTATAAACTTAACCACAGGTAGTTATGCTCTCCCTCTCTTTTAAAGATGAAAACTTATCTTTCCATTGAACCCACGCTCTCCTAACTTCTTTCAATTCTTCCTCCGGTATTCTACACTGTTCCAAATTGTCCAGCCATTCCTTCCACAGATTGATGGACGGATCCAGGAATCTGGAAATCCCAGGAAGAAGAGAAGACGCATAAAACTCATCCACTGATTTCTGCGTTTCCTCTGATTCTGCCATGGTTTTAAATTCCGGTCGTTTGAGCTTGCCCGGACGGCTCCTGATGGAAAACTGGTTGTCATGTAGGATTAGGACCTCAGAGGGGCCGATAGGTAAAACAATGCGCGAAAATTTTGCTAAGGACATATCAATAACATCATATGGTAACAGACGCCTTTTAACAGCTACTGCCGTTCCCACCATTTTCCTAATCTGCAATTCAAAGAAAAACTCAAGTTGGATCCCAAACATGGGATAGAAGTCTAAAAAAATTGATATAATAAAATGGAAAGACAGCATAAAGAATGAAGATCCTCGTACTTGATGTATCATGAACGACTCTCCACATATAGAAACCTCAATATAATTATTTGCCAGACATTTTTTTATTGTTCCTGCAGAACATTTAAAGATCTTCCTGAAGTGAGAAGCGCCAATGCGATCCAATACATCAGGCTCATGTAGCCACCTTGCTCGGACAGTTTGTACGAAAGAACCTCTGGGCTCACATTCAAGTTCTCGAAGAGGGTCCAATGCATCACCATCATCATTATCATCAACATCATCCTCAAAAGAATCATTCTCCAAATTCTTTTCCATCACTAAATCAGTGCCAGATGAACTTTTTGATCCATGACGTTTGCTTGGAAGCTTTCCCCTATACTTAGAACGTGAAGTGTAGTTGTGAAAAGCATGATCTCCCTGAACAAAGGATTCCATAATAAATTCATACTTATATCAATTTCACCTGAATGCTAAAACTTGATTCAATAAATTTTAAACCAAATCTACAGGCAAGCTACAGATTCTAGCTTATTAAAATAGGGCAAACCTCAAATTTTTTCAGAATATTGTTAAATTCAGATAAATGAAGAAATATTTCTTCAGGACTGCTATCACTTCTAAGCCCAATAATTTCTGCAGGTAGAAGATAAGAGTACGTCCGAGAAATGCATTCCCTTCTTGCATCAAAGCTCCTGAGATCATTTCATTTATTTACATTTCAATCTAATAAATATGGAATAAACTTATTGACTTGCCTTTGGGAAGGTAAAATGCTGAAAACTTTGATGTTGCTTGGAAGATGAGAGTTAATGAAGCTTGCAAGAACAATGCCATGAGGATCGTCTATCCATGCATTCTCTGGAATCTCCATTTTCATGGATATCATTGTTGATAAAGAATGAACCTGGCAATAACATAGAAAAATAATATCTTTTTTTGTTCACATGCTAAATTAGATATGAAATTTTCTACATATGATATAGGCTTTGGGCATCGAGTGCTTGTGATCGACTCGCCAATCAATGCTCGAGAATTTGATCAATCAGCCATATCACCCAGGGGGGACAAAAAGACAATCACAATAGGTGACTTATCCGTAGGATCAAGGAAAACCAAGGAAGATTCTTTCTAGGGAATCTGATCAGGAGAGAAAGAGAGGTGAGAAAAAATGTTTTGGTTTTGGAAAGATCAGACTGAAAAGGCTCAAGTTTTAGAAACAGGAGCAAGAAAGAGCGGTGGAAACCAATGGGTTAGTTCAGAAAGATCCAGGAACCTAGATTAAAAAGTATACTAGTTTTTGGTCAGAGTAGAGACATAGAGATTGGATTCAATCAATGCTTTAGTTTGCAAAGATTGAACAGCCGAGATTGAAAATGCACAAGTTTTAAAGAAAGGAGAGAGAGAGAGGAGGCAAATCCAAGAGAAAACGGATAGAAAGATAGTCTCTTTTGATTTCACAATATTAGAGATAGGACTGCACCTCTCCATTGGTATCCAAAAAAGGTTTCACAAATCATTTTATTGAACTGAGAGAATGGTCATACTCACTCCTTTATCTGTGCGGCTGCTTCTGGTCCATCCAACTTTCTGCAAATTTCCAAAATTGGTATCGAGAATTCCTCCAGCCTTGAAAATTGCAGTTTCCAGCTCTCCTTCGATAGCTACACACATGATTACAAAGATTGTCATCAGAGATTGACTTTCAAAATCTAACAGGGATTGAAAATAAAAATACACAGCTATTCATAGTGGGAAGCAAACAATATTATTTGAAGACGATGACTGATGGACAATGCTTTTCGCCTTACTCGAGAAAGCTCCCAGATCTCTCTGCTTCTGAAGACCTGAGAGCAGAACACAGTTAAAACAGTAATAAAATAAAATCACGTCTCGGGCCATATACGTCGATGTTAATGTAAATGAGTCACTCTAATTGTCATAAAGGCCACACTTTTAAATCAATCCTAATATTTATACTCAATTGTAGCATAATTATAATTATCACGTTTCTTCTATCAATTAATTCCACTATTTTAAACCAGTTCAAAGGAGAATAGAGAGAAGACCCTTGGTATAGATAGATAAAAAAGAGAAAGAGAGAGAGAGAGAGAAAGGATCTTTTGGAGTACCTCTGTTGTCGATCATAACATTAATGCACAATTATAGCATAATTATAATCACCACGTTCCGTCTGTTGATTAATTCCACTCTTTTAAACCATCTAAAATGAGAACATAGAGAAAATCGATAATACAGATAGAGATATAGAGCGAGAGAGAGAGAGAGAAAGAAAATGGTACTTTTTGAGTATATCTCGGTGGTCAATCATAACATCTACACTCAGCATAATTATAGCCATGAAGTTTCTTTTATTAATTATTCCACTGAAAGCATATAAAAGGTGAACAGAGAGAAAACCCATCAAAGAGATGTAGAGATACAGAGAAAGAAAAATGACTTTTTGGGTATACCTCGGTAGTCTGTCCCTACATAACCGACGCGCATTACTACTTTCTTCTTACGAAATGAATCCCACTTTTTCTCTTGAAGATCGATGGAGGAGCTACAGAAGAACCTCGGAGGAAAACGCCGAGGATAAGAGCGGCATGGGGAGAAGAAATTTCGGGCCGTCCTTGGATGAGACCACGGGGAGAAGAGTTGGCATCGAAGGGGTGAAGTACCCGCCAAGCCCATCTCCGCTAACTTTCGCAGTGCCTTCTGCCAGAGAACTACATTATCTGCATGTCTCCATTGAAAAAGAGGTTGCTTCTTAGGACATAAAATTGGTAGCTTGTAATCCCAAACGGAAGAATCTTTGCTCTCAATTCATTTTTCAATAGCAGCCTCTCATAAATAATTATTTGTCTTTGATAGAAAAAATGTGACCCCAGAAAGGGAATAACGGCAACCTCTGATCATGAGAGTGTAAAAAATTAATGAATTCTACCAATAGAAAATTTTAAAAAGATAAAAGAGTTAACTTATCAAATCAGCATAAAATAAAGACAAATTTTTCTGATAGAAGTTCTTGAGTTCCTCCACTTCTAAATTCTTTGTCCATGACATCGAGCTTTGGAGCCCATCATTTCGATAGATGCTAGATGCATATTCCCCTATCATGATGAGAAGACATTGATGTTTTTCAGACACACTCTCTTGCCACCAGTATAGAGAGTCATGAGTTTAATCATTATTCATGAAAGTTTGGCATCAATTGTACAAGGCTTAGAATCATTTATAGACTTGAAGCTCAAGATTGATAGGCTAGTTTAACATACATCAATGTAGAAGTAACTTTGTGTTTGGCTATATTGATCATATGATATAATTCACATGGTTATTCAATTTATTTTGTGTTAAAGAAAGGATGAAATGGTACATCTTATACACTTTCTTTCATCATTCATTTAAACATAATCACTTCATTTACTGACTAAATATTTTTGGAATATACTTTAGATACACTAAGATTTTGTATTATTGAAAACCATATGATACCTAGATTTTATAAATTTAGCAATTATTTCTAACATTTGAAGTCTGTTAAAACTTGTAATCACCTAGAAAGTTTTGAGGACTACTATTAAATAATACTTTCTTGCCTTAAGTTTCTAATTTTTTTATTAAACATTAATAATTTTTTATATTTTCAAATTGATAAATTTTCAATGATACATTCTTGGATTGTGAGAATGAGTATTGACTATAATTCAAATACTATAATAATTACTTTTTTGTGAAAAAGATAATATTTTGATTATCTTTTCAATCTTTTAGATTTATCAATGTTCAATGAAAAACTTTAGGCATGTGATATTAAATAGTTATAGATAATGAAGTTTATTGAGTTTATATAGTTTTGATTTTATTTTATTTTTCGCCAAAACCTTTATATTTATGACTTATCCATGCAGTTGTTAAATATACTGTGAGATATTTTATGTAGCCTCAATGGTAGAGCCATTGGTTGGAGAATGAGATAGGTTTAAATCCTAAATAGAGTTAAGTGATGAACCCAAATAGTTATACATTCTTTAAGTATAGAGAAATTATATTGAATATATCATTATTTCAAAGAGTTAAGAATGAAATTAAATATAATTATATATTTATTTATAATTATATATACTCATACAAATAAAAAAACTAGAAATAGATAACTTTTATGTTTTCTGTATTTTGAGAGCTGGTGATTGAAGGATGGAATAGAGATATAACGGAAGATAATGGAAGAATAGTGAGGAATTGGGAAATCAAGTGATGATGAGAAATTTTTTGAAGAAAAGAAAATAAATCTATTGACGATGAGATGAAGAAACCTTAGAATCATATATGGAAATGAGAGTACATAGGTCCTTATATAGGAGAAGATGAGAAGAGAAGAAAAATGGGCCGAGAGCCCAATACCACTATCGGACACTCCCCCTCAAGCTAGAGCATATAAATCAAACATGCCCATCTTGGTACACCTGGTGTCATATGAGATCTCAGCTAGACTCTTTGTGAAGACGTCTGCAAGCTGATATGATGATGTCACATGAGGAGTGGAAATGACTCCGAACATAACCTTGTCTAGTATGTAGTGGCAGTCAATCTCAATGTGCTTTGTACGCTCATGAAAGGTGGAATTGCCGGCGATGAAGATAGCGGCTTGATTATCACAATGCATGGGCATTGGAAAAGGAGATGAAATGCCAGGATCTTCGAGAAATGATCGAAGCCATACCATCTCCCGCGTGGTCTCAGCCATTGCTTCATCCTCGAACTCTGCGCTGGAGCATTATACCACCTTCTGTTTCCGGGATCTCCTGGTGACAAGGTTACCTCCAATGTAAGTGCAATAGCCTGTAGTAGATTTATGATCTCCCTTGTCACCTGCATACTCGGCGTCAGAGTAGGCTTCGATACGCAGATGATCATGTCGTCGATAGATGAGCCCACTCCCTGGGGCTCGCTTGATGTATGATAGAACCCGTAGAGCTCACTCCCAATGAACTCGTCGAGGTTCCTGCATGAACTGACTCAAGACACTAACCGCGTATACAATGTCGGGACGAGTGACGGTGAGATATATCAACTTGCCCAACAATCTTCGATAGCGGTTAGCATCCTCAAAGAGTGGAGACGAAGTATCCCAAAACTGTGGGCGAGCTTCCATGGGTGAGGTCTCTGGCTTGCACCCAATAAGTCTTGTCTCCTTAAGCATGTCAAGGGCATACTTCCGCTGGGTCAAAGCGAGTTTCCCATCCTGATGAGAAAACTCGATCCCAAGAAAGTATCTAGGACTGCCCAAGTCACGAATGCTGAGGTGTTGCTGTAAATAAGTTTTTGTAGCAAGAATACCAGTGTCATCACTCCTAGTCAACATAATGTCATCAACATAAACTGCAAGAATGACAAGACCACCCTTAGTCTTCTTAGTGAGCACAGTGGGATCGGTCTCGCATGATGTGAAGCCAAAGGCGGAGAGAAGGCCACTAAACTTGGCAAACCAAGCACGTGGACTTTGCTTGAGTTCGTAAATAGCTTGTCATAGAAAACACACCTTAGATGAATCCCCCTGAGCAACATAAAGACCTGCTCCTCAAGATCACCATAAAGAAAGGCATTAGAGACATCTAACTGGTGGAGAGACCAAGCTTGATTAATAGCTAGAGAGAGGAGCACGCGGACAGAGTTGAGACGAACAACTGGCGAGAATGTCTCGGTATAGTCAACCAGACGAGCCTTGTGACGAGACATGGTACCATCAGGATGATATTTGATGGTGAAGACCCATTTGCACGTGACGATGTTGGCATCTGTTGGACGGGGAACCAAGGTCCAAGTCCCTCGAGAAACTAAGGCCTCCACTTCATGGTCCATCGTCGCTTTCCATTCACGTACATGTGCTGCTTCAACATGCGATCATAGAATCGACTTGGAGGCTACCAAAACGGAAAAGGCGCGAAAGGATGGAGAAAGACGATCATAGGAAACAAAGTGAGAAATGGGATGTTGAGTACAAGCGCGTGTACCATTGCGAAGGGCGATGGGAAGGTGAAGATCATTTGGAGGGGCTTGGGGAACGACGATCGAGGATGGCGAGGTGGTCATGGAGTTGGGGGATAGGGGATTGGTATGTAGAGCAGATGAGACGGGTTGAACAAAGGAAACAGGAGGAGAAGGAGAGGAGAGAAAGAGTGGAGGAGGGGGAACTGAAGGACAAGGATTGGCAATGACCACCAAGGGAGAGAAGCTAGGCGAAGGAGATGTAGCGGTAGGAGTCAGAGAAGGCGAGGGAGGAGAGAAGAGGGGAGAGTCCTCATGAAAGGTAACATCGGCAGAAGTCATATAACGACGGGTATCAGGAAAGTACACCCGGTAGCCCTTTTGTGTCCTAGAGTAGCCAACAAACACGCCTTTGAGAGCACAAGGGGCGAGTTTAGATAGGGAAGGAGAGTGATCTTGGACAAAGGCAACACATCCAAAAACTCGAGGAGGAAGGGAGAAGAGGGATGATGTGGGTAAGAGACGATGAAGGGGAATAGTGCCACCAAGGGAAGCAAAGGGGAGCTGATTCTGGAAATCGGTCGCAGTCATGAGGGCGTCAGACCAAAGATAAGATGGGACATGCATCTCAATGAGTAGTGTGCGAGTGATATTAAGGAGTTGGCGGTGTTTTCGCTTTGCGACACCATTTTATTGTGAGGTGTGAGTGTTAGATCTAATCTCATTAAGTGGACATAGTTATGTATTATTGTGGATTAGCTATCATTATAATCCCATTAAGTGATTCAATTATGTTTAATCTGGGGATTACGACATTCATTTATGTGTGTGGAGGTTAATTATGTGTAGAGGCAGTAAATCAGTCATTAGTCAATAATGGGCTGTCTAATGACTGATTAGAGGCTTAAGCTTTCCTCTATCCCTATAAATAGGAGGCCATAGTCCACTTGGATAACCTGATGTTCATAACCCTCAAGAGAGAATCCCATTTCCTCTAGAGATCAGGAGGTTACATCAGGGATATTCAAGAAGACTATTCTCCGATTCAGTAATCTACTCTGATGAAGATTAATCCGGTGAATCCAGGTACGCGTTTAATTACGTGTTTACAATCTGATTATTCTGATGAATCATGATGCATAATTTCTAGTTTCCAACAATTGGTATCAGAGCCAATCTATGCATCTATTCATTGGGATGATCAGATGATTTTGATCGTTGCGATATTTAGGGTTTTCCGATTCTTTATCTTTGTGAATTCAGAAGGAAATATTGATTTATGTCTTCATGAAGTTCATCAGGAATTTTATTGTTTTAATAAAATTTGGTATGTTCATCAGGAATCTTCTACTCTAGTTGAAATGATCTCGTTAAAGTTCATTTGATTCTTTTACATTGTACATACAATCATCGAGTAGAAGAATGAAAATTTCATTATCGAAATTTTTTTACAAAGTTAGGAACATACCAAATTGGTAATGTTCTTAAAACATGAAGACGGGGATCCTCCTCAGTCTCTGTCTCGGTCTCCTCTTCTGCTGAATTTTCCCCGTCGGTCGCTCCAGGCTCTTCAGAAAAGGATTGCCTCCCGTCGTCGTGATGACTCACAAAGAAAGAATGCGGGAACTTACCAATGGCTTTGACCGAAGCAAAGCAGGAGGTTTTCGGAGATGCTTCACCTCTTTCTGCTTTGACGAGGCCACGAATGTCGGGAAGAGAGGATCAAAACTGAGGAACATAACCGACATTCCGATTGAATGTCGGTTTTAGATGTCGGTTGAAAACCGACATTTGGAAAGGGGAGAAGAGAAAAGAAAAAAAAAGAGTTTTTTTTAAACCGCCTCATACGGCGGTAATGGAAGTCATTCAAGTCGGTGACGATCCCTCCTCTTCTAACTTCGTGTCGGTAACTGGATTGTTACCTAAAAAAAAAATTTAGAACCGCCTCTTGCAGCGGTTGCTATGATTTCTTAGGAAATCAAGAGCTTCACACCTCCGCGATTAGCGATTTCGGCGGCCGCCGAAATCGCCGCAATCGTCGCCGTTCTGAGTCGGTGAAGCATTCCCAATGTTTCTCCTCAAGAGCCGCGCCGAAGTTCCAGGAAACCGCCTTCTTCAAGCTCCGTTCACACGGAGATCGAGGCGAAGAAAGAAGGAAGAGATGGAAATCTCGACAGTGGAGATGGATCCGAAATTTTTCGGATGTTGCGCCTGCATCGCTGCCCTGTCTTCAACCCCTGTTCACACGATGATCTTTGGGAGGAAGGAGACGGGAATTAGGGGGATTGACTTCAAAATCGCCCCTAACGCCCAAATCACCGCAATCGCAGCCAGTCCAAGACGGTGGAGCTTTTTCCGATGCATCTCCTCGGGAATCGTGCCCAATCCACCGCCTGCGAAGCCCTATTCATACGAAGAACATGGAAGAAGGGAAGAAGAAGAAGATGAGCACGGAGGAAAGAGAAAGTGACGAAGAAAGGGGTCACTTTTTATAAGAAATGATCAGGCCCATTAATGTAAATAGCCCCGATAAACAAAGGAAGGGCTGATTTTTGGGTAAAATCGGCCCAATAATGAAAAAAATGGGGCATATTCTTTGGCCCACTAAGGTAAATAGGCCAGTTATTTCAGGAAAAAAACCCGGCCCAATAAGGGCTAATAGGGCTTGATAAGGTCCAATAAGGGAAAATTGAGTCGATTTTTAGGCCTAATAAGCGCTAATGGGCTTATTAAAAACCCACTAATGTTAAATTTGGGCCTATTTCTTGGCCCTATAAGCATTTCTAGGGCATGTTAAAGGCCAATAATGCTAAATAGGTCCAAATTTTGGCCCAATAATGAGTTATTTTGAGGATCTACTTCATTTCCAAAGCCTAAAAAGGGCTAAAAGGCCTTAATATCTTAAGGAAGGCTTGGAAAGAGAAGAGATTTCTCACTTTTGCAAAAATATATACATGTCTATGATTATGGACTTCTAGATTTAAGCAACATCCTGCAAAAGTGGGCTCTCTTGTTTAGGTCTTTTAGTACAAATCTTAGATGGGGTGTGTATGTCTATGTAGGCCTTAGCTGGCCCAAAGGTAGGCGACGGTCGTACGAGATTATACACACTCGTGAGAATTGTCGTGTGACAATTATTCAGTAATTGTTCATTGTGAAGGGTAATGCGGTCAAAAGATAGCTTGCCTTTTGACAGGAACTTATTGTCAATGACATTCATCACATACAAGATGTCGCTGGCAGTTGATGTTGTTGTCCAAAGACGACGCATTAATGTGCACTGATGTCTTGGGAAATGTATATTTTAAATTTTGCAAACTTCAGTAGTGAGCCACTCTTTGTCCTCCTTATGCAATATATTCAGACAAATATGGAAGAATGATGTCATGATTGCACTAGCCTATGCCAATGTTGACTCAGCAATGACCGACCCTAAACCCCCAAATAAAGATACTAAGCAATTTCAGGCATGGAATACTTCAGATAGAGTATGTTTAATGACTCTAAAATAAGTGATTCCAGAGGTTTATCAAGGTAAACTTGAGAACATATCTACCAGATGAATACAGCTACAATAAAGCTTTGTCATCAAGTCACTTCCACCAAGATTTGATCATTTCAAATTGACATATAATATCCAGGAGCATAAATGGAGTCTTGAAGATCTCACTTCATTATGGACTTAAGAAGAACTCCAGTTATTTGAAGTCAATTTTTTGAAAGTGCAAATTTTACCTCTACCTCCAAATTAAACAAAAGGAAGCACGGAAAGATCAATCAAAGCGGTGCTCTCCAAAAGGACCAGAAAAGGCAAAATCAAGATAAAGCATTGACTTGTTTCCATTGCCGAAAACCTGGTCATTTCAAGAAGGACTGTACAAAATATCATGGTTTGAGTCAAAAGAAATGATTGCCTCCATTGTCGGAAGCCAGTAAGTGAGGAGAAATATGTCTTCATAGGCATCGACACTTTAGTTAGAGTAGAAAGGTATGAAATATTTAGATTGCTTCTAGACATTGGTCATTTTTATCTATCCGATAGATACTTTTGTTGTACCAACTTTTAAACGCAATCTAGTATTTGTATCTACTCTAGATAAATTTGGTCATACTTGTACTTTTGGAAATAGAAAAGTTAGTATCAAGTATGAAGGCAATATTATGGGAACTGGATCTTAATTACAGGACAATAACCTATGTTGTTTCTCCATCCAACTTAATTTTATATACAAGCATGAGAGGCAGAAAACTCCAGTCATCTAGTTCGAATTCCTATTCCTTATGGCACAGAAGACTCGGTCATATTTCACGAAAGTGAATTGATCGGTTAATCATAGAAGGAATTCTTCAGCCATTTGATGTCGGGGATATTGAGAAGTGTGTTAGTTGCATAAAAGGCAAGAACACACGCACCACAGGAAAGGGATCTTCATGAGCAACAGAGTTATTACAGTGAATTCACACGAATACGTGTGGACCATTTCCTATAGCAATTAGAAATGGTCATCGGTACTTCATTACATTTACTAATGATTATTTGAGATATGGTTATATTTATCTCATCCGTGATAAATCAGAGTCCTTGGACACATTTAAGATATTTAAAGCAGAGGTAGAAAATCAACTCAACAAGAGGATCAAGCATGTGCGATCAGATCCTGGTGGAGAGTGGTATGGAAGGAATGATGCATCTGGTGAGCAATGTCCAGGAAATTTTGCCTGATATCTCGAGCAATTAGGAATTGTTCCTAAGTATACTATGTCAAGCACTTCATCTATGAATGGCATTGCTGAACGGCGAAATCAGACACTTCAAGATATGGTGAGAAGTATGATGGCTGAATCATCGCTTCACATAAGGTTATGGGGTGAGGCCTTAAAACAGCTATATACTTATTGAATCGAGTTCCAACCAAAGCAACTATACAGACACCATACGAACTATGGACGGGTTGAAAACCCAGTTTGAAACATTTTCATATCTGGGGATGTCCAGCTCAAGCATGATCGTATGTCCCTAAAGATTAGTTGCTATTTTGTTGGATATTCAGGAAAATCGTGGGGTTTCAAGTTTTACGATCCTAGCACTAGAGGTATCTTTGAAACAGGAAATGCATATTTCTTTAAGGATATTGAATTTGATGGGGGAAATAAAGTTAGAGACACTGAATTTCAGGAAGAACACGATGATATTGTTAATTTAGAAGGTAATCTAATTCTTTCATGTGTTCAAGCAGATGTTTTGTGTCCTTCAGCTTCCTATAGTCAAATTGTATATCCTCAAGAAGAAACGCCATTAAAGGAATCCACATTTCAAGAAGAAACTCAGGTCTTAAATTATTTGAGTATATATCTTCAAGAACATGAGGTTTGATCTGGAGGTAAAGGAATATGATCCTATTAATTTAGGACAATCCTTGCAGAGCTTTAATGCTCACAAGTGGATTGATGCTATGAATGAAGAGATGAAATGACGTTTGGGATCATGTTGAGTTACCCGAAGGATTGAAACCTATTGGTTGTAAATGGATCTTTAAAACCAAGAGGGACTGAAGCAATCTCCTCGCCTGTGGTATCACAAATTCCATAAAATCATCAGTTCATTCTGTTTTGTATTGAATGCTACTGATGAATGTATATATCATAAGTTTAGTGGGAGCAAGTATATGTTTCTAATATTAAATGTCGATGACATGTTACTTGCCACTAATGATCCAAACTTATTACATGATACCAAGCAGTTTCTGTCAAACAACTTTCAGATGAAGGACCTTGGTAATGCCTCTTATGTTTTAGGCATTCAGATTTACCGAGATCGTTCTAAAGATATCTTAGGGCTGTCACAAAAGGGTTATATTGAAAAGCATCTCCAAAGATACAATATGCAGGATTGTAAACCATAAGATACCCCAATTGCTAAAGGAGACAAGCTAAGTCTCAGTAAATGTCAAAAGAATGCATTAGAAATTCCAGAGACGGAAAAATTTCTATATGCACAAGTGTTCGTGAGCCTTATGTACGCTCAATTTTGTTCGCGATCAGTTATTGCTTATATAGTGGGGGTTTTGGGTCGATACATGAGTAATCAAGGTATGGCACATTGGAAGGCAGCAAAATGAGTTTTTTTGAGATACTTACTGAGGACAAAGAATAACATGCTCACGTACAGAAAATCAGAACGACTAGAGATCATTAGGTATTCTGATTTTTTGTGGATGCATTGATAGCATAAACTCAACTTTAGGCTATATTTATTTGCTAGCAAGAAGAGCTATCTCATGGAAAAGTGCTAGACAAGCACTTATAGCATCTTCTACTACGGTAGCATAATATATAGCATGCTATGAAGCATCAAAACATTGGCAATTGGCTGGAAAAAGAGTTTTGTCACAATTTAAAGGTAGTTCAAGAAGTTGAAAGACCACTTAAGATTTATTGTGACAATCAATCAGCCGTTATGGTTGCCAATAACAATCAAAGCTTGACAAAATCTAAACATATAGATATCAAGTATCTGGTTGTTAAAAACGAGTTCAGAATGGACAACTGTCTATTGAGCACATCAGTTCAAACTCCATGTTAGCAGATCCACTTACTAAAGGAGTTCCGGACTCAGTTTTCCGTGAACATATTACGTACATGGGTCTCAAATCATATGACGATATGTAATTTCAGTGGGAGTTTGGTGTATTTCGTGTGCTTATTATGTAACGGACATGTTGTTTAAGTTTACCATTATGAACTTAACTTCAGTTGATCTCTCTTCATACTTCAGAGGACTAAGTTGAAAATGTACATGTATGAATCACATTTCATGTAATTTTCATGCTACACATCCACACACGATCTATGTCATTCATCCGATCAGTATATGTGATCATTGTTTGGGTTTAGTTACGCTCAATGTGACGAAAATCCCCTTGGTTCGTTGCTGGTTTGATGATGGACGAGATTGATGAGAATGTTCGCGAATGATAGCATCAAGTTGAGCTCATAAAGTGATAATTCACAATATTCAGTTAATACATATCTTGTCCAAGTGGGAGATTGTTAGATCTAATCTCATTAAGTGGACATAGTTATGTATTATTGTGGATTAGCTATCATTATAATCCCATTAAGTGATTCAATTATGTTTAATCTGGGGATTACGACATTCATTTATGTGTGTGGAGGTTAATTATGTGTAGAGGCAGTAAATCAGTCATTAGTCAATAATGGGCTGTCTAATGACTGATTAGAGGCTTAAGCTTTCCTCTATCCCTATAAATAGGAGGCCATAGTCCACTTGGATAACCTGATGTTCATAACCCTCAAGAGAGAATCCCATTTCCTCTAGAGATCAGGAGGTTACATCAGGGATATTCAAGAAGACTATTCTCCGATTCAGTAATCTACTCTGATGAAGATTAATCCGGTGAATCAAGGTACGCGTTTAATTACGTGTTTACAATCTGATTATTCTGATGAATCATGATGCATAATTTCTAGTTTCCAACAGTGAGGACAAGTGGTTTGGTGAATAATGCCACGATCAGCACAAAAGGTACGTAAAGAGGTTTGGACAAACTCAAGAGCATTATCAGTACAAAGAATCTTTGGCGTAGTGGAGTATTGAGTGACGACTTCCGTGATGAAGTGGGTGACTGTAGTGACAACCTCAGAGCGATCACAGATAAGGTAGACCCAACTCACACGAGTATAGTCATCAATGAACACAATATAGTAGCGATGACCTAAAATGGAGGGAGTACGAGAGGGACCCCAAACATCACAATGAAGAAGATCAAAAGGTGCAGAAGAGGGGATGCCATCGCGACTAGAGTAAGAAGAGCGATAATGTTTGCCCAATTGACACGACTCGCACACAAACTGAGTAAGAGAAAGCCATGGTAAGGTCTTTTTAAGTTTGTCAAAACAAGGATGGCCTAAACGGCGATGCCACAAAAGGGAGGAAGTAACAGTAGATGTAACAAAAAGAGCTTGAAGAACCGATGAGGGTTCATTAGCAACGAGCTCATAGATGCCCCGCCCGTTCTCACGGCCCAAACCAATCCTCCGTCCGTTATACAGATCCTGCAAAATACAATGAAAGGGAAAGAAGGTAACTGTATAGGGAAGAGCACGAGTGATAGCACTAATAGAGAGAAGGTTGACGGGGAAGCCAGGAACATAGAAGATTTGGTGAAGAGAAAGACAAGGGATGACACGATTAGTACCACGACCTTGAACCGGGCAAGGTCGGCCATCGGCAATGGTAACGGGGGGATGGGAGGGGGTAGGGTGATATGACGATAAGAGTGATGAAGTCCCAATCATATGAGAGGAAGCCCCTGAGTCGATAATCCATGATGGTGAAGAGGAAGCAAGTAGACCAGATGAACCTGACATGGAGGGAGTCGGAAGCGGCACAAGGCTGGCAGAAGAGGAGGCATTGGAACTCGAAAAACGGAGAAGGGCGTCATACTCGGCCGGCGTCAAGGTCACATGATATTGGGGAGCAAGGATGTTGGGCAGTGCAAGGATGTTGGGAGCTGGAGGAGTCAAAACCGCTTGGGCAATAGGAGGCTTGCCGAATTGCTTCCAGCACTTGTTGGCGGGATGGTTTTGCTTGCCCCATTGAGGACATGGTGGAAAAAAGTTACGGCCATGCCCACGAGGAGGACGATTGCCATCAAAGCGGGGAGGGAGACCATCATCGTCACGAGCTCGAGGAGCGAAACAGCCATTCGCTGAAGGAGGAGGCGTATCGCTTGGAGCAGAAGATAGAGAGAGCGGAGGCATACCATTCGTGACTCGAAGAGCAGCAAAGAAAATAGTAGTGATACTAGGGACATGGTCACCAGATAGAAGAGAGCCCCTAAGTTGAGAGGCGATGGAGGGACGAAGCCCACTAAGGTAGATGCCAGCAGAGAGCTCTGCGCGGTAATGCTTCAACGTCATGAGATCTGTGGTGGGAGGCTGATAAAGGTCAACCTCTTGAATTAAGGCCTGCATGCGGCCGAAGTGGGCCTGAAGAGAGAGATCGCCTTGCTTGAGAGTGAGAAGAGTCTCGAAGATCTCTACCACACGGCCGATGTTCTTCTGATTGGCATACATTGTTTCAAGGGTTTGCCAGAGAGAGCGTGTCGGCTTGATGCGCGCGAGAGACTCGGCAATGTTCTGCTTGATGCTATGAAGCATCCAAGTGATATTGGCTGAGTCCGATTGCGACCAAGAAGCATAAGATGGGTCGCGAAGTGGCGGAGGGTCCTCCATGAGATGATGATGAAGGTTATGAGACTCAAGAAAGAGCTCAAAGCCAGAAGCCCATGCTGAGTAATTATTGCTGGTAAAATTATAGGCAGGTTGAGTAAGTTGTGTCGTGATTGAGAGACAAGGTGCAAATGCCGGTGGAGTAGGAAGCAGTACAGGCGGGAGAATCACTTGAGTATCAACCTGAGGTGTCGGGACATGTGGTAACGAAGTATCGAAACTCGGAGCCAAAGAGTGTGGAGAAGTCATAAATTATTGATGCAGACCTTGTAATAGGATAGGATAAAAGATGTAGGTATGAATAAGTGCGCCGTCCGGAGCGAAGCGTTAGATTGAGCGAAGCGACGGACGACGCCCGTTGTTTCGACGATGAGAAGGCCCAATAATGGTGATGACGGTAGACTAGGAAGGAGAGGATATTGCGTCAGAGTGGGAAGAGGCAGCGCACCGGGAATGACGACTGTAGCGTCTGATGCAGCGGCGACGAGAAGAGATCATGGCTCTGATACCATGTTGACGATGAGATGAAGAAACCTTAGAATCGTATATGGAAATGAGAGTACATAGGTCCTTATATAGGAGAAGATGAGAGGAGAAGATAAATGGGCCGAGAGCCCAATACCACTATCGGACAAAATCCAAATCTAAATCCTTACACAGCCTCTTTTTTATGTCAATCCTTGTTCAAGTGATATTAGATATAATGTCAAATCTCCTTCTCCACAAGAGCCTTGAATATCAAAACAAGTCCAAGCTTGGGCATTGAACTCTTATTCCCCTTCTGGTAGTTTGCTGCTAAGAGAGCCAAAAATCAATTTAAGATAGAGAAAATTAAATCTTTGTAATATAGGGGCATTTTTAGGGTCAATGCTTCCAAGGGTGGAGATCCTCCGCCCGTCTAATCAAGGATGGAGAATCCACCCCACCCCCCCCCCCCCCCACCCCCAACAAGAGGTCGAGGTGTGTGGTTACCCCATGAAAGGGGTAACCACCCAATTCTTATGGAGTGGTACCACCTCTTAAAAACGTGGCACCTACCCACTTCCAAAAGAGGTGGGGGTGCATCCCTTAAAAAGGGGTCTCCTCCTCTTTAAAATAGGATTTACTCTTATTGAATTTATTTTCTTTAAAATTAGGTGATGAAGGACCGGGTGCGAACCCGACCTCACACCGTACTACAATGGATGACACTAAGGTAGGGAGATCCTAGAGTGTACTACAATGAAATGAA
The DNA here is from genome assembly GCA_024174645.1 of Lemna minuta. NCBI lineage: Eukaryota > Viridiplantae > Streptophyta > Magnoliopsida > Alismatales > Araceae > Lemna > Lemna minuta. Next base: position 16,381,089 of record CM044108.1, read on the forward strand.
GGTCTACTGATGCAGTCAAGCAGCATACCACCCCGCGCGTCGCCTCCGTAGGTCCAGGGTGACCGAGTAGAGTCGGTCCGGGAAACCCTCCGGTCCACGTCCTCGCGGATGTAAGGCCATGAGTCGTCGAGGGTAGCTCGATAGTCAACCCGACGGATTGGACCCGATAGGAATCCTATCACGTCGTCTAAGCACTCGTCCAATTCTAAGTCCCGACGGCGGTGGAGACAAGCGCGGGAAATACTGTAAAAGATATAGACTTCAATGTAAAGAAGAGGGGGGGAATGAGTGCCTAACCTGCGGGGCGCGAGCCCGGTCGGTCGTGGAGATGAAGGCAGTTCGTGCGCAGCACGGGCGATCGGCGGGGAGGAGATGAGAGTGGGCGACGTAGAAGGGGCGGCGTTCTGTGGGACGGTGGCAGATCTTTCACGTTCTCACCAAGAGGTCACGACGGGATTCAGCGGTCTTCAATTTCTCTGTCGGTAAGGTTGCAGGGGAAAAGGAGCGAGCGGGAACAGGAAGTTACACGAGCGGGAAGAGGCAAGGATGGAGAGATCCCGTCGGCAAGAGGAATCTCCAGCAACTTCCGAATCCGAGATTGAAGAGGGGTGGGGGAATCGAAATTCCCCGTGGCCGTCAGTGGCTTCCGGAGGGTGTCGGGGTTGAGGGCAGGGGGAGATGGGTAAGCGTCGGGCGTCATCGAAAACCAGGATATCGTGAGAGGTGGGTTGGATGCTGAAATTCGGGGCAGGGCGTAAGAATGTGGATGACGGGGAAACGGGATTTCGAGGAAGGAGATCGATTAACCTTCCGGCTGGATAATCCAATTGGGTTATGAGGGAAAAAGATACGGCGTAGGTGAGGGGAAGGCCAAGCGTCGGAGTGGAATCGGCAGGTGATTGCGCGTTCAAGCGAGGAAAAATTCCCGAACGGAAGAGAAGGTGATGCGTGGAGTTGCGGGAAATCCGGATTTGGTGGATTGTGGAAAGGTGGGAGAGGGCCTGTTCGGAATTCGGGCGGACGGGGGAGATGTGTGAGCAGATTTGATACGAGAGTCGCGGAAAAACAGGGAAAGGGAGGGCGGACCAGCAAGGGAGGAGAGAGGAGGAGGATGGTCGGCGAGAGGGGTGAAATGGAGGGGTGGGTGGCAGCGTCGAGGTGCGATGCCTAGCGTGATGGTGACCGTCGAAATATGGGGACGAGATCCGAGGGGAGGAGGCGTGATGTGACAGGGAACTAAGGATCGGTGAAACGGGGAAGGGGAAATGACAGGTCGACGGTACAGAGGGGAGATCGATATATGGGAGGAGGAAAAATCGAGACTGTAATCGGAAGGGCGGTGGTGGAAGGGCTGTGGAGAAGAGAGGGGAAGGAGATGGCGGGCGGCGATCCGGCGGCGGTGGCAGTAGCGGCGGCCTGAGGCGGCGGTAGCAGCGGCGGCGGCGGGATGACGGCGCACAGAGAACTCGTGAGCAAGGCGAGCGGAGGCGGCGGCCTCGGCGGCAGGCACGGCGGCGGCACGTGGTGGTGCGGCGGCGGTGGCGGCGCGAGGCGGTGGTTGGTCTCCTTCCTTGATCTTCCTTGAGCAGATCACTTGAGAGGGAGGGGACTCCCTTTCTTTCTTCAAATGACGGCCGGGGGTTTGTGGGGGGTCCCTTCCCTCTTATAGAGCCCATAGTGGGCCGAGAGAGGAAAGGGCCCACTTGAGGCCCACAACCCACACCTAACATAATCATAGAAAAATAGAAAAGGGTCCACAAAGAGAAGGGCTTAACGAATGGGATCCCGAAAAGGGGAAGAGCCCACCCGAAAGCCTAAAGGGGAGAGACGAAGATATGCAAAGGCCCGCTTAAACACGTGCGGGCTAATAAAGTTCATAATGAAATAAAAAGCTGGAAAGATAACTCCACCGCGCGCGAGCCCCGTGAAATGTGTCGTAGCGAGATGAGGTCCTCACTTGGTGTAGTGAAACTCGGCATCCTTCATCTTCGCCTGTCGAGGGGGCCGGACGCGCGGGTGCTCGGCTCCTCCAGCGCCGTAGTGTCATGCCTTGGTGGCGACTGGGGTCATACGCCACCAATCCTCCCGGGAATCAAGAACTCGACTCCGTCGAGTTAGCGGGTGTGTCTGGGCAGCGGCTCGAGCAGATCCCGGTCGTAGGGCGTGCTAAGTCGTCCTCCGTGATCCATGCGTCATCCTCTCGCCGGACGTCCCCGCTAACGCACAAAAACCTCCGCGAAGCACCATCCCCCGTGAAGTCAATTATCTCCCGCAGATCTCCTCTACCCGCTCATGCCAATTGGGTGGTAGCACTAGGGGAGTGGGACTGCTGGACAAACTCGCTCTCGCAGAAGGGGCCAGGGTCGGAAGGCTGATGTGGTGGTAGAGCTAAATACGCGGCCAAGTCCGCCACGTTGAAGGTCGAGCTGATCCCCCACGAAGGAGGGATGTCGACGATGTAGGCATTCTCGCCCACGCGAGAAAGGACCCGGAACGGGCCCGCGCTACGAGCATGAAGCTTCGTAGCCGTGCCTGAGAGTATCTCTCGAGTCTCAACCGGACCATCACCTCGGTCACCCACTTCGAAACTCCGGTGACGACGATGCGAGTCGGCAGCACTCGCTATGCTGCATTCCCGCTGAGTGATCCTATCATGAATGTATTTATGCAACTCACTCACATGCTCGGGCAAATGCAACACCATCCTCGGAGGCTCTAATGTGGGGATCTACCGGTACTAAGTCTAGAGGTTTGCGGGGTACTAGGCCATGGGCAACCTCGAACGGGCTCATACCAGTGGTGCGGTTCGCCGAGGCGTTATACGCGAACCCTCGGCACGCGGGATGACAAGATCCCGGTGGTGAGGTTATCCCCCACCAAGGATCGGAGCAAGTTTCAAGACTCCGATTGACGACCTCCCAGTCCGGCCGTCGCTCTGTCGGGTGATATGCCGTCGAGAACTTCAGCTTGGTCCCTAACATGCTCCACAGTGTCTCGCCGTAAGTGGCTCGTAGCGGGACGTCGCGATCCGATACGATGGACTTAGGTAGCCCATGTGGCTGGACTACCTCCCGGAAGTACAACCGAGCCACTCGCGTGGCGTCGAGAGGTCTTCGAACATGGCACGAAATGAGCCATCTTCGAAAAGCGATCCACGACCACCATGATAGAATCTGCGTGGCGGACGTGCAGGGTAGTCCGAGCACACAGTCCCATGCTCACGTCGTCCCCATGGTCGCGCCAGCACCGGTAGCGGTGTGCAGAGGCCAACATTCTTCCTTACTTGCTTAGCGAAGGCGCACACTCTGCACCTGAGCGACGATGTTCCCAACATCGCGCTTCAGAGCTCGGCCAATGAACTGATGTTCTACCGCCGTAATCGTCTTGTCACGGCCAAAATGGCTCGGCAAGACCTCCGAATGGCACTCCCAAGTGAGCTGATCCCGAAGAGACGTGCGTGGAACGCACAACCTATTCTTGAAGAATAGGTAACCCTCTCGTTCGTAGGTAGTCGCGGTGCTCGTGGCTGGTGCCAACCTCGAGGGCTCCGGACTATGGGGCCGAAATCCGGGCACGTCGAATATGAGTCCTTTAAGGACTCGAACCCTAGTAACTTGCACCCTCACTAAAGTGAGGAGATGCGCCCGGCGACTCAACGCGTCCCGTGACCACATTATCCTTGCCCTTCTTGTGGCGGATAACGAACGTGTAGTCCCTGCAGATACTCCACCCACCGCGCGTGTCCGTCGCCCTCGCTTCGCTGCGAGTGGAGATACTTTAGGGCCTCGTGGTCCGAAAAGAGCACAAACTCCTTGGACAGGAGATAATGTCGCCAGTGTCTCAATGCCTGAATGACGGCGTAAAACTCCTTATCGTACGTGGAGTACCGGAATCTGACGTCATTCAGCTTCTCGCTGAAGAACTCGACGGGGTGGCCATCCTGGCTCAAGACACCCCCGATGCCAACGCCAGAGGCGTCGCAGGCGACTTCAAACACCTTGCTAAAGTCGAGTAACCGCAGGACTGGTGCCTGGGTCATCAAGGCCTTCAATCGGTCGAAGGCCTGCTCGGCTGCCTCGGTCCACTGAAGCGGCTCCAGCTTGAGGCAGTCGGTGATGGGAGCCGTCACAGAACTAAAGTTCTGGACGAATCGGCGATAGAACGTCGCCAGTCCAATGAAGCTCCGGACGTCGTGGATCGTGGAAGGTCGTGGCCATGAGGAAATGGCTCGCACCTTCTCCGGATCGGCGGAGACACTCCCGTGCCGACACGATGAATCCTAGAAAGGAAACCCTCGCCGTGAAGAAGTAGCACTTCTTGGGATGGGCGTAAAGCTTCTCCCGTCGAAGCGCATCGCAAACCTGGCGCAAATGGTGTCGATGATCCTCTCGCCCGCGGCTGTAGATAAGGATGTCGTCGAAGTAGACGACGACGAATTTGCCAATGAATGGGCGCAAGACCTCATTCATCAGCCGCTGGAATGTGCTAGGCGCGTTCGAGAGGCCGAATGGCATAACTCGCCACTCGTAGAGACCGTCCTTTATCTTAAAGGCGGTCTTCCACTCATCTCCTGGACGAATCCGAACCTGGTGATATCCGCTTCTCAAATCAATCTTTGAGAAGACCGTGGATCCTGCCATCATGTCGAATAAGTCCTGTAGGCGTGGGATCAGAAAACGGTACTTGACCGTGATCTTGTTGATCGCACGGCTATCACAACACATGCGCCAGGTACCATCCTTCTTCGGCGCTAGAAGGGCAGGTACCGCGCAAGGGCTAAGGCTCTCCTGAATGAGGCCTTTCGCCAGCAACTCCCGAACTTGTCGCCACAGCTCCTCGTAGCGTGCGGGCTCCATCCGATAGTGGGGCAGGTTCGGGAGCGAAGCTCCCGGCACGAGATCAATCGCGTGCTGGATATGGCGCATCGGCGGCAACTCGCCGGGTAGGTCCTACGGGAATACGTCTCCGAACTCTGCTAGGATCGGCTCAGCCTCGGGGAGGGTGTAGGTGGATCAGCTCCGTGGGGACGCCAAGAGCTAAGGCAAAACAGCACGGGTGTCTCACGAGCTCGTCCCCGATACTCCGCTGGAACTCCGGACCTCGTACCACCATAAGTCCAACGCGAGGAGGCGGCAGGCGACGAGCGGTGGGTCGAGCGGTGTAGGGGACCCATATGACTCGCGCCTCGTGCATGAAAGAGCAAGTGTTTGCCCTTCCCGCAAGCCGGACGTCATGGTCGTATAACCACGGCCGCCCGAGTATGATGCTCCCGATTTTCATCGGATAACATCACGTGCAGCACTATGTCGTCATAAGTGCTGATCCGCAGAGGTACCCTACTCGGGAGTCTCACCGGAAGAGACGTCGTGTCGATCCAAGACACGCCGTAGGGAGTCTGGGAAAAAGTGGTGAGTCGCTAATCCGAGCCGGGAATCATCGTGTCCGACACGGCGTTGACGCAACTGCGGCTATCGACGATCAACTTGCACACTTGCCCGTTGATCTTCACATAGGTGTAGAAGATCGATGTGCGAAGTGCGCAATCGGCTACCGGATAAGGGGTCGGTGATGGAATCCCCGCCTGGCCTGCAGTCGGGGAGGAGGTCCCTGGTGCCGCTGCGGATGCGGCACGGGTCCTCGCGGATGGGGGTCGTGCCCCGGTGATTGTGTCCGGGGGTGGCCGGGACACAGGGGTGCCGCTGCTGGGGCTCGGCACGACAATGCTGACTACCGTAGATCCGTGGGGTGCCGTGGGAGAGTGGGAGGAAGCTGCACTGGTGATCTTGATGTAGCCAATGACGTCTGGATCTAGGCACTCCTCCTCTAGCCCATCGTCAGCAATGTAGATGTCATCCCCCAAGACGTCGTCGTCCACTGTATAGTCCGGGGTATCGTCCTCTAACCTGATGAGCAGGTTTGAGGACGGGCACTGGCTGGCCCGGTGTCCCTTGCCCTGACACTTGAAACAAGTGATGGGCGGAGGGGCGACGGCGGTCGTGCGGAGGGACGAATCGGTCGTCACGGCCCGGGGGGGTGGGGCAGATCCCACCGAGGTGGTCGGGGTAGTCCGACTGCTCCCCGCCACCGTGTCGAGGATGGGATGTGGTAGTAGTCGTCGTGGAGCGGGTGAACGGGCCCCGCG
>CM044108.1:17657156-18057060 GCA_024174645.1 Lemna minuta
AGAAAAGAGATGAACATGGGCTGAGCAACAATGGGTCCCAATTGAATAAGCGCCTTGAGGGGCACCAGAGAGAGAGAGAGAGAGAGAGAGAATGAACATGGGCTGAGCAACAATGGGCCCCAATCCATCCCGCGTGCCTTCATCGAACTCATCTATTTTTAGGAACACGAGTCCGCTGCACTGCCCCGTCCCAATCTACAACTTCCATCGCCCAAAGATAGACTCAGCATTCAACAGCCGTTGACCTTTGACACAGTAGAGAGAGAACTCTTGAACGTCCTCCTCCCTTGGCACCCTCTCTCTCTCTTTCTCGCGTAATTGAAGAAATGCAGAACGCCACCTCCAGAAGAATGAACCCTTCATCTTCCCCTCATCCTCATCTTCTCACCACTGCCGCCGCCAAACCGACACCGCCACCTTCGCCCCCAGAGACAACTAGCCCTCCTCGACTGCGGCGCCAGGAGAGGCCACCACCACCTCCGATGGCAGATATCTTCCTCGGCGACGCCCAAACTCGGCTCCTCCTCTCCTCCTCCACCTCCCAATCTTTTTCTGTCTCCTCCGCCAACGTCCCCTCTCCAATCTATCTCTCTGCCATCGTCTTTCCCCACCGACTCTTCCTTCAACTTTAGGATCAACCGTCCTGGCCTCCTCTTCCCTCCGCCTCCACTTCTTCCCCCATCAACATCAGGAGTATAACCTCGCCTCCGCTGTCTTCTCCGTCACCGTCAACCAGTACGTCCTCCTCCACAGCTTCTCCTCCAACGACCAAACCACGCCCGTCTTCAAAGAATTCCTCGTCAACGCCACTCTCCCCTGCCCTCTCCATCAACTTCTCCCCGCAAAGAAACTCCCAGGCTTTCATCAACGCCATCGAAGTCTTCCTCCGCGCCTCAAGCTCTCCTTCCGAGCTCCGTTTCCTTGTTATTCCCCGTAGAGCGAGCTCAAGAACTCCAAGAAAGCGCTTTTTCCAGACAGTTTACAGGATCAACGTAGGAGGACCCTTGATCACTCCTTCAAACGATACGCTCTCCAGGAGCTGGGAAACCGACGAGAGGTTTCTCCAGTCAAAGTCAACGGCAGAGAGAGTCTCTGTTCCTCCGGCTACCGTGAGTTATCCTGAAGGGGGGGCCACCAACTTGATTGCGCCCAATTGGGTTTACTCAACGGGGGACAAAATGGCGGATGCGAGAGTTGGGAGAAGGAATTTCAACGTGAGCTGGCTGCTCGACGTTGACCCTTCTTATGAATATTTAGTCCGTCTCCACTTCTGCGACATCATCAGTAAATCTTTAAACGATCTCTACTTCAACGTGTATGTAAACGAGAGAATGGCTATCTCCGGGCTTGATCTATCCACATTAACCGGGAAGCTCGCTACCGCTTATTACCATGATTTTCTCAATGCTTCTATAGTGGGAGATCGGATTGCGTTCAAATTGGACCCATGTGCAGATGATAACGGCCAGATCGACGCGATTCTCAACGGAATTGAAGTGTTCAAGATGAGTAATTCTGTTGAGAGCTTAGACGGGGAGTTTGGCGTTAATGGGTACACGTCAGATTCTCATTCTGATTCTTCTGGCGGAGAAGAGCTGTGGCTGCGGTAGGGTTTACCCTAATGTTCGGAGCTTTTGCTGACTACGAGCCATGGTGATGAAGTGGTATAAGAGACTGCAAGATTGGGAAAAAGAAACAGCTTTTTCTTCATGGCTACTTCCTCTTCACTCCGGGCATTCTTCAAGCTTTCATGACTTCCAGCAAAAGGGAGTATGGTTATTCCTTCTCTTCCTCTCTCGGATTAGGACGATACTTCTCCTTCAACGAGCTTCAAGAAGCAACAAAAGGTTTTTGCAAGGATGAAGTCATTGGAGTTGGCGGTTTCGGAGAAGTTTTTCTAGGTCATCTCGATGATGGCACCAAAGTAGCCGTCAAAAGAGGAAACTCTCAATCAGAACAAGGAATAAATGAGTTCCAGACGGAAATTCAAATCCTCTCAAAGCTACGTCATCGCCATCTCGTCTCTCATTGGATACTGCGACGAAAACTCGGAGATGATCCTCGTTTACGAGTACATGGCGAACGGGCCGCTCAGAGACCATCTCTACGGCAAAAACCCTACCCTCCATTGTTATGGAAACAGCGCTTAGAGATTTGTATCGGAGCAGCCAGAGGACTCCATTATCTTCCACACTGGCGCAGCTCAGGGGATAATCCACAGAGACGTGAAGACGACGAATATTCTCCTCGACGAAGGATTTGTAGCGAAAGTATCGGACTTTGGATTATCGCAAAAGACGCGCCTTCTACTGGAGGAGCAGTGAGCACTGCAGTGAAGGGGAGTTTTTGGGTACCTCGATCCCGAGTATTTTAGGCGACAACAGTTGACCGAGAAATCTGATGTTTACTCCTTCGGTGTTGTGCTTTTTGGAGACGTTATGCGTGAGGCCGGCGCTCTGTCCTGCGTTGCCGAGAGAGCAGGTGAGATTTAGCCGAGTGGGGATGCAGATGAAGAAGAAAGGGCAGCTGGAGAAGATTGTGGATCCTGTTTTGGTTGGACAGATGAATGTAGATTCCATGAATAAGTTTGCCGAGGCGGCAGAGAAGTAGTCTGGCGGAGCATGGAGTGGATAGGCCTTCTGGGAGATGTGCTGTGGAATTTGGAGTACGCGTTGCAGATGCAGGAGGCGGCGCCGCCAACTGTGACGAGGAAGAATGATGAAGGGGAGATGTCGGACGAAGGGAAGATGAATTTGTGACTGGTTGTTGAGTCTTTACTCATTTTAAATGTCATGGTTTGCCATGATTTATTTCTTCATCATGGATTACAAAATGTTCTTTCTTTTTAATTTCAAGAAACACGAAAATTTCTCTTCTGCAGGAGTTGTTAACGGGTAATTTTCCATTTTGAAGAAAATAATGACTTCCAAGGATTTTTTTTTTAAAAAGAAAGTGAGATTTTTAGGGGTCATGCCTGAGAAGAGGATATATGTTCAGCAGAAATGGAGAGATGAAGGTGTGTTGAGAACGAAGGAAGCTTAAATTCCATAACGGGCTCATTACACTCAATATCATCGACCAGGTTATTGGGCTTTATCCAATGGACCCAACAACTCTAAGATGCCCATTTGTCACTTGAACCACTGTGACTGAGGACCACTAACAAGCACATTTAAAGGCTAAAAAGAAAATTTGCACAGTTGTCACTTGATTAGATCTATCAACATGTCTATCCTCCCTCCCTCCTCTTTATTCCCGAGAGAGAAGAGGTTGTGAACGCCGAAAAATAATTTTCACGAGCAGTTTGGACGAAAGAGCATAAAATAGAGGCCATGGTAACACCTTGGTGAGAACATCATTCATCAGATTTACCATCGTAAGACATTCGATCTAAGTATGCTTTGCGAGTTCATAGAATGCAAAGTTTGAAGCAATTTGCCTTGCAACTTGGCTGTCACAAAAGAGGTCGGTGATGCTGATGAGCCAAATTCATGCGGTCATTGAAACACACAATCACAGTCCAAACTCACGTTAATTCAAGATTAATTACAAATAAGTAGTGTGGAATGTCGAATCTAAGGAGAATCCAAATTGACTTTTATAATTTTGAAACATTAAACAAATAATTGGGGCTAGAATTTTGGGAAAACTATATATATATGGATAGATAACTCAAGATCTTTTAGATGAACTAAAAATCACAAAAACCATGATTGAATGAAAAGAGAAAACAGAGAAAAAGTAGAGAAAGAAAATTGCAAGCGAGGAGAGAGAAGAAGGTAAAAATTTACAAAATTCTATTAATATATTATTCAAAGTTGAAATCTAATGCTAAATGACAATACATTAGGGAAAATAAGACCCAACTAACTTTAAATAAAAAATAAATTATCCAACTCATTACTAGATTAAGGGCTTTTATTTTGCAATTGCAAAGTAGAAATTTGAAGTTCAAGCAAATTCTCCCGAAGTTCTTATTAAAATCAAGATTATAGATACCCAATGGAAATGAGTCCAGAACATGATCCAATCAAGAGATTCAAGAAAAATATTTCTCAAATGGTGTGAGTAATCAAAAGTTTCCCAAAATGTCAATTTTTATAAAAAGAGAGTATATAATTAGAGCAAAATTAGTTACGACCATTTGATTGCCTTCTCAAATGTAATGGACAATTGAGATTAAAAGATAACATGCAAACCATTATCATTAAGTCCACCCATTGGATTTGAGATAGAGACTCCATATTGCACCATGCGTCTCTTTTAGAAGTTCAAGGTTTCCATTTAATCTTGTTTGTTGCGACTCCTGTGATCCTAACTATCAATTAGGTTGATTCATGTCAAAATTGTGTATGTGGTATTTTGACTAGAGACACCAAAGACATTTTGTGAATAGATGATCATGTTTTTTTCATATAACTTATGAATCTCTAGCCACGAGATCTCCAAAATGTCATAGATTAGATACAACACAAAGTATTTTAAGGTGATTGAGTGGTCAAGATGGGATCGTTCGTCCTAAACATGTGAGTATATTGATACAAGGAATGAAATGCAATTAAATATTTGGTTAAGGAAGTGAAAATATTAGATAAGGTGTTCTCAATGATTTCTTACTCACATTAGTTCTAAGTTTAGTGACCCATTAGGGTTTGATAGTCATGCTGGGATCTGAGGCTCGAAAAGTTCTCTAAGTCTTTGACCAAAATAATGATCGCAGCGGAAGGTGTTGAATCAAAACATTCAACAGAGTTGAAGTACCAAGAATAGATGATCTCATCATCCATTCTAGGTGATCCTATCATCTAGTATAGAATAAAATTCATACTTAATTGGATCATTTGAAAGAGTTCTTCAACCGTTCAAGCGTCCGGCCTCTAGCGGTATCCACACAGTTTCTAGACAATCTGATCTCCTCTTGAACACTCGTCACCACGAGAGGAAGAGAAGATGGATGAGAAGTTCCACTAGGCTTGCATGGGCACCTCTATTATGGTCGTTCTCCCCCTATTTATAGACTTTGGGAATGTTAAATTTTCACAAAAACCCTTATTATTATGTCTATATCTACCGACATCCATTGACCTTATGTGTGTTACCCTCTAGGTTCATATATCTCACTAGTTAATAACTCTATAGACTAAATAACACCTTATTGGTAAACCTTAATTAATTATCCACATCCATATATAGATTAATTAATCAAGGATCGATTTAACCGAGTCGATAGGTTGAGTTGCTAGCCCATTGGGTGCCAAGCTATACCATGTACACTAGGAGATATGGTGATGGAGAATTATTTCTATACATGAACACAAGGGTTCTAAGTGAACCATCCTCCTCCTCCTCTCCTCCTCCTTATCCACCAATGACGAGACGAGACCGCGAGGTCGTCGATTTCACATGGATGTCAAAAATTAATCCGAACTTACCAATTTGGGGAATTAAGAGAGAATTGAGGGGTACAATGGTAAATAAGGGTCGAATCCACAGGGAATTAAGGTATTTTCGAGATATCTTTTAGAATTTGGTCAAATTGGGCAATTAATTGAGGTGAGAAATTAGGGAAAATGGTGGATTTAGAAAGATGACTTCAAAAAAAATCCACGGAATCAAGAATCATTGAATTTGGACTTGATTTTGCGGAGAAATCGAAATTTGAATTGGAGAGAAATTTTCGGACGTTAAAATCGTGATTTTGAGCTAAATTTGATGAAATTAAAATCTAAAACCTAATCTAAACGAAAATTAAACATAATAGGAAGATAATCTAGGAAAAACCACTTCCACTAAACCCATTTAGCGATCAAATCATCGCGATTAAACCGATTAATCGCGAAAAATGCCAAGAACGTCACGACGAGCTTCAAGCTGCGATTTCTCCTTCGATTCTCCACCAAATCTTGATTTCAACCCCTCCATGGATGCGGAAATGAAAGAGGAAGAGGATGGAATCAAGAGAAACGAGAGGATCGGTGTCTAGACAAGTCAATTTGATTGAAATCCAACTCGAATACATACAACAACGAAGAACATTTCGTTTTATAATAATTTTGGGCGTAACCATCCGATCGTTTCGATCGACGGTTACGATGAAACGGTCCATCGTGGACCGTTTTGATAAAGTCATGGCCGTTGGATCGTGATGGACGGCCACGATTTGATCCGTAGATAAACGTTGTAAAACGCCTTGGATGTCGCCCCTTGGATCGCGATCGGACGGCTGAGATGCTTCCCGGGAGATTAAATCTCGTCCGTTATAACGCCTTAATTAAGGCACGTGTTTGATCTGCGATGTGTGGACCACGCGTCCACTTGATCAAGGCGTGTGATGCCGCCACGTCGCCTCCAATCCAACCGTTATAATCCCTTTTATTTGGCACGTGTTTTGATTAAATCAGGTGGTCCGCGTGTCCACCCGATCGACGCACGGTCTTCATCGCCAGTCTGAATCCGACGCTTCCGCTTTTGCCATGTTGCCTGCAGCTATAAAAGCTTACCGTTTTAGTCCCACACGGAAAAAGATTTAGGAAACCGTCGGGGTTTATACGACCCGACGATTTATAGGGTTAATAACCCTCCCCATATAGGGCAGGCTAAAGACCCCTTTTATATATAGTATAAATAAATAAATATATATATATACAGCACCACGTAGGCGATGCGCGGGTCTACGTGGCTCTACCACGTGGCCTTGCGTGCCACGTCGCACCCGCGTGGGACCCGCGCGCTTTTTGCATTATTTATTTATTTATTTTAAACGTTTTTAAATAGAAAATAAAATCATAAAAATCAGGAAAATCCATAAAAAATCCCTAAAAATTGTAAAAATCATATCTTTTAAAATACAGCTCCAAATTAATCCAAATTTCTTTCATTTGATCTGAAATTTAATTATCTATCATTCTAAAAATTCAAATTATTTAAATAATAAGAGATTTAATTCTTATTTCAAAAATATATTCATTTCTTTAAGATTTTAACTTTTAGAAAATTAAATGAATGTTTATAAAAATGATTTCTCTTATTATTTAACTTAAAAAACACTTATAATCTCAAGTAAAGATGGGTTATAAAATCTTTAATCTTTAATTCATCATAATTAACCCTAAATTAACGCATTTTGAGATTATAACATAAAATTGTATAGAATGATAGAAATGCACTCAAAATATGATAACATGCACATAAATGTAATGTTTTATGCCTTAATTTGTATTAATAATCATGTTTTATCATCTTAAGATTGCATGTTATCAACCAACTTAATAAATTATCCATTTATCAAATGGATGAAGAAGACCTCTCTAAATAATTAAAGAGAGTGTAGATCTTAAGGGAATTATCTTCCCTCCTTCTTATTTTATACTGATCTAAAGGTTGACTTGGTCCACTCAAGGAATTCTAGGTTTCTAAAGATAAGGATTAAATGTTTGATCAAGTCAATCTTTATATCAGTATAAAATAGGAAGGAGGGAAGATAATTCCCTTAAGATCTACACTCTCTTTAATTATTTAGAGAGGTTTTCTTCATCCATTTAATAAATGGATAATTTATCAAGTTGGTGGATAAACTTGAGGAGAGGAGGAGGAGAATGGTTCACTTAGAACCCTTGTGTTCATGTATAGAAATAATTCTCCATCATTCCCCCGGGGTTGGAGGACTTCATCTCCGAGGAAGTGTCTTTCATATATAATAAAATTCAGAAGCAAATGAGGGACATAATGTAAGGGATCATGAGAAGTAATCCAAGAAGCATCACTTATTGTATTGTCTTTCCATTGTAATAAAAATAAGTAATCATCCTCTTTAAGATCATTGATAATAGTTCGATGATCAATGATCTTATCTATAAGTCCAACATTAGACACAAGAGGAGGATAAAGGAAAGCATTTGGAAGGAATTCACTTTAAAGAGGATGGGAAGATGAAAACTTTTCAATAGGTGGATCATGCTCATGAAATTCTATTAAGTCCAAAGTAGTAAATGAAGTAAATATGCCCCAATAAATAAGAATGACCATAATATTTGTATTATAATTAATTTTTGAAAGAGTTTTGAAAGGAACATAGTTTTGAGTGGAAATTTAAAAGAAATTTTAAGAAGTTTTGGAGGATGAATTCTAATATCTACTAAATCACTTTGTTTAAGAATTTTATATCTTCTAGGAAAATCAATAAAGGTTTTATATCGTTCATATGATGATGCAAATTGTTTTAAAACAATGTCATGAATGATATGAACATGCTTAATGGATATTGCCTTATCTAATCCATAAATTTCATCTTCTAATTCACATTTCTTACTATCATTAGTAGGTAGAGGGTTGGAATCATCCATAACTATGATCATTTTTGAGCAATTAGCTTTAACATGCCCTACTTTCCGGCATTTAAAACACCTAATGATCCTATTGGACCTAATGATCCTCTTGGTCTTTGGAAGGCTCCTAGTCATATCCATATTGAAGTATTCTTTTGGATCATCTACTTCCTTAATCATAGGGATGTCCATTCTAACTTCATTATATTGATAATCAGTCATATCCTTTGGATAATAATCATTAGAAGGCAAAAAATTAGAGAGATTAGGAGGATCATTAATAGGCTCTTTTGGAATCTCTATTTGTGGAGAGTTATCTTCCCAAGAGTTGGATTCGTCCAGAGATTCTAACTTCTGAAGCCTCATGTCTATCTGATCTATTTCCTTCATAAAGGCTCTAGCCCAAGTAGGTATGGGTTCCTCTAGAGATTCTAGGTTCTCATCTTCATTATCATGCTGATCAAATCTATGATTAAGGGCTTCCAAACTCTCTAAAAGTTCTCCTGCCCAAGAAGGCATGGGTTCCTCTCGAACAACAGACTGGATATTGTTAAAAACATACACATCAGCAGTAGTGTTAGAAGCAATGGCTTTTGATATAGTACTCATGATGATTAATATATCTTATGGATAATACTAATTCCTATTTAAAAATGATATCAATTCAAACTGAGCTCTGATACCAAATATATGTATTAAATTTTTAGAGAAGTTTAAAATTTAATCCTTATCTTTAATCCTATATATACTAAAGATTGACTTGGTCAAACATTTAATCCTTATCTTTAGAAACCTAGAATTCCTTGAGTGGACCAAGTCAACCACCATTTTACCTTTGATGTAGGTTCCTAATTATCCAAACCATACCACCATATCATAGGTACCTTGTGTGGATAAATGATCTCAAAAGAAAAGAAAATAGGAACATCCTTGTTATTCTATTCCCTTTTTTCCTTGAATACCACCTCTAGTTAGACTTATAGGAGAGATCTATTTACTACCAGTTGTGAAAGGATGGTACTCAAAATCTACCTCAAGACAAAGCTTATGCAAGAGTAAAAATATGCACCTACTTATTGATAATTAACATGAAGGATTTGCCATTGAAGAAGACATTCATCAAAGGCCTTCATCCTAATTATCCAAGAGCTCAAAGATCTTGAAGAGCATTTATATTTTGAAGTTCAGTATGAGGAAAGCTATCATTAAGGACAAACAATCACAAAGGAGAAGTCCTCACTATATCTCATTTAAATGATACCTTCCCTACCTCCTAATCAAGCAATAACCTCATGCTTAAAAAATGAAGATGAAGAAAGTTGTTGTAAGGAAGACCGTCGTGAAGACCGTCCACCTCACTATCTCTTGCTCGAGTAATGAAATCCCGGTTAAAGGAAAGAAAGGAGTCTCACGGTTTATTTATTCAAGGGCTATCGTCTAAAAGATCAACGTCTCATCAGAAATATGAAAGCAGTTCAGCATAAAGAAAAATGCTTACTTAAAGAAACGGACGTCCGATTTGAAGAAAGCTGTCATAGCTATCACCTTCCATCTCAGCCTCTCTTTACCTTGCCTTGGCAATCCGCGAGAAGAATTGAAGTCGAGCCAAACCCCATCGGGTTCTCATCATTGTCAGTCCTGGCGCTGGACGTGTACATCGGGACCACGTTCGACTAGAATAAGCGCGCATGTTGGAACTTACCCGCCCACGAAGAAGAATGAGGAACGACCTTGAAGAAGAGCTTCCGTCTCTTCCAAAGATGCTCGAAAAGCTGCCCGGTTTGTATGCGGAAGCATCCTCCCCCTCCCCCTTGGAAGATTTCCCTCCTGGACAGGCCCTGTCAGCGGCACTAGCGGTCATTCTAGCCATCATCGCCGAACGAGAGGTCTTTTCTTTTGTGTCGGTCAATATCTTGACCGCGCGTTCGACGCATCTGTGGCTTGCGCGCGCTCCCTGTCCATTCCCTGCCCGTCGTGCGCCTCCTACGCATCTCATACCTTGCGCTCCAGCTCGTCGTGGACCTCCTGCACATCTTCGGCTCATCCAAGAAATCTCTGCGTTGACTAATGAAATCCCGCGAAGATCCAAGATCCTGCAGAAGGCATGAAAACCCGCGAAGAAATATTATTCCGCAACCGCAGAATCGCTCCACGTCGCCATAACTGCACGTTAAATCAAACGACGGAACGTCATCGGGAGATCATTTACGTTCATCTCTTTCCCTCGTCGCGTGAGCACTAAAAGAAGCCCATCCGAATCAACCGAAATGACGTGATACCTCGCCCTAACCTCCATTTTCCATCTTCTATAAAATGCACGATTGTAAGCGAAAGAAGGATGATGTTTTTTGATAAATTTGGGTTTACCCTTTGGTTCTTTTTCCCCTTTTGTGTTCATCGTGTTTTCTTGTGAATCTCCCACCTTTTCTCATCTCCCGAGTTCTATCCTTCCATTCTTTTCTCCCTCCCGCTCTTTCCGCTTTCTTCCATTTCAAGTCCGACACAAACTGAGGATATTCTGGGTTTCTCGTGAAGTCCCGCGAATGCACTTCCCGTTCTCCTCCAGGTATTCATCCTCTCCCGTCTTTAAACTGTGGAATAGTTCATCTTTATTCTATCATAATTCCAACTCATTATTCCCCGCTATCTCTCCTCTTCTTCCCATCTGTCTGCTCTCTCTGACTTCATCTTCCATCCTCTTTAAAATCCTCTTCCTCTGTTTCCACCTTTCTCAACACCGTATTTTCCTTTTCTTCTCTCTCATCACTCTTCAATCACTACTAATCGAGATTATCCTCTATTAGATAAAACCTAGTCGTCAGCCTATTCTACCATAATATATCTTTTATCTTCTAGCTATATTTATTAATTACTACATATCACCCTATTATCCATTTCTCTTCTTCACTTATCATAATCTTCATCACCATTATTATCTTAAATAAATTATAACTCTATTGCCAATTGATATCACTTCATAGGTCCTCTCTTAAATTGTAGGAACATCTTCTAAATTATCCTACATCATATGGAGTATGTAAGAACTCACTTATGGAACCTTCTCGTCATCCATTACTATGTATGTATAATCCTTCATCCACATTAGACTCATGAATGATTTAGGGTATGATCAACTGTCAAACCCTAATCGGCCACTCAAGTTAGTAATGATGTGTGTAGAAATTATTGGGAACTCCTTCTCTGATATTTCTACTACCTTGGCCAAGGATTTCATCGCATCTCATTCCTTGAGTAAATCTCCTCAAATACTGAGGGTGGATGATCCCATCTTGATCACACAATCCTCTTTGTGGACTTCATGTCGTATTCAATATATAATGTTTTAGATATCCTGTGGCTAGGGATTCGTAAGTCATAATCAAAACACGATCATCCATCCATAAGATGTCTTTGGTGTCTCAAGTCAAAGGACCACATACACAACCATGATATGAATCAGCCTAATTGACAGTTGGGTATAATACCATTCAGGGATTCATATGGATCAATTCAGTGAACTCTTTCTCCAAAGAGCACCCACTATCTATCCTTAGTGTCTCCACACCGATGGCTATAGGATCAGTCATACTCATCATATGAGTTGAATTAGATAGTGCTATTCTTTCCGGATAATTCAATGTCCTTTTCAAATATCCCACGAATAGGAATGTTTAGAACATATGTTTAAAGACTAGTGATCACTATATTATGATCTCATCATAATTCGCTAAGTCATTGCATATGCTCATGGACTTCATTGCAAACATCACACAAGAATGACAATGAATAAATTTCATTTCAATGAACATAAACAAGATACATGAAAGTGTGATCAGCTCATAGGCCACATAATATCCATCAAGTACCACTCCACTAGTAGATATTGTTGGTTCACTCTATCACACATGAGATGAATGAAGCACAAAGAAATCCACTAGCCAAAATGAAAGAAAAGTCGATTGTCGTACATGTCAAGGAAACTTCATCAGACAACGAAGAAGAGATAGCTATGTTATCAAGGAAGATAGTAAAGCTAATTAGGAGTAAGAGAATAACATGAAACCCATGAAAGGGGTGTTTTGAGTGCAAGAACACATGTCACTTCAAGGAAGACTGTTCAAGGCTGAAAAAGAAGCATGAAAAGAAAGACTCAAAGGAGAAGGAGAAGGCGAAGAAGAAATTTTATTGGAAAGATAAGAAGAAGAAGGCATTGAAGGTTACATGGAGTCAATCAAGCAACAACGAGAAAAGTGAGCAAGTCACTGCAGACGAAGAAGTAAACATGTCTCATGACTAGCTCCGGCAAAGGTGAGTGTGATACTGGTGATGCTTCATAGAAGGATGTCCAAGAAACACTAGAAGAAGCTTTTAAAAAATTTAAGAGCACTAAGAAAGAGTAAAAGAAAGTTAACAATGAAAATCTGCAACACTTAGCTAAGATTTTATGCTTAACTGAAGATTTGGACATGATTGATAATGCTCCAAAAGAAAAAGTAGAAGCGCTTAAGCATTTGTGAGAATTAGTATTAGAGAACACTGGAATAGTCAATGAGAACATAACTCTTAAGGAATAGGTTGATTCCTTAAGATCATTAGCACTTATTAAACCACTTGCAACTAAAGCATAAAATGAGTTCACCGACCTTCGAGAGCTCTATGAGAAGCTACTCATTAACCAAAAGGCACTTGACATGTTATTAGGTAGCCAAAGATCATTCTTGAGAAAGGAAGGGCTTGTCTATAATCCAGTTGAGGTAAAGGCCAAGAAATTAGACAAAGAAAAACATGATAAAGAAAGTAGAAAGTAGAAGAATGATCTTACAACATGAAGAAATTAGATAAAGAAAAATGGCTAGTGAGTATGAACTAGACGATAAGGCTCAGAACTATAGGAGGTATAGTTACTCCCATAGTTGTGGACTTATATGACAATCTAGGGTAGTTAATATCCTGGTTGACTCCACTCAATGAGTTGATGTGAACAAGATCAATAGTAGATCACCAACCTCAAGTATTGCTGCAAACTCTAGGAACATCCAACAAAGGACTTCGATTAGTGCACCTGGTACATTCCCTATACATCATATGTTATAGTATTCCATGGCTGATCATCAATATCCAGTCAACCATCATTGTGACCCTTTTCCATCAATCTTACCCAATTTTAGACCGGGTCTTGGAATGAACACATCGTTTTATGCACATGGGCCTCTAGATGTCATAGTTACTTTTAGGTTATGAGTGTCAGACATACTAGGGGTTCGATGCATTCGTACTAAATCCTTCCATTCTTGTAGTTGTGCCTTTGGAAGAACCAAAGATGGTACTTGGATAGTGGGTCTTCAAGGCACATTAATGGTAATAAGGTATGAATTAGTAAATTAGAAATAAAAATGGAAGGAACTTTACCTTTGGGGATAGCAACATAGGAGAAATTCAAGGTATTGGTGAGATTTCCATTGACCATGACATTTTAGTGAAAAATATTTTGTGGATAGTCTTCATCACAACTTGATCAGCTTGAGTCAATTATGTGACAATCAAATGATTGTCAAATTCACTAAGATAGGATGTAACATCCTCGGCGAAGAAATGAGGAAAGTGCTCCTCATAGGAAAAAGGGCAAAAAATAACTATATAATGAATAAATTCCATTTTAATGAACATAAAAAAGATACATGGAAGTGTGATTGGCTTTTAGGCCACATAATATTCATCATTAATCTCAAAAAAATATCAACTCCATGTGATAAAACTAGTACCATAAATTTAGCCAAAAATCCTATTGTGAACTCTTGCTTGCAACACATTGAGGTTAAACAACATTTTATTCGTGACCACGCCACAAAAGATGACATTGAGTTGACGTTTGTTGACACTTAAAATCAGATTTTTGATGTCTTCACGAAACTACAGTAGGTGAACGATTCAATGTCTTAGAGAGTCAAGTATGCTAAGGGGTAGGGATCTAGATATTGACCACGTTCTAAGTTAAGGGCCCTCCCATGATTTTTATTCTTCACATTCTTTGGCTTCGAATGGTGATCATTAATGGTGCTCATGTGTCTCTATGGATCTTTTACAAAAGGAACATGTCATGATGCTTTATCCCCTCAATCAATGCCCGTGCTATTGGTATTTCAGGTTGCATTTTGGTTTTTGTTTTTGGATATTTTGCATTCAATTGTTTCTTTACAAGAGTAGGAATTTAATATTCTATAGTTATATATCATTTGATTTCAAAAGTACAGAGATAATCAAAATATTATAAATATCACAAATTTGGCTTGGCAAGTAGAATCTAGTAAACCTAGAAATGGGCTCTTGGTAAAAAAATCCTTACTCTTCTCTTTACTCTTCAAAATTCAAGTTTTCTAAATATCTTATTTTTGATGTATCAAGAAATAGGGTTAATAGACAAGACATTTGATCATGAAAAATTTAAAACTCATGATGGTATTTTGAGAACTTAGCCTCAAATGGTGCATTTTGTGAACTGAAGCTAAATGACATGAGAGTTATGAAAATGTAGTGAAACATGATGACATGCACTATAATGACGTGAATTGTGCATTAAAGTTAGTTAATAATCATATATTTGCATGTACAAAATGCATGTAATTATTACTGCAAATAATAAACTCCATACGATGCCTTTACATTATAAATGATGGTCATATAATCCCCTTTCATAGTAAATAAGAATGTGTATGCGAAAATTAAAAATTAGGAGGTGGCAAGGTCAACTGAAAATAATCTTCTTTATTTTAGATTTCAAATTTTTTTCTTTGACTTCTAACATTAGAACCATTATTGCTACTCGGCATTGTAACCATAATCTTAATGAGTCTCGAATTCTATGCCTTAATGAATATCAAACCTTGATTTTATTTGGAACCTACACCTTCATCGTAAACTTAGAACCCTTCATCCTTGGAACCTCATAATCTCTATTGCTACTTGGTTAGCACCACACTCATAGCCACATTTAGATTCTAAATCTCTTTTCTAGAAAATATTATCAATATGATTAAAATATTTGGGTGCTGGGATTTTTGTAAAAAGATCTTTCCATGCTTGTACTTAATGCCATTACAAAGGTATGCAGATTTTCCACATTTACATTAAGAACCACAGCTATGTGAAATTTAATGGGTAACACAATCATAAAAGGATCAGTCTAAGGCAAGAGCAATTTTTTTTTCATATTTGGCTTTTTGAAATGACCAAATTCTGTTGACCATATTTTGGTAGTTTACTAAATGTTACATCAAGCATTTCCAAAATATAATGAATTAATGCTGAATTAGTACATATATTAATGTTGACAGGGGAAACTCAAGCATAACTTTACAAAAAATGCAAATATAATCATCGTATTATTTCCGCGAAAAGAATAATGAAAGCTCACCAAATAGTAAAGTAATCAATTCCTTGATCTAATTTGTGTACCATCTAAACATTTATTGAAGGCTCTAGAATATGCTAATGGGTTTTCCAAAAAATACGCCAGACGTGGGTTTTCAATTTTTTCAAATTTGAAGTACCCACAAAGAACTGATCATGAGGTGTATTTAATTGGTGAAAACAATAACAATTTGATTAATCAATTATAAATGATAGTTTAGTGATGATGAGTGAACGGACTCAAATTCTATGACTTTGTGAAATTAAATAAAATCGTTTTCAATGATAAGTTGAATAGTATAAAAGATTGAATCAATATCAAACTGAGATTGTTTGATGCTTTGTTATGAGATGTTTCTCCATTCATGCATTATTGAGTTACTGGCCATTTGGATGTTCAGACACCAGATTTAAAAATGATCATTGTTATGATCAACAAAGGCAAAGACATATCTTAAAAGGCCAACTGATATTAAATAAAAAGTAATTTTTTTGTTGTTGCGAAAACCATATTTTCCTATGGAAATTTTTTAGCTGATCTAGTTCAGAACAGTGATGTTTTGCATCCGATTACTTCCGTTTTCTCGTGTAGAGAATACTTGAATTAATGATGAATTAATGGTGATAAGTGATGAGATAAATCTTCAAAGATCAAATGATGGAACCAATATATCTGAAAATGGAAGTAAGAAGATCAAATGATCTTCACGTTTGAGATATATTGAATAAAGATTCCGATGATCCAGAGAAATTCTAAAATTGAAACGAAGAAGACCAATACAAAAATGTTGCCAACTGTACCAGCTTGTGAACAAATATGCCGTCCTTTGATAAATTTTGTATCCAAATATTTGTATGAGACAATTTATTGTTGAAAATCTCTAGATCGTTTAAGAAAATTTCATTCTCTTGTGGGAGACATCTAACCTTTGACTCTAACAAGAAGCCCAGTTCTTCTGCGCGCTGATGAGGGCCGACAGGAGACCAGCTGAAGCCATGATAATCGGACTAAACAGAACCCCTTTTCCATCTCTCACATCCCCAATCGCCATCAAACCATCCGCAAGATCTTGCACAATGGATAGCTTTTTAAGAACCATCTTCTTTTCTAAGCTCTTACAGGTCTCACTTTCCCTTTCTCCAGAAACAGAAACAGACTGCATTTTTAACCGAATCTTCTTCAATTCCTCTACCTTCAAAGCAATACTCCCCACGTAGCCGATTAACTCGGCCCAAGCGCTGATCTTTTGGAGAATTCTCGCGTACCCAGAATCGATCAGCCCGGATTTCGAAAGCCAAACGAACTGCTCCACAAAGTAGTAAAATCCTTCGCCGCCATAGGCGACGATACAGATCGATTGTTCGATCGGCGATCTCGACTCGATTCGAGTCGATCGAAGGGCGTTTACGTCCTGGACGAATTTGCCCAGGCGGAAGGCTTTGCGGCTGACGCCGACGCTGGACTCGAAGGCTTTTAGACGGGGACCCAGATCAGAGGAGTGGCGGATGTACGTGGAGGAGAGGATTATCTTGGTGGCATAGCGGGATATCTTTAAGAGCTTGTCGACGCCGTCGCGCTTGGCTAGGTAGGCCTCCAGGTGGAGGAGGAAGTCTTCCTTCTCCTCCATGGCTCGAGCCTTCCGGTATGGACACGGGAAAGAAGTCGAGGTTTTGCTTGTTGAGTTGGACTACTCTCGTATTATATGCAAGGGCATATGTGGAATATATAGGACGAGCTAGGGTTGTTGGTTTTTTGTGATATTCTCGAAGTTCGTTTGGCGCGATCCAGGGTTCTACGCCGGGGCGGTGGGCGGCGCCGGGGCAGTATAGGGCGGGGATGTGGATTGAGGGGGTCAATTGGGGTCGGTTGATGAATTAAAGAAATAATAAACTTTACAAAAATATCGATAATAATGAGAGGAGAGAGAAATAGGCAACAGGAGGACAGAGAAAATTACCATCTCTCTCTCTCTCCTCCTGCCGGCTCTCTCTCGCCTACTCCCTGCAGTCGGCTCTTGCTCTCTCCCTTTCGCCTTTTTGCTGGCAGCCGGCTCTCGCTCGCTAGACCACTCTCGCAGTCTCCCTCTCCTATCGACTCTCTCTCTCCTACCTCTTGCTGGGTTAGAGAGCCGACCCGACACCGCCCAACCATCGAGCCTCTACTCGCCCAGGCCAGCAGATCGAGGCGAGCAAGTCGCCGAAGGGGCATTAGGGAGCCCCGACAAAAGTGGCCAGCAGATAGATGATGATGTTACCAGGCTGCCACCATCGATTCTTTTTCATAGCTTTTTTAGATGATATACATAGTGTCCGTACAGATGTTGATGTTAATTCCATGTCGACATTGGAGAAACTTGAATTTCAGTGCCATGTCGACAATTTATCCGGTTGCAATTGTCCACGAAATTGATACACCAATTCTCGGCCAATATGAATGACTTAGAGGATGTATACAGTTTAATTGACCAAGATCAACCTATTGGGGTTTATTAATTTGAATATTTTATAGAAGCCCCCTGAGACCATGTCAGATCTTCACATTGAGTTACTTGAAATGTGTGATTTATGAGATTCTATGGGATACTAGTGAAGTGATTTTTATCTAACGAGTTCATGGGAACCTCTTATAATAAATCTGATGTATATTATGTGGCTTATAAGCCAATCACACTTCCATATATCTCGTTTGTATTCATTGAAATGAACTTAATTTATTGTATTCATATATGATGTTTACAATGAAGTTCATAAGCATATGCAATGATTAAGTAAATTATGATGAGATCATAATACAATGATCAATAATTTTTAAACATATATTCTAAATATTTATATTCATGGGATATTCGAAAGAGACATCAAATTATCTGGAAAGAGTAACATTATCTTATCCGAATCATATGATGAGTATAGTTGATCCTGTAGCCATTGATTTGGAGACACTAAAGATAGATAGTGTGTGCTTTCTGGATAAAGAGTTCACTGAATTGATCCATATGAAGCCTTGAATGATATTATACCAAACTGTCAATTAAGTTGATTTATGTCACGATTGTGTATGTGGTCGTTTAACTTGAGACACCAAAGACATCTTATGGATGTATGACCGCGCTTTGATTATGACTTACGAATTCCTAGTCACGGGATCTCTAAAACATCATATATTGGATATGACATGAAGTTCACCAAGATGATTGTGTCGTCAAGACATGATCATCTAACCTTAGCACTTGAGGAGATGGACTTAAGGAATGAGATTAGATGAAATCCTTGGCCAAGGTAGTGGAAATATGGGAGAAGGAGTTCTCGATGGTTTATTACACGCATCAATACTAACTTAAGTGACCAATTAGGATTTGGCAGTTGACCATACCCTAAGTTATTCATGAGTCTTATGAGGATGAAGAATTATACATACATGGTAACCGATGACGGAAAAGTTCCATAAAAGAGTTCTTACATACTACATATCTCCTAGAGTACGTTGTGAAGCTTGGCACCCAATGGGCTGGTAACTCAACCTATCACTTGGTTTAAGTCGATCATTGATTAACTAATCTATATATTAATATATATATAATTAATTAATATTTAGCAATAATGTGTTATTAGGCCTATAGAGTTATTAACTAGTAAGATATATGGACCTAGAGGGTCACACACATAAAATCTATGGATGTTAGTAGATATAGACATAATTATGAGGGTTTTTATGAAAAATCTACATACCAAATGTCTATAAATAGGGGGAGAATGACCACAACTCAAGGTGCCCATGAAATCCTTGTAGGAATTCTCTCCTTTCTTCTCTTTCTCTCTTGATGAAGAGCTTCGAACTATATAGAGATTGTATGGATACCACTAGATGCTTGACACTTGAATAGCTTCAAGAACTCCTTCAAGAAAATCTTGTAAGTATGTTTTCTCATATATACTATATGCTAAGATCATCTATTCTTGGTGCCTCAATGTTTTGAATATCTAATTTAATCTATTCAGCTGTCATTCGATTTTTTGATCAAAATTTTTGAAGGCTTTTCCTCATCAGAAACTAACAAAATCATGATAGAAGACTGGTCCATCCACAAATCTCCCCTCCACCCTTGGCATCCCCTTCTCTTCCCTAATTTCTCCCTGTGTTGTGCATCTTCTCCCCACTTTGTTTTCTCCACCTTGGTCCCTCTCCTTCCCCTCATCCTCCTCTCTAAGGCCCAAGCTCCTATGAATGTATGCTCCCATCCACTAATAAGGGACGACCTTGACCTTTCCTAGCCATAAGATTGCCTTTTACAAATGGTATGCTAGTTAGGATGCAAAGAGAATTATCACTGGATGTGGGTGCAAGCGCACATAGTATGGAATGTGACAAAGCAAACATGAAGCAAGAAAGGGAGAAAGATGATGCGCCAAACCTCTACTGTCAAATCCAAGGGTCCATGTGTGCAATGGGCCCGATGTTACCATGTGGTGAGCATTAATCTTTGTACTTCTCGACAAGGTGGTGGAGTTAAGAGATGACACAAACCCTCTTACATTTAATTGAAGATCAACAACCTTCATGAGCTCTTGCTTTTGATGCCCATGATCGCACCACATGACACCATCGATAACATGCAATTTCATGCCATAATATAAAGCATTTTATGGACTTTTTCTTTAAAAATATAATCATAAATACATGTTATCATGATTTAAAATGATTAAAATGATACTTTTAATATTTAAGAGAATACTCTTTGTTTTCCATAAATTATGAGCTTTAAAAACATTGATTCTTTATAAAGAATATTATTTTTTTTTTTAAATTTATCGGGATCCCTCCCTTGATCTCTCTCTCTCTCTCTCTCTCTCTCTCTCTCTCCTGACCACTCTTCCTCTCTCTCGGGATCTCTCTCACTCTCTCTCTCTCGTGCCTTCTCTTCTAGAATTTCTTTCTCTCACTCTCTCTTTCTCCTTCTCTCTCCCTCTAGAATTTCTATTTCTCTCTTCCTCCTAATTGTTCTCCCTCTCTTCTACGATATCTTTCTCTCTCTCTCTCTCCCTCTCGAATTTTCCTCTCTCTCCTTTCTCTTCCTTTTCTTCCCCGCACGCATTTGCATATGTAAGGGGGGAGGAGTCCTCTTCCTTTTTCTCTTTTCTCTTCTCACTCTCCCGCTCATGACGGAAATTCACACCTTGTTCCACCTTTCCCTCTGTCGGGCCATCTCCACCTTTCGTCCACTTCCTTTTTTGCATTCGCATGCCTGTGATGGATATTGACACTTGAATAGCTTCAAGAACTCCTCCAAGGGAAACCTTTTAAGTATATTTTTCTTATACATACTAAATGTAGGATCATCTATTCTTGGTGCCTTAATTTTTGAATATCCAATCCAATTATTCCGCTACATTCACTGTTTTGACATTTTATCAACCTCATAATTCGACAACCTATGCATGCATGAAGAGGGAGAAATTTTTCCTCCCCCTCACAATGTCTTCCGTCTCCTTCCTCCTCTCCCCATGCACGCGTGCATGCGTAAGGGGAGGAGAAGAGCTCTCCTTCCCTCTCGCTGCATATCTCTCGCAATAACAAAAAAATCCATCTAGAAGAGAGGCATGCGATCTCTCTCCCCTCTCTTTCTCTCTTCTCTCCTCTCGCTTTTCTTTCTCTCTCGCGTGTTGGAAAATTTCCATCGCGCATATCTTTCTACTTCTTCTCTTTGTTAGTTAGACATGAGTTTGATGATTTATCTCCTAGCTTTATTGATATTATGAAATATGTTTAAGTTGAGTCAAAATGGTTTGAGGAAGGAATTTGTTTATGATTGTAGGAATCGACGACTCGAGCAGCTCCTCGTATCGGCACTAGAACTTTGACACTTTAAAGAATAAGCTTTAAAGCTCCATTTCTTACTTTTATTTCTATTTTATTATCTCTTTTTACCAATTTTGTAATTGGTACAAATTTTTATTTCATTGTTTATTTAAACTTACTCCTTTCTATTTTTTTATTTTAAATCTTATTTTTTTAGCTTAGTTTGAAACTAACATCTATATTAAATTTCTAATTTATTGTCTAATTCTAATGATAATATTTTTTTTTTCAAGTACCAAAATTAAAAACAAAAACCCTAAACCCTCCCCGACACGCTTACACTCTCTCCCTCTTGCACGCGGTGAAGTCTTCCTCTCAAACTCAAGGCAAAAACCTCTCCAACGCGCTGCTGCCGATTTTTCTCCAACTCTGCTGTCGATTTTTGATCTTCAGTGATCTCTCGAAGGAGCGGCGACTTCTCATAGCTCTCTCTACTACCTGTTGTCATTGGCAATCTCTCTCCCCAACGGAAGCTCTCTTCAAGGAGTTCTCTTCTTTCTAAAACCTTGTGTGATTTTTTTTTCTATTTTTTTGGTTTGTGTGTTCCTTAGGATCGTGCTCTCGATTTTGACTTTGGTTTATGTCCTTTCGAATTCCAATTCTAGTTTGATTAAACTGATTTGTGATTTGAGTCGCCTGATTTCATGTTTTTTGTTGTGTCAATTTTCATTTTAGATGTTAATTAATCTTGTTTTCAAATATATTGAGTTGTTTATCATTCTCTTCCATCTGAACTGATCCTTGGTCTTCATATTCTCAATCTCTATTCTATATTACTTGGTCTAACTTTCTTTAAATCAAAATTGATTAATTCTTGTATTATATAATTTCTTTGTCTTATAATCTCTGTTTTCCTTATTTCTAATATCATTATCTTAAATTCTCAGATTTGTGTTTTTCTATTTTTTGTTTTCTTTTGAAAAATTTTTATAAAAAAATTCTGTGTAAAATCTGTAGAGGACCTAAAAATAGTTTTTAAGTTCTATTTAAAAATAATATTTTTTTATGTGCTTAGAAAAATTGGTTTTGAAAATCCTAGTTAAAATATTTAATTGCTTATTTAGAATCTGTGGTAGTCCCATTTAATATAGATTGTAGTTGCATTTGAAATTTATTTTGCTTATCAAAATTCTGTTTATATTTACCTCACTTTTTTTAAGTTTGATTCAATATATATAGAGTGTTTATTGAAAATCTATTCAACATTATATAAAATCTATTTTTAGTTTGAATCGAAGTCTATTTAATATTTACTAAAAAAATCACTATGCCATTGAGAAGCTATTTCATGTTTAGTAAGAAACTCTAGGAGACCACATCAAGTTGAGATTAAGGGGGAAGGTGTCGAACATTAATTCCAAAGGCAGAAGTCAAAGCATAAGGCTAAGTCAAAGTCAAAGAAAAAAATCAAAGTCAAAGAAAAATTCAAAGTTAAAGGCAGAAGTCAAAGTCAAAGTAGAAGTTAAAGTCAAAGGCAAAGGTCAAAGAGAAAGTCAACATCAAACTCAACAGAAAAAGTCAAAGTCAAAGGAATAATTCAAATCAGTTCTTCAGTGAGTTATTTTAATTTGTTTCATTGTTTTTCGTTTTCCTTTATATAACTTACGCATTTTACATTTCAATTATTGACTGTTAGCTTTCGTGGTTGGTTTAGTATTTAATATTCTTTTCATATCCATTTATCTTGTTAGACTATTTTAGGAACTACGGAAAATTAGCATCACCCTCATTCACTGTATTGACTCCGAGTGAGTCGAACTTACCCATGAGGGTAAGGGAGAGTTTCTTAGTGAATCGGTGCTAGAAGGGAGGAGTCTAGGAAGTTGATTGAAAAGTCAACTTGAGGCGTACTTGCTCTCTACCTTGCAAGATCACGCTAACGAGTGTGTGTGGATAGGTGACGAGGCTCGAAGAGTTCAGAGAGGTAGGCCAACATGAAAGAGAGTAGGGAGTGGCGCATGAAGCTTTGAGAGTCGGCCCGGGGAGATGGGACGAGCGGCGGCATATTGAAGGACGACGGCAAAGTAAGGTCACTAATCGAGAGCGTGAGTTGGTCAAATTGAAAGCTCGTGTTCGAACTTTGATCTGATTATCCCGTCTAGTTAGTAATTGCTATTGGGGGATTAACAAGGTGAGGTGTGACTCTAGGAGGA
Source organism: Lemna minuta (assembly GCA_024174645.1). Lineage (NCBI taxonomy): Eukaryota > Viridiplantae > Streptophyta > Magnoliopsida > Alismatales > Araceae > Lemna > Lemna minuta. The sequence goes on from CM044108.1 coordinate 17,680,898, forward strand.
CTATTTCCTCCTGGAAGTGGCGCGAGGGGTTTGGATACCTTGTCCAGTATAAAAAAAATATGGCGTACGAGTGATGTGAGAAATCGAGTGGATAATTGATAACATGCTATACTAACATGATAAAACATGATTTTTGATGCATATTAAGGTATAAATGGTTTCATTTACATACATGTTATCATACTTATGTGTATTTTTCTATCATTCCATGAAAAAGTCATCATAATCTCAAAAATACTTTAAATTAGGGTTTAATATGATAATTTAAAGAAGAATAAATTAATAACCCATCTTTACTTGAGATTATGGATGCTTTTTAGAGTGAAAAATAATGAGAAAAATATTTTATAAACATTTATTTATATTTTCTTAAGTTAAAAAAATCCTAAAAATAAATATGTTTTTGAAATAAAATTTAAAACTCTCATTATTTATCAATTTTTATCTTTTATAATGATAGATAATTAAATTTCGTATCAAACGAAAGAAATTTGGATTAATTTAGAGTTATATATTAAAAGTTATGAATTTTCTATTTTTAGGGATTTTTTTTAGATTTTTCTTACTAATTTTACGATTTTTAAATGCTAAAAATAATTTAAATAAGGCAAAAAGGGGGTATTTTCCGCGCGGGACCCACGTGGATACGACTTGGCACGCAAGGCCACGTGGTAGCGCCACGCGGGCCCACGCGGCATGATGCGATGTATTTATATTTACTTATATATAGTTTATAACATATATAGTCTTCCGTTTATCGGAAGGGATTATTACTCCTCTAATTAGTCGCACCTTATAAACCCTATGCTTTCTCTTAATTTTCTCCGTGTGGGACTAAGTTCCACGGAGTTGTTTTTTATGCAGGTGACGTGGCCACTCGCGGTGCATCGGATCGATGGCGCCTTGAAAATCCGCGCGTCGATCGCGTAGAACCGCGGACCACCGATCACTTGAAAATCAAGCATGAACCACATATCTCTTACTTTTGATAAAAATAAAATTCAACTCAATCTGTGTTAAATTTGATGTGGTTGTATGTATAGTCTATTGCTTAAATCGTAGTTGACTTTGAACTGAATATTCAGAAGTAAAATCTATATTCTATATCACATTTTCCCACTATCCACCTACAATTTAAAAAATTAAATGAGACATGTTCAGAATGAATAAAGACCAACCACTAGAGTTATCCTTTTTTGAGTCCTAAATACATACAAACATAGTTTACTTCATCGACGAGATGTACAAGAATCGATCCATCAAAATGATAAAAACCACTTAATCCAAGTAGTGTCAATATTGATCACAAGCGTAAAATTACTTCTTGCCAGTGAGAATAGGAAGGGGGAAGGGGGAAGGCAAAACACTGATTCCAAATTGTGCAATGGTATCTTGCCATGTGTCAAAAATTTATTGGTCACATACTTTGTATTCTTGCCTTCTGAGTGTCTTTACCTCTTTGATGAAACAACGGCGAAGCTAGTAAAGAAAAGGCGGGGTTGGGGGGGATGTGAATTGTCCGAGCAATGGATGACGAGGGGTAATTTTTTCAAGAAAACCATGTTTGAATGGTGTTGGAAATCAGAAAGGACAATTAAAATACTGCAAAGAGATAACTACCAAGGTTGTCGACATTTCATCCGATAAATTTGTCCACGAGTGGTCGCATATTTCCAAATTAGCTTAGTCACCAGCAATAATTTTTCTACATTAATGTCAACCTCATTGGCTCGTAGCTCTTATCACAAAGGCAATTGATGCAAAGTCGAGGAGAGAGAGATTCAATGTTACCCATCAAATCCATTTGGCCAACCAGCCCGGTTCCATGTGTGACGGGGACTGCGGGACCCACAGGACCCCCCCCCCATAAGTGGCCATCACATGGGCTCACGCCCCCGTGCCACGTGGGGAACCGATACGGACGAAAGTACCGTTAAGTGGTCCCGCCACGCGTCTTGCGTTCAGTGGTTCTCGAGAGGAGCAGTAGGCAGATTGCTCGATCAAGTAAAAAGGAGAGTGAAGACCAGAGTCAAAGGAGAAAAAGCACCAACGGGGAACGGGAAAAAAGGGAAAGGAAGACGCTCTTCTCCTTCACGTGGTCCAGATGCTGCAGCAGACCTCGCTAGCTCTGATGTTTACTGCTCCCAAGCGTGAGCTCCAGATCGTCCACGCCGATATCATGGATTCTCTCTCCTTCCCAAGCTTTCACCGCCGCGGTTTCAGGCAGGGTTGGAGTGAGAGTGAAGTGAGAGAAAGGCGGGAAACTGTGCACCCCTTGGTGTGTCTGATGGGTGGCCCTAGAGGGGCTAGCAGGAGCAGAAATGGGAAAAAGGGAATGTCTAAAAACGGCGTAATCCCAGTCTGGGGCTTTCAGAGCGGGAGCTCTAGAGGTAGGGGAAGAGAGAGGGGGTGTGACGGGGGCGCTGTTGGAGATTCGGAGAGGAGGCAGAGAGGAAAGGTTGCGAAGAAAAGGGAGAAGGTGAGATGGATCGATGGCGGAGCGATTATTAGGGTTAGGGTTCGAGTTGGGATTGGGGTTTTCGGTTCTGGAGGGGCTGGCAAAGGAGGAGGAAGCTAAACTGGCGTGGTAAGAAGGCATTGGGCTTGGGAAGGAGGAGGAAAGTGGGCTTGGGCTTGGTTGTTGGGAGGTTGAGCATGGGCTTATGCTCGATGATCCCCCTCCCATGGCGATCATCTCGCCAGAACCTCCTTGTGGTTTGCATCCCTGATTATCAAGAGATACAATCAATATTGACAAAATTAAACTGAGAATCAACATGATTGAGAATGATTAAATCATGTTCACATGGATTGCAGATTTTCTTTGGGGTCTTTACGGGCTCTTTGTTGTAATAAACGGAGAATATTAGAATTTCCGGAAATAGATTCTTAAAAGGGAGATCGAAGACAAGGAAGCTAAATCATTGTCGCATAAAGAGCGGGTTTCCAGGGTTTCCAACAAAAAAGAGGAATAAGAGGGAAATATATGAAAATAAACGGAGAAAAATTGGATTAACGACTTATCGGAAAAGAGAAATTAGAGGATACATACCTTGCGGTACGTTGTTCCGTCGTCCTCAACTATCCAGCCTGCCTCGCGGCAAAGAGCCTTGAGAACTTCGTTGTTGTCGCAATGTTTGGGTAGACGATAATCTCCGAGAGCTCTCAGCCCAGAAAAAATCTTAGCCGCAACAGCGCGCCGCCGCCTCTCTCTCCTCTTATTGTTCTCCCTCTCTCTCCACGTCGGCATTCTCCCTCCGCCCGTCATCTTTCTTTGGACCTTCCTCTTCTTCCAAGGGGGCAAGGCAATCTCCCCGACTCCTCTCCCGCTCCTTTCTCTCGCCTAAGGTACTTTCTCTCTCTCGACAGGCATGAGATACAGTCTGACCGCCTATTTTTATATACCGAGATACCGTCACCGCTTTTCTCTTTATCTCCCTCTCAGAACTCAGAAGTAAGCAGAGCTAAAGAAGACTAGAAGAGAGGGGAGGTGAGAGAAAATAAGTCGCCTCTCGGTCACCGCCAGTTCATTTTAAAAATATAATCGGCGTTCCAGCAATATCGGAGCGCAGGATGAATCGTTGTCCACGTGGCATTAAGAACTGTTTTATTATTCTCGTAGATTTCTCCGCACTAGGAGATCATAAAAGTAATTATATTTTATATTGGAGCAATTTTGTCATATTGAGGGTCTGTAGGGCTAAAATGCAAAGTTCGGAGCCCGCCGTCTGACGGCGCCGTCGCCGTAACGTGGCAGCATTGACTGTCACGTCTGGTCAGCGATTTGGGAGTCACAACAAAAGGGCATTCTTCTGCGTTCTGAAAATTTATCTAAAAATGCCACGTCTGTCACGTAGGGAGAGCAAGAGGCCGTTTGATCTTATATCTCAAAAACTAATTTCTTATAATTAAATTAATGGAAATATGCTCCTCAAAATGGTATTATGGGTGCATGGATTCAAGAATCCTCCATGAAATATTGCTGATATAATTTCTGGACAAAACACTAAAAAATTCATAAATACACCAATATCGAGCAATTACCGAGCAAATTATTCAACTATTTTTTGCATTAAAATGCACAGACTCAATGGCTATCAGAAAATAATTAATTAAGTTTCACTGTTTTGAGATGAAGAAAATCATTTCCAAGAGGATTTACGAAAAACCCACCGAAGAGATCCATCAGTAAACTAAAAGATGTTCATCAATTCATCAACGAAGAAATTTCTCATTGGCCCGGCCTTGAGCTGAAGTACAGAGGAAACAGTGGTGATAAAGGTCTTTGACTTCTCCCAACTGATCGTCTAGCTTCAAGGGTTGTTGATCTTCAAATTATTCGATAAAATGGAGACGATCAATCTGCAAAATTGTGATACGGTCAGGTGTCATTTTGCAATCAGAAAAATAATAAAATGAGGATGGTCCGAACGGATCACCTCCTCAATTTTCTCTGTAGGCGATGTAATCCGCGAGAAACACCAAAGGCGCAGCCTTTTCCTGATCAAACTCCGACAACTGCTCTTTGGCCTCCTTATTCAGCATTACGACCAGCTCCCGAGACTTCTCCAAGCCCAACAGCTTCGGGTACGTGGTCTTATCCGCGACCAGATCCTTCCCCGCCGTCTTCCCCAGCTCCTCCGAAGACTTGGTAACATCAAGAATATCGTCCACCACCTGAAACAGTAGCCCCACGCAATTCGCGTACTTGCTCAGCCGTTCGATCTGCTCCTCGGAAGCTCCCCAACAACCGCGCCCATCACCACCGCCGCATCCAGCAGCGCCGCCGTCTTCATCTTGTGAATATACTCCAGCTGCTCGAGACCCACTTCTGAAGCTCCCGTACACAGCATATCCGCCACTTGCCCGGCGACCAAACCTTGAGATCCGACTCGGCGCGCGAGCTCTGCCACAGCGCGGAGTGTGCGAGCCGCCGGCACGAGCTTCGGCGGCGTGGTGACGGCCACGTGTTGGAACGCGAGCGCGAGGAGGGCGTCGCCGGCGAGGACGGCGATACTCTCCCCGTAGACGCGGTGGTTGGTGGGGACCCCACGGCGGAGATTATCGTCGTCCATGCAGGGAAGATCGTCGTGGATCAGCGACATAGTGTGGATCATCTCGACGGCGCACGCGGAGGGCAAGGCGGCGGCGGCGACGCCGCCAACGAGCTCACAGGCGGCAAGGCAGAGCATGGGCGGACCCGCTTGCCGCCCGCCAGTAGAGAGTATCTCATGGACTCGTGGATCACCTCTGGGTAGGCTAAGGGAACGGCTTCTTTGAGAGCTGTATTGACGGTGATTGCCTTCTCCGACATGTATTTCTGGTAGTCGAACGCCATGGTGAAGGAACAGGATAAGCGCCGGAGAAAACTTAGAGACTTATAGAGTAAGAACGAGCTTATCGGCCGGCATATCGGATATGGGCGAGACAGGTTGTCGATATTGATGGAGTGGTGGCGGAGTTAGAGGCTACCATTGAATCTGTCCAGAAACCGAATCCCCGGTCACCCTCGTAATTAAAGCCCCACGCAGACTTCTTAACCTATCGAATGAAGATTTGAATAGAGATCGGCAAGACGTTCGTTTTTTATGACTGATACTTCTGTGATAGAGAAAATCACTGATTCTTTTATGCAGAAGATATTGCTGAGTTTCGGCGTTGACTTCTCGAAGAACAAAAAAACTGAGAATTCCAGAAGAATCGTTGCGGCAGTAACAGGGAGAAAGAGAAGTTTGATGGAGCTACTTGCAAACGGTATTCGACCCAATGGGAGTCAGCTCTGGCCCGCCCGGCTTCAAGAATGCCAGGTTCATTTATCGAAAGACTCTCGGTGCCGGAAAATCGGTAATATCGGGTAAATTGAACGCGACCTGATTGAAACCGGACTTATCAGCAACAAGCGCTAGATAAACTAGATCATTACTCTCTTGTTTAAACTGAAAAATAATACTTAGAACTCTCCGGAGTTTCCTATCACAATCAAGCATCGAGGAGTAAGTGCCGCCGGAGAAGTCTATGAGGAATTTATGATGAAATGAACCTTTGCTGGTCGCATTCAATGTTCTTATCGGCCGACAAACCGGAGGCGGGCTACCACTGAATCCACCCGCAAACCGTCAACCTAGTCACCCTCGCAACGGAATCGCCTTTTTGACTTCGTACCCGATCGAATGAATATCGAACGCCGACGCTCGCATGTGGCGGAGAATTAAAAAAAAAAGCCCGCTTAGATTCTTTTTTTTTTTTCTTTTTTGTGGAAGGCGCGCGATATAAAGCCATGATTTCTTCCTCAAATTACCGTACTGGAGCTTTCTATCTGAAACTCCGGAGAGCATTACATTGGCTCGTGCCATTAGGGGTTCGATGCTTGTAAATCATGCAAACATTCATGTACGATTGTCTGAGATCCAATTTCGAACGAACATATCATACATGGACGGGTATCTTCGTGGATTCATGCATGCAAATATCATATATATAGGTAAGCTTTTATGTAAATGTATCTATACTCTATATGTATGTGTATAGTTCTCCGAGTGGACCTTCGATGCACCTGCATATGTATACTGATATATACTGTCATCGTTTGGTTAAGAGGGCGACGACGCACGCCATGGCGGTGAAGCAGGTAAAGCCTCGACGAATGTAGTGAACAGGAGTCTATCCGGCGGCGAATCGGAGACGATCGCGACAGGTTGTCTGTATTCATAGAGTAGGGGGGAAGCTAGGGGCAACCCGTCAGTCTGTCCACGTTCGTTTTTTGACACAGACGTTACCGTTCTTCAAGAGAATAATAGATAAGAGATCGCCTCTAATTCTTTTCTTTTCTTTAATATTATTACGTCACGGCCTTTACGTCACGGCCTTCGTTTCTAGAATAAAAAGAAAAAAAAAATCTGAGAATAGATGAGCACTGGAGAGACAGAGATTGAATGAAGCTTCTTTCAACGGTGACTTGTGGCATATGTTCCAGCTTTCTCTTCGTGGACTGATAAGCTCAATTTTATGGTTTTAAATGTATCATGTTGGTCAATTAGACTAATATAGTAATATTTATAAAAATTCACCTTAATCACAAATTATCAGGTATAGAGTGAATAGGAGTTGAATCAAGTATAGGAGGATTAGTAGATTGGAATTTTAATTTAGGCAAAAATGAAGATTTGGTATAGAAAGTGAGTGATATTAATGAGGATGAAATGAATGAGATATGGTGATCTAGAATTCAAATCTATGCATATTCGAAATCGAAGAGGAAAATGATGTTTTAGAGATAATTAGGTCACAACATATTAAGATCTACAAATGATCAAAATCTAGTGTTTTTGTGATCAAAGACTTAATCTAGTGATGCTCGTGTTTTGATCATTAGTTTCAGACCTATACTTTTCACCCGAGTTAGGCATCTTGCATCCGGCAGGAAGAATGAAAAGAAAGAGTAAGAAACTTAGTATATACAAATAACAACTTGTTTATGCCTTGTGTCCCTCATTTGTGATGCTTCTCTTATTGATCACAAGGTGATAACATGTTATTGATGCATTATTTGGTATCATTATAAGCATATTTTGATATATAATTATTTATAATATGATCACATGATCATGCTTTTATTATATTTTTGCATTCAACATGTTATTCTACTTATGTACTTAATTTGTATCTAATTAGTGCTAATTATGTATAAACATAAATAAGCATTGTCACGCATCATCGCTTTTGATTTTTATGTCTTGAGACTAATCCTATTTGAATTATTTAAAGTCAAGCGGTTGAATCCTCATATTTTTAAGAGTTTTGTGGATGTAAGGACATATTATACATATGGAAAAATATGAAAGAAAATTCTAATAAAAGAAAGGAGAAAATGAACTCGTCATCGTTTGAAGAGTCAAGTTAACTTTAACTCTATGAAGTCAAATGGTGTAATTATGGATCAAGATGGTCAAAGTTATAAAGAAAGGTCAAAGTAGTCAAATTCATGTTATAAATGATTATAAGGATCATCCTATCTTTTCAGGAGCAACCATTTCACTTAGGTAAGTCAAGGTAAGTCAAAGTTGGTCTACTTTCTTTATTTTAAGGAAAGTTAACCAACCTATATTAAAATATTTTTAATTTAAATTATTTTATATTAAAAAAATGTATTGGAGGTCACTCTCTTAAGGTTACCCCTTTGAGGAGGTAACCACACCTTGAACATCATTTGGGTGGTGCATCTCCACCCTTGAACACAAGGGTGGAATATCTCTATCTTGGTTACCTAGAACCCTAAAAAGCCCTCTCTATATAAGGCTCTATAATATCTTGTTTTTTTGTCTCTCTTGGCATTTGGCCACTAGAAGTAAGAGGAGAGGATGTCAAGGCCAAAGGAGAGCATTACTTGATGCTCAATCTTGTCGTGGAGAAAAAGTAAGCATAGATCATGATCTGAGCGGATTAAGCATCACTTGGCCCTCTTCCTACTAATAGATAAAATATATCAAAAGAGGTCCCTCTTCCAGTCCTCTTTCTTAATTAGAAAGTGGTCGGGCGTCATGATGAGATTTATGTGACAATCTAGATTGAATTCTTACTTGTGATCATCTCCATAAATAGTATAATTATATTTATTTTTATTTCTTTTATTATAATAGCTTTGATATCATCTCTCATTGCAACTATCTTGTTCCATCGTGGTGCATCGATCCATTTTTTCAACCCTCCGTTCTTCTCACCGTGCCATAATATCTAATCTATTTTAATCTCTTTTAATCTCATCCTCCCATCTCAGTTCTGATTTTTTTTCTTCATCAAGAAAATCATAAAATTATTACTCACAGTCATCTCTACATGCCCCATTTACACTAGCACTTCTTTCTATGCACTCGCCTTTCATTTGAACATATAATCTCATTAGCTCAGCTCCTTGTGGATTCAATCATTGCTTACACTATAATAAGGAATTATAAATTTTATTGCTTGAAATTGATACTCAACAACATAAAAAAATATATGATTGAATTCATCACAAGACAAATCTACCTTCAAAGTATGAAGCCTCGAAAGTGATTACGTAGTCAAGATGGGATTGACTACCCTTGGTATTTGAAGAGGTTTATTGAAGGAATGAGATGCAATGAATCCTTACCCAAGGTAGAGAAATTACCATAGAAGGCATTTTTGATAATTTCCTCTATGCATTAGTACTAACTTGAGTGACAATAGTCTCTACTCTGATGAACGTGATTGCATGTGTTTTTCGTCATCGTTGTGCATCGATTTCATGTAATAAAATATAGTTTCTTAATTAGTATAGTGTCATCAAGGGTCGAATCCACAGGGAGCTAAAGTAATGAGGGTATGTGTTCAAAAGAAAGATGAGGGTGGAGGAAGATGTGTGAGTTGAAATGGGGTACGTGGAGGTGAGTATGAGAGATAATTTTGAGTTTCTATCTTAGAATTAAGATAGAAATTAGAAAAGAGATGATATAGTTAGATTAATAGAGATAAAAATAGAGATAATATGATGGAATATGAAAAGAATAGATGGCAGTAGCGATGGATAAATGCACCTCGAGGGTGAGAGTGCGAGATGCACACACAGATGATGTCAAAGCTACTATAATAAAATAAAAATAAGATGTATAATATATATGGAGATGTTTTCAAGCCAAAATCTAATCTAGATCTTTGCACAAACCTGTTGGTGTGTCCGTCCTAGGCCGGGTGATGCTTGTTCCGCTTCGATCACGATCCTTCCTTGCCCCCTTCTCCACTACAAGATTGAGCACCAAACTATGCTCTTGCTTGGGCCTTGAGCTCCTCTCCAATTCCTTTTGGTAGCCTGATTCTAAGAAGGAGCCAAAAAAATGTAAGGAGAGATAAAATGAAGGCTTTAATAGGTGGGCTCCTAGGGTTTGAGTATAAAGAGGGGTAAAAGAGCCCAATAATTAAAATCATTTTTTTCCAACTCAATTCTTTGATCCAAGGGTATTAATAGATAGAGGGTTAAAATATGAATCTAGCCATAAAACTTCAGCTCAAAACTCCTTGTATATCATGAGATATCATACATTTAATTTAGATAAATCTTAGCCGTTGATTGAGATCGTGCAATAAGAGCATGCCACATGACACCTTTTATTGAGAAAAGGTGTGTCAGCCTTTGTAAGTGTGGAGGGGCTTTTCTATAAATTTCTACTTAAAAAATTAGAGGGATATTTTTATAAATTTCCACTTAAAAAATCGGGGGGTATTTTTATAAATATGCTCAAAATCGGAAAAAGTCCTTAAAAATTCAGAAAAATTTCAGAAAAATCCCTAACTTAGAATTTGAATATCTCACAAAATAAGACTCATTTTTCTATGAAATTTTGTCTATTGGATCAAGAATTTAATCCTATATATTTTTATTAAAAAAATCTAAAATCATAAGAAAAAATTAAGGTCTCATTTAATAAAAATTTTTGGTCCAACCTCCTTAAAAATAATGAGGTTGACCCAATATTCACTCTAAATCAATTTTGGATCATCCTAAAAACCTTATGATGATTCCTCTACTAAATCCAAACTCCTTTAACAATTATTTTATAAAAATATGGTTGGCTTGGTATTCAAATATAGAGGAGAGTTGTTTCCTCTTCCCTCTTATCATCATTCATATCCATACTTTCCGACTTGCGTACCTATGTCCCGACATCCAAATAACTCATAGAAAATGTGAGAGTTCATCCACTTGACTTTGAAAGAGTCAAATGGGGTTAGTCTCATGGTATAAGTAATTGAAGAGAATGTTATATGATATGATATATTTATTATTATTTTTGACCAAATTAGCACTAAATAGATGTAAGTTGAGTATATGAGTGGAATGAAATGATGAATGCAAAATATCATAAAAAATATAATAACGTGCATTATATTGATAAGAATTATGTGTTAGATCCCATTTATAATAATAAAAATTAATGCATCAATGACACATTATCATACTCTTAATGAGATTTGATGCTCCATAGGCTCTCAAATTTTGATTAAAACCCAAACACTATGGAATACATTGAATTGAACATTCAAAATACTAAGATACTAGGAAATGATGATTCTATCATTTACTAGATATTATAGTTCATTGAAGGAGTTCTTGAATCTATTCTAGTGTCTGACCTCTAGAGATATCCGCACAATTTTTGGACTATTAGATCTCCTCTTCAACCCTCTTCACCAAGAGTGTTGAAAATAAAGGAGACGGTTTCCACAAGGCTTGCATGTACACTTTGAGTTATAATCACTCTCACTCTATAGCCATTGGATTTGTGAGATTTTCACAAAAACCTCATAATTATGTCTATATTTATTAATAAATATAGACCTGATGTATATGACCCTCTAGGTTTATACATCTCACTATTTATTACTCTATAGACTTAATAATGTTTTATTGATTCGTCTAATTAATCAATTATATAAATGACGAATCGAGACCGTGAGGTCATTGAAAACACACGGTCAAGAATCAAAATAATATCTAAACTCACCAATTTTAAGATTAAATCACGAATTGAGGGGTATATTAGTAAATAAGGGTCGAATCCACAAAGAATTAAGGTAATTTTATATGATCTCTTTGAATTTGATCAAATCGGACGACGAAATGATGATAGAAATTAGAAAATTTGATTTTTGGAAAGAGGACTCGAAGAGGAATCCACGGAATAAAAAATCACTGAATTTGGACTTGATTTCGTAGAGAAATCATCGAATGATCAAGAGAGAAATTTTTGAAAAATAAAATCGCAAAAATTCGAAATTAAAATTGAAATTGACTCAAATTAAGATTCAAAAATGAAATCTAAAGTTATACGAAGATAGATTAGGATGAAACATGATCCCTAACCCAAGATTGCACTCAAATTGATTTAATTACTCGCCGGAATCAATGTTATTCCTCAAAATTCAGAAAACACGATCGTCGGAGTTCAAGTGTCGATTTCTTCCTTGTCGATCATCAAAATCTCACTCTCAAGCACTGTGTGGATGCGGAAATGAGTCTAGAAGCAATTGGGAGCAAGAGATTCAAGAGATTTGGTGTCTAAACAATTCGATTAAGTCGAATTGTCCTCGAATGCTTTACATGGTCGAAGAACACCTCTATTTATAGGGTGAATCGGGCGTAACCGTCCGATCTCAATTTAATCTTCAATCAACGGCTCTGATGAAATGCACCCCTGCGCACCGTTACGATTAAGTCGTCGTCGTTAGATTTTTGATCGACTGCCCAGATGATGTCACGTCGCCTGCGTTATAAATAACGCATCAAACACTCGTCGTTCGATCTTGATCAGACGTTTCAGATGCGTTTCCGTCGATTTTAATCTCAGCCGTTATACCTCCTTTGATCAACCACGGAGATTAAATCATTTTAAAATGATTCACCGACGAATCATGTTGCGCCACGCGCCTTAAGTGAAGATTGACAATCGCTACGTAATCGTGCGATCGGGCGCTACACGTTGCGCCATGTCATCTCCTGCTTTTGATCGTCGATCGCGATTGATCGGACGATCCAGATTGTCGCCATATCACTTGCGCAATTATAAATATCCAAAAAATCAACTTTTAACAAGAAAAATTAATTATAAATTCCGAAAAATCTTGAAAAATTTTATTAAAAATTCAGAAAAAAATTTAGAAAAAATCTCTAAAAATTAGAAAATTCATAACTTTCAAAATATAACTCCAAATTAATCCAAATTTCTTTCATTTGATCATAAATTAAATTAGCTATCATTCTAAAAAATCAAATTTAATAAAAAAAGGGATTTAATTTCTATTTCAAAAATACACCCATTTCTTTAAGAATTTAAAACTTGAAAATTTATATGAGTGTATATAAAATGATTTCTCTTATTATTTAACATTAAAAACTAATTATAATCTCAAGAAAATATGGGTTATGAAATTATTTATCTTTAATTCATCACAATTAACCCTAAATTAATGTATTTTGATATTATAATGACTTTTTCATAGAATGGTAGATAAACACTCATAAATATGATAACATGCATAGGAATGGAATCTTTTATGCCTTAATATGCATAAATAATCATGTATTATCATGTTTAATTAGCATGTTATAAATCAACATATAAATTAAGTAATCAAGTATTAGTTTAACCTAATTAATAGGTTGAGTTGCTAGTGATATAAATTTCATGATTTTTATACGAGAATTGGCTTTATTTTTATTTTTCCAAAATCAGTCAACATACAATTCTCGAAATTAAGCTCTCCATCAAAATCATTAAATTGACTAACCAAATGATATCCAAAGCAAGAAATTCATATATGAATAGAAAGCTTATGATCAGAGGATTCCAGAGAAACCAAAATTATCAAATTTTACCGCGTATATTAGGAGTAATTGCCCTTGAAAGTCAACACCCAAATTCAAATTGATTATGAACAGCAGTTGGTCAAACATCAAATTGAAGGGTCAAATGTTGATGAAAATTTATGAATCAGATAACCACAGGAAACTGAATAAACAAGGAATCCAATGAAACTAAAATCGAATGATTTGGACTTAAGATCAGGAAGAAATCCTTGATAAAAAATCAGCAAAAATTCATAATCAAATTTGGGTGAAATGATATAATTTCCTATTCCTAAACTCTAATTACCTATCGAAATCTAATTTAAACTACCAAAATTACAAGGATTACGAAGGAATCACACTCCTAACCCAATTGACGCGAAGATTGAGCTTTAAATTGCTTTGATTGCTACGTATTTATCTAGTTCTTCTCCGACGTGCGTTCGACGTTCAAGGGGCAAATTCAAACGTTTACTTGCAATGATTCATGATTAATCTTGCCTCAATCTAATCGCAATAGAGTTTAGGAGGCAAGGGAATCACGAAGAACTTAATATTTTTCCCCAAAAATGTTTAATTTCTTCATGTTTTCATCAAAAGTTAAGTTTTAGAAAAAGAGAACATCGATTTATAGAAGAAACGATTGCGAAATATCAGGACTGTTCGATTCGCTGAAGAACGAATGGACGATCACGATGCTGCCACATTGATAAAATGCATATTTAACTTAAATTCTTATCTTATTTAACTAATATTCATGCTTATTTTGTGAGATTATGGTGCATGTTATCATAGTTTTTATGAATTTTCTCCATTGCTATGTCATTTTACTAAAGTCCATATTTATGCATTATTTAGGATTAATTATGTGCTTTATAAATTTTTAATATTTTGCAAGGTTAAATTAATTACTTTCCTTGATTTATTTTGACTTTAGTAGATGATTAGAAGAATTAATTTCAAGAAGAGAATGTTTGGATGATATAAATACACTTCTTAAAGAAGTATTTAAGCTTATTTTGAATTCATATAATAGTCTTCTTTTAATTTATATTTTAGATGATATGATATTAAAAATGAATAAATTTGTGAGCCAATGGAGAAAATTTGAGTCAAAAAGGAGTTACAATTTTGAAGATATTGATTTCTGAATTTTTTGGATTTTTTTGGAATTTATTTTGATTTTTCAGGAATTTCTACGGGTTTTAATTCATTTAAAAAATGGCAAAAAGTGTTTAATATTCGCGTAGGACACGCGGAGCTGATGTGGCGCGATGCGCACACGCAGCGGAGCCATGCGAGGCCACGTGTACACACGTGGATGCCTACGTGGTGCAGAGGGTCTTCGGGCTGCCAGGTGATGGGCCCACGGGTTAGTGGGCCCAAGTAAGATAATTGGGGCGGTAACGCAATTGCGTAAGGGAGCCCCACGTTTTATACTTGGGTTTTTTGAGATTTTCTTCCTTGTGGGACTATGTTCCCTTCTAATTCTTAAATCCCGGGGTACGTGGCAGCGTGGAGGTCGTCGGATGCGGTCGCGTCAACTAAAACGCGTCGATCGCGTGGACTCAGGTCCACCTGATCACCATCAAATGCACATGCACAAAGGAGGACCATTGATCGTGTTAAGTGACATCAGACGCTCGTGATTTAATCGCACTTTCGGCGATCGTGGGGCGACACGTGGACACATCAGGGTCTTCCGATCAAGATCGGATGGGCAATTTTCATGGGATCGTGGGATCGTGGCCCACGATATTCGAGGATCATGGCCGTCAATCCGTCTTCACCGAATCAAACAATCCGCCATTATCGCGCGATTTTCCTACAAAACGGTGTTCTCCCTTCTTTGTTAGATAACTCTTGATTGAATCATGAAGAGATTAAGCAATTTTGGAGCAAAATCTTGAGTTCTTCGTGATCCCCCTACCTCCTAGACTCAATTCCGATCGAATTGAGGCATGATTGATCACAAATCGTTGCAAGATTTGATCGATTTCTCCCCTTGAATGCCGAACGTACGCCGAAGAAGAAACTGATCAAATACACTTCAATCGATGCAATTTGGAGCCCAATCTTCACGTTAATCATGTTAGCAGTGTGAATTGATCATTCATCTTGCAACAATTGTAAGTTAGATTAGATTTAGGTAGTTAATTTCATCTTATAAATCAAATTGTTCTTTATTTTCTCCCAAATTGAGTTCGGATTTTAGCTGATTTTGAAACAAGGATTTCTTCCTGATCTTAAGTCTAAATCGTTTGATTTTTGTTTCATTGGATTCCTTATTTCATTAATTTTCAATGGATAGCAAAATCGTAAAATTTCATCATCGTTTTACCCATGAATTTTATGTTTGACCATCTACTGTTTATTTTCCATCCGAATTTGGGCGTTGATTTGCATGATCAATTACTTTCAAAATACACGGTGAAATTTGACAATTTTGGTCTCTTTGGAATCCTCTGGTTGTTAGCTTTCTATTCATATTCAAGATTTGGATATCATTTGGTTAGTCAATTTGAAGATTTGCACTGAAGTGTTTATTTTGGGATTTTTATGTTCTTTGATTTTCAATAATTCATAATAAACCCAATTCTTCTCGAATAATCACGAATTATAAATTAAAAATTTCCATTTTCTCTCTAGTGTCTGAAAATATAATTTTTGTAATATTTTAAGCTCTTTTTATTATCTGATTTTATAGAAAGTCAATTGTTGGTCAAAGTCAATGCTTTGACCTTGACTTTTGACATTTCTTCATAAAATCAATTTTTTAATGCTCAAAATATCTTATTTAGTATATTTATATCATTACCATTAATAAAATATCATTTTTACTTTTTAAAAACCCTTATTAAACCTAAGTTTGACCAAGTCAACTATACGATCAAAGTCAACCGTGTTCTCTCTGGATCGATCTGATCTTTACACTATACTTGATTTTATATTCTTGTTATTGTGAGTTCAGAATTATAAATTTTTTTTGACCGACGTTTGTGTATTTTAATGACCGCATAAAACGTTTCGTCACACGTCGAACGTGATGAGTGGGCATATTCTCATGACTCGGACCCACGTCTTCCTTGATTTTTGCTGTCTGATCTTCATCAGAGCATCCTTACGTGGCCAGGTGTCGCTTCATGATTCGCCAAGTGTGCAATTAAATCGCGACTCTCGAATTTCACTTAAGTGATCAACTGCTTTGAAATACGCACGTGTTTTGATAGCGATCAGGTGGACCGAAGTCCACGAGATCGACGCGCATTGATTCACGCGGTTTGATCCAACTCACCACGCTCTGCCACGTCGCTTGCAAATCAAGAGAGGAACTTAGTCCCGCTCGGAAGAAGAGAAGAGGAAATAGCGAGTATAAAAGGTAGAAGGGCTTAAGCATCGCCCGCAACGGGCCTAGTACGCCCCCTATCCTCACTGTGGGCCCACTATACCCGTGGGCCCACACACTCAACCTGATTTAGCGTGTCGCGCCACGTAGGCGCCCATGTGGGTGTGCGTGGGCTCGCGTGGTTCCACCACGTGTCTGCGTCGTGCCATATCAGCTTCGCGCGGGTCCCGCGCATATACACCCCTTTTTGTGATTTTTTAAGCTTTTAAAATCTGAAAAATACCTGAAAATTAAAAAATGAAATCCAAAAAAATCTCTGAAATTCAGAAATTCATAACTTCATTTCTAGAACTCCTTTTTGAATCAAATTTTCTCCATTGGATCACAAATTAGGTCTTCTTTAATCCATGCCCCTAAAACATAAATGTTTAGAAGAAAATAGGATGAATTCAAAGTAATATTAAGTCAATCCCTTTGAAGTTCTATTTTGATTCATCTCATCATTCTCTTCCTCTAATTTCTTCTTTTATTCATCCACTAAAGTCGAAAATAAAAATCAAGTAAAATGGTTAATTTCCAAGTGTTTGACCTTGAAAAAGGTCAAACATCAATAAAACATATAATTAACTCTAAATAATGGAAAAATATGGACTTTAGTAAACTGGCATACCAATGGAGAAAATACATAAAACTATGATAAGATACATCATAATTACATGAGATAATCATGAATATTAGTTAAATATGACAAGAATTCAAGTTAAATATGCATGTTATCAGCTAGCCCATTAGGTGCCAAGCTATATCATGTGTTATAGGATATAGAAAACTTAATGTGATTGGTTACCTTGTATATGTAATCCTTCGTCTACGCGAGACTCATCAATGACTTAAGATTTAGTCAACTCTTAAACCCTAGTCAATTGCTCATGTTAGTGCTCATGTATAGAAGAAATCTAAAACAACACCTTTAATATATTTCCACTACTTTGGCCAACGATTTAATCGTATCTTTTTCCTTGATTCAATCTTCTCAAATATCGAGTGTGAACAATCACATCTTGACTATACAATCACCTACAAAGACTTCATGTCATATCCAATATATGAAGATTTGAGATCCCATGGCTAAAGATTTATAAGTCATAATCAAAATACGAGCATCCATCTACAAGATGTCTTTAGTTATCTCATGTTAAAGGGACATATACACAACCATGACATAAATCAAATATTGGATCTAAGTTTGATAAGCCTTCTAAAATTTTCATCAAAATATCAAATGCAATAGAATATATTGAATCGAATATTCAAAGCATTGAGACACTAAGAATTGATGATCCTATCATTTCGTATGTATAAGGAAATATAAAATATTCACTTAAAGGTGTTCTTAAAACTATTCAAGTGTCTATCATTTAGTGAAATCCACAAGATCATCGAATGGTTTGATCTCCTCTTTAAAGTTATTCACCAAGAAAGAAATTATATGGCCTGCATGGGTACCTTCAGTTGTGGTCATTCTCATAAGCAAATTCTCATAAGACTTGCATGGGTACCTTCAGTTGTGGTCATTCTCCTCCTATTTATAGACATTTGGTTTATAGATTTTTTATAAAAACCCTCATAATTATATCTATATCTTATTACATTTATAGACCTTATTTGTGTGACCTTATAAGTCCATATATCCCACTAGTTAATAACTCTATATGCCCAATAACACCTTATTGGTCAACCTTAATTAATTATCTACACTAATATATATATATATATATATATATATATATATATATATATATATACATACATACATACATTAACTAATCAATGATTGATTTAACCCTATCGATAAGTTAAGTTACTAACCAATTGGGTGCTAGGTTATACCACGTGCTCTAAGAGATATGAAGTACATAATAACTCTCATATGGAACCTTGCCATCATTGATTATCATATATATATAATCATTTGTCCACGTGAGACTTAAGAATGACTTAGGATATTGCCAACCCTCAAACCCTAATCGGTCGCTCAAGCTAGTACTGATGCATGTGAGAAATCATCGAGAACTCCTTCGATCTTTCCACTACCTTGGCGAAGGATTTCATTGCATATCATTCCTTAAGTAAATCTCCTCAAATATCGAGGATGGATGATCCTATCTGGACCACACAATCATCTTTGATGACTTCATATTATATCTATTATATGAAGTTTTGGAGATCTCATGGCTAGGGATTCGTGAGCCATAATCAAAACACGATAATCAATCCACAAGATGTCTTTGGTGTCTCAAGTTAAAGGATTGCATACACAATAGTGACATGAATTAACATGATTGAAAGTTAGGTATAGTACCATTCATGGATTCAAATAGATTAATTTATTGAACTCTTTCTCCAAAGAGCACCCACTATCTATCCTTAGTGTCTCCACACGAATAACTACAAGATCAACCATACCCGTCATTTGAGTCGGATCAGAGAGTGTTATTCTTTTCAGATAATTTAATATCCTTTTCGAATATCCCATGAATAGGAATGTTTAGAATATTTGTTTAAAGAGTACTGATCACTATATTATGATCTCATAATAATTCAATTAGTCACTGTATATCCTCATCGACTTCATTACAAATATCACACATGTATAGAAATGAATAAATTTCATTTCAGTCAACCTAAATGAGATACATATAAGTGTGATAGGCTTATAGGCTAAATTGTTAGTGCGCTAATTTTGACGTAAGCATTTCATCTTGAATTGCCATCGTCACAAATGGAGGAATTAAAAATCATAGATTATTTCTTGTATGTTATTAATTTTAATCATTACTATATTATGTCTCCCTTGATTATTTTCCACTAACCTACTAATGTGTCCATGAAGACTTATCCTTTTCAAGAATTTATTGCCTCAAGCAATCATTATCTTCCCATGCATCATTTTTTTGTTCTATCATGCATATCCTTTTACTTCCCATTATATAGTTTCATTCAGAGATGAATAAATAAATATACATATATAGATATATAGTTTCATCCACAGATGCATTATGAATAAGCTCAGGTAATTTTTATTACTACTGCAAGCATATATACATATGTATATATGTATATAGATATAAATATAGGCTAGGTAATACTGTTCCTTCCTATAGATATCTATTAAGGATATAATCATAGTATTTTCTTTCCTTCTCCAAACCTGATTTAATATAAAGCATTAGGGTTTGATAAAAAAAAAGAGTAGACAGCGAAAGAGCGATTCTTCAAAAAGGGCAGAAGAAGAAACCTATCATTTGATGATCGCGATCAAGAAGCCCTTCTGCAACTCTCTCTTGACGATTCGCTCAAGAAGAAACCTCTCCTCTAGCAGACGAGAAATGCCTTCTGCAACTCTCAATCGATGATTCGTTGAAGCCCGGTTGACTTTCCTCCAACTGCAAGTTTTCCCTTCCTCTAAATTTCCCCTTGATCTATTACTCAAATTACTCTTGTTTTGTGTGTTTCGCTTTACTGTTAATTTATAGAACTGATTTGTTTTTCGTGTTCTTAAAAATATATATCACCTGACTGTAGTGACTAACCATTATAAGACTAGTATTACTCAACATTCTTATTTCCTGCATAAGTGTTTGAAATATAAATTGTTGTATAAACAATCTATGCTTAATTACTGTTATTTGTAGTTTGTTTATCAGTTATTTATATAAACTGTTTACTTTTAATTCTTGTTGTCAATAAATTATTTCTCAATTAGTCATACAAACTATTTAGGCTTAATTATTGTTATAATTATTCAGTTTATCATTAGTTATATAAACTGTTTACTCTGCATTTTTGTTGTCAGCAATTTATTTTTCAGTTAGTCGTATAAACTATTTACGCTTAATTATTGTTGTAAGTAGTCGGTTTATCAGTTAGATATATAAACTGTTTACTCTGCATTTTTTTTGTCAGCAATTTATTTTTCAGTTAGTCGTATAAACTATTTACGATTAATTATTGTTGTTTGCATAGAATTATTTATAATTAATTGATCTTGCTCTAACCTCATTCTCTGCAGTGGATCTACTTTCAGATTGGTGAGTTCCTTTGATATATTTAGATATATAGTGAAGTTTCATCTGGTTCATTTAACTATTTTATATCAAAGCATATTAAACTTATATTAAATAATACTCTATTTGTTGTTCTAACTTCATCCTTTGCAGTGAAGTAATTTTGAAATTGGTGAGTCCTATTTAGATATACAGTGAAGTTTCGTCTATTTCATTTAACTAGTTTATATCAAAGCATATTAAAGTTGGATTAAATATAATTATACTTATTGTTCTAACTTCGTTGGTTGCAGTGAATTGATTCTCTGATTAATTAGTTCTCGGTATACACACAGGGAGGTTTTATATTTTTCGTTAATTTAGTTCGTATAATAGTATAGTTAATTTTTGTTAAATCCAATTCTATCAGCTGTGGTACCTTTATTTTTTGCACTAAGTGCATCTTAGCTAGGTTGGATATTTAGTTATGTGTTGAAAAATTAGACAGCAAGCTGATTGTAGAAGAGTGATTCTTATGATTCAAGTTTATCCTCAAAAGTCAACTCAGATAGATAGAGTCAACCCACTCAATCAGAAGTCAACTCAAAGAGATAGAGTCAACCCCGAATAGTCAGAGTCAAATCTAGTAAGTCAAAGTCAACCCAATTGTTCAAAGTCAACCTAAATAGTTAGAGTCAACTCTAATAAGTCAAAGTCAACCCAATTGGTCATAGTCAACTTGATTAGTCATAGTCAACCTCCACAATCAAAGTCAACCTAAAACTAGTCAAAGTCAACCTTCACAGTCCAAGCCAACCCTGATTAGTCATAAAGTCAACCCTATGTCAAAAGTCAACCCTATGTCAAAAGTCAACCCTAGGTCAAAGGTCAACCTTAGATAAGAGAATCATCATCAGAAGTTAGTGTTTTGTGTGTGTCATATACTCTTAACTTCATTCTCACATATTTGCCATCATCTTATCACATAGCTATCAGCAGTTAGACAAACAGTCTCTTGTATTTACACATACGGAGGTCACGGAGTGTCTTATTTGTTGAGACGAGAAGGAGTCAAGATGTGGGGAGCTAGAAGACTAGGAGGAGCATGAAGACGAGGTCTCGCTTTATCGGAGGTCCGCGACACTAGCGAGTGAGGCACGACAGGGCAAGAAGGGACGCACGATCGTGTGAAGATCAGCTTGAGGGACTCAGGGTGTCCAGTTGCCGAGGAGGTCGAGGCCTAGAGGCTAGTGTCATTGGGTCAGGTAAAGGTGAGTGTTAGGGTTGCCACCGTGGGCAGACCTAAAACCTTGTACTAAACATTGTCCTTCACCCATTTGAAGGGTGAGGGGATTAGGTTTCTTTTGGTGAGGATTGAGGCTCCGAGTCGATAGTACTTGGGACTGGATTAAGGGACGTTAGGTCCCCCAACCAGTATAATAATCCTTGATGCATCGTGAGGACGAGAAGAGAGAGCTTAACCAACGAATCTTCGTAGAAGAAAAGTAGAGATTATCAATTAAAGAACACATAAACCTAATTCACCCCCCCCCTCTTAGGTTAAACCACCACCCTATTGGGACTTTCATAAATAATATCCATCATCAATGTGATTGACAATTAGGTATAATACCATTGAAGAATTCATATAGATCAACTCAATTGCCTCTTTCTCCAAAGAGCACTCACTATCTATAATTGGTGTCTCCACACTCATGGCCACAAGATGAGTTATACTTATCATACGAGTCGGATCCCTCAAATACAAATGTTTATAACATATGTCTAAAGACTAGTAATCATTGTATTATAATCTTATCATAGTTCACTTTGTCATTACGTATGCTTAAGGACTTTCATTGTAAACATCACACAATAATGAGAATGAATAAATTTCATTTCAATAAATATAAACATGATACATAGAAGTGTGATTGACTTTTAAGCTATATAATGCCCATCACTATTTGGGCAAATAGATTTAGTAAGGTAGATTGTGGGGGAGATTTAGTAAGGACTTTAGTGCTAACTTAAAGAGTTGAGGAGAATATACATGTTATATCTAGAACTTATAATATATCTAGAATGTATTCGGATTGAGGTCGATAAGCAGTCCAAAATTTTGATCAAAATATCAAAGGCAATGGAATACATTAAATTGAATATTTAAAATACTAAAACACCACGAACCGATGATTTTATCATCTAGTAAGTATAAGAGAAATGCACTCATAACGTTCACTTGAAGGTGTTCTTGAAACTATTCAAGTGTCTAACCTCTAGTGGTATCCGCACGAATGCTTGACACTTAGATCTCATCTTTAATACTCTTCACCAAGAAAGAAAGAAAAGAAATAAGAGAATTCTTACCACGCTTACATGGGTGCCTTGATTTGTGGTAATTTTCCCCTTATTTATATACAGTGTATGTGAAATTTTTCTAAAAACCCTTATAATTATGTCTATTTCTTCTAACATCTATGAACCTTAAAATTTTGACCTACTAAGTCCATATATCTTATTAGTTAATAACCCAATAGACCCAATAACATCTTATAGGTCAACCAGATTAAATACCTACATAAATATATAGATTATTTTATCCAAGGATCAATTTAACTCAATCTACGAGTCAAGTTGCTATCTTATTAAGTGACAAGATACATCATGTACTCTACGAGATATGAAGTATATAAGAACTCTCGTATAGAACCTTTCCATCATCGGTTACCATGTATTGATAATCCTTTGTCCACACGAGACTCATGAATGACTTATGCTATGATGAATGGTCAAACCCTAATTGGTCACTCAAATTAGTGCTGATACGTAGAGGAAATTATCGGGAACTCCTCCAATACCTTAGCGAAGGATTTCATTGCATCTTATTCCTCAAGATACTCTCCTCAAATGCTGAGGGTGGACGACCCATCTTTAACCTCATAATCATCTTTAAGAACTTCATGTCATATCTAATATATGACGTTTTGGAGATCTTATGGCTAGGGAGTCGCACGTCATAATCAAAATACGGTCATGCATCCACAAGATGTTTTTGGTGTCTCAAGTCAAAGGACTGCATACATAATTGCGACATGAATCAACTTGATTGATAGTTAAGTATAATATCATTCATATATTTATATCGATCATGAAAGGCCCAATAAGGTGGTGGTTTAACCTAAGAGGGGGGATGAATTAGGTTTATGTGTTATTTAAAATTTTTAATCTCCACTTTTCTGTTTACTAAGATTCGTTGGTTAATCACTCACTTCTTGTCCTCTCGATGCAGCAAATATTATTATACTGGTCGGGGGACCTAATGTCCCTTAATCCAGTCCCAAGTACTATAGACTTGAAGCCTCAATCCTCACCAAATGAAACCTAATCCTCTCACCCCTCAAATGGGTGAAGGACAATGTTCAAATATAAGGATTTTGATTTGTCCACAACGGCAAACCTAACACTCACCTTTACCTAACCCTATGGCAATACCTTCTAGGCCTTGACCTCCTCGGCTCCTGGACACCCTGACTCCCTGACGAGTCGTTTTCGTGTGTCGTTAAAACACAAATACGATGGTCAAACAAAATTTATAAAACCGAACTCACAAAGACAAGATATAATAATCAAGTATTGGGTAAGTATCAGGTCGATCCACAGAGACCAAGGTTGACTTTAATCGTAGAGTTGACTTGGTCAAAATTTGGTTTAAAAGGAGTTTAAAATAAGAGAAAATAAGATGTAGATATGGAAATGATATAAATAAGGTAAATAAGAAATTTAAAGAACTGAAATCTCGGATTTGACAAAGAAAAGTCAAAAGTCAAAGTCAAAGCATTGACTTTGACCAGCAGTAGGTGTTCTGCAAAATCACAGAATCAAAAAGATTCAGAAGATTACGAAAATTAGATATTTGGAAACTAGAGACAAAATGGAATTTATTGATATATATTTAGTGATTTTTGGATAATAAATGGATTTATTATGAATTATTGAAAATCAATGATCAGAGAATCCCCGAAATGAACACCTCAGAGGAAATCTTCAAATTTAATGCCCAAATGAAATCCAAATCTTGCAATTTATATGTCAATAGAAAGCTAAGAACCAGAGGAATCCAACAAGACCAAAATTATCAAATTCTGATTTGTCAATAAAAAGTAAATGACCCCGAAAGTCAACGTTTGACTTCTGATGAAAGATGAACAGTCCGTGGTCAAACGTTAAATTGAAGGGCCAAATGAACTCGGAATTTGATGAATTTGATATCCACGGAAAGCTGATGAAAAGAGGAATCCAATGAAACTAAAATCAAGTGATTTGGAATTATAATTAGAGAGATATCATATTTTCAAAATCAGAAACTTTTCAGATCAAAATTTGGGGAAAATGAAGAACACTATGAACTAATTTGCAAAATTAAACTTCTAAATCTAATAAATACTCAAATTACCTCCTGATAATCGATCGAATCTCACTACTAAACCGATTGCCACAAGGATGGGGCTCCAATTCTCGTGGATTGAAGCGAATTTGCTCGGATTCTTCCTCGTGGACGTTCGGAATTCAAGGGGAAAATTCGATGAAATCAAGGAGAAATTCGTGATCAATCCCGCTCCAATTGCTTCGCAATCTAGTCTAAGCGCGGGGGGAACACGATGAACTAGAGATCTTCCTCGAAACTCGCTTAATTTCTTCACGAGTTGATCAAAAGTTCAAGAACAAAGAGAGGGAAATACCTTCTTTTAAAGAGGGAATTAGGCCTGAAATCGTGGCCATTGGAAGCGGTGGTGGGCGTCGTTTGAAGGTGTCGTGGAGGCGGTTCCTTGGGGCAAGGATGCCGCTTCAATTCCGCAACAATTTTGACCAATTTCAGCGGTGGATTTAGCTCCTATTTCCACGATTTTAGCACCACGATCGGGCCACGATCGAGCCATGATCGGGGTTCGATCGTGGTCCTAGGTTTCCGCCGATCAGCATTGAGTCAGGTGAGAGCGATTCCGCCGTGGAAATCATACGATCGCGGCTCGATCGCGCCGCGATCGCGACTCGATCGCGGCTCTATCGGACCGCGATCCTGGGGTTCTTCCCCGTTTTGTCTGCGCCGTCCGATCGTGGTTAACCGCTGGCTGGACGATCATGATTAACCGATCCCGTGCGCCGCTATTGCGATGTAGATCAGCCGTCCGATGAAGATTACGTGAGCCGTCCGATATCGATCAGGTAAGCCATCCGATCTTTGTCGCATTTGATCAACTTGCAGCGGCCGTCCGATGAAGATCTATCGCCCGATGGAGCGTTCACCGTTCGATGACGATCAGGAGCTTCTTGTGATGCCACGTGTCTAAAGGTGAGCCGCTCATCAAGTTCACTTATTCCTCGAATTTAGCACGTGTCTGATTGCTGATCGCGTGGACTCGGGTCCACGCGATCTCAGCCGTTCCGCCCGCATCCGACGCTCATCGCGTCGCCACGTCACCTGCAATAAACAAAATCGTGTGGGAACATAGTCCCACACGGATTTAAAGGAGGGAGAGGATGCGGTTAAATAGGGGAGAAGATTCCCCTATTAACTATCCTAATATTTCCTCTCTACTCCGCGACACGTGGCGCCCCACACGGGCGCCCACGTGGCCGCGTGGCCTCCCTGCCATTTGGCGCACCCCATGCGCCTCCTGCGTGGGCCACACGCGTCCTGCCACGTGGCCTCAGTGCCACGTCGTAACGGCGCGGTGGTCCCGCGCACCACGTCAGCCGCCACCTGGGTTCGCCTGCCACGTCATCAGTCGGGTACCTGTGGACCAAAATACCCCCCTTTTTCGTGATTTTAAATAGAAAATTCAATTTAAAAATCAAATAAAATTCGGAAAAGAGGCCTAAAACTTCAGAAATTCATAATTTAAAATATACAACTCCTTTTTAATTGAAATTTTCTCCATTGGATCGTAAATTCTTTCCTTTTTAATATTATGCCATTTAAAATATATTTAGAAAGAAGAAATGAAGATGATTTATAATTTACTTAAATCATTTCTCATTAAATATTTCAAATCATAAATTCATCCAAAAATCATCCTTCTAAACATTTACCAAAGTCAAAAATGCATCCCATAACGAGAGATTAACTTCTATTACCTTAAACAAAAGATTAATCATCTATTAAGCATGAAATTATCCCTAATTTATGCATAAATATCAACTTTAGCGAAATGACATGCCAATGGAGAAAATTCCTGAAAAGTATGATAACATGCATCATATTCACATAAAATAAGCATGAATATGAGTTAATTAAGATAAGAATTCAAGTTATAAATGCATGTTATCACTCCCTCAGGCTGATCTCCACGCAATCCCTCGTCCCTTCACACCCTGTCGCTAGTACCGTTGGCCACCGGTAAAATGAGACCTCGTCTTCAGGCTCCACTTGGTCTTCCAGATCTCGAAGTCTTGACTCCTTCTCGCCTCAATGAATGAGATGCTCCCTATCCTCCAGCGTGTGTGTGAATCTATGAGTATGTATCTGACTGCAGCTACCTAAATAAGTAGACCTTCTGATTAGGGTTGACCTTTTTTTACACAAGTTGACTTTTCTGACTTGAGTTGACTTTATCTCAAAGGTTGACTTTCATATTAAGGTTGACTTTTTTACTAAGGTTGACTATTTGAATTTAGTTGACTTTATGACTTCTGTTGACTCTGGGTTGACTTTTTACCTAGATTTAAGTTTTTGATGAAATGAGTTGACTTTGTCTAAGATTGACTCTCTGATGAAATGAGTTGACTCTGTCTAAGATTGACTCTCTGATGAAATGAGTTGACTCTGTCTAAGGTTGACTCAACCTAATTTCTACTGAATAGAATGAGGTTAAACACTAACTAAATTAAACTGGGCTCAGTGAGGAAATAGAAACAATGTTGCAAATGGAATGCAATTTAACTTCTAACTAATTGAGAATGAATTCAATGAGAAAATTAGATATATCACTGCAACTAAAGCTAACCTTAATTCAAAATATTTAATCTATTGAATGAAGTAATTTAGTGAGGTAGATAACATACCACTTTCGCCTTGAGTGTCTGTCTCGTACAACAAGTATCAACGTAAACACAGTTATGTAAAGTATTAATAACACAAAATTAATTGAAATTTCAAATAAATGTATGTATGATTGGGAAATGGAATTGATGATGAGTGTAATTTCAATGATAATGACAGGTTAATAGAGGCACTGACTACTATACCTGAGGAGACGAGCAATATAATCTTGAAGATCAAAAACAAGATTCATAAATTAAAAAAGATAGATGAATTCAAATTAGTGGATACCTGCTGCTGCCTTTGTGGACCTAGAACCACAATCAATTGATTTACTATATGATTACAATAAGAATAAGTAATAACAATGATTGAAGATACAGATGAAGGAAGATATGTAATGTAAATTTCAAATTCACCCCCTCTGCAAATCAGAATCTAAGATAGTAATCAAATGACATACGTAAGTATTTAAAATAAATACCTGCAGAATAAGGTTAGAAGAGATATTGAATGATACAATCCACTGTAATTATATTGAGCTAGAAAGAATGTAGAACATAAGACATTAACGAAAGATATGATATACTGGGAGATGGGTATAGATATTTAATGACTGGAGAAGAATAAAAGTCACGGAAAGTGTTTAACGCAGAGAGTTAAAGAGTTAGACACCCTGTGATTGAGCTGATGTAATGCAAAAATTGAAGAACGAACAACAAATAAACAATTTTCAGTTACAGAGGAGAATTAAAGAGATATATGATATGTCAACAACCACAATTGAATAATAGTAACCACGTCACTAAAACTGATTCTAGTGAATGATAAAAAATTGGATTAACCGGTAAATAATTGATGTACGATCAGACAGTTGGAATCCGGAAGGTAGAGATTCAGGATCGATGAGTGTTTGTCAATAATACGAATAAAATTGATATCTAGATTAACATAAGAAGCACTTCGAAGAAAAAAAGAAAACACCTAAATCTTAGTTAACTTTAAGGGATGGAAATCTGAAAAATTCAAGTTAACTTAATAAGCAATTAGATGAGCAATATATCACGATGCTTGTGAACAGACGAAATGAATGTTAACTAAGAAATATACGAAAACCCGAAAAAGACTAAAACCTAAGATGTCTGCAATTTGTGATTAAGAATGACTGGAGTGAGAAAGAAAACTTGTTTTTGACTGTGTTTTGATAGCAATTCTGCAAACCCCAGTCCGATTGCAGGCGATGATGTGTTCTTCGTCGGATATCGTGAAGGAGGAAGATTAGAGCATGAATGCTAGATGAAGATTTCTCTTCGCACAACTCTTTGTCTTCAAGCAAATCGCAGAGGAGAAAGATTTTTGGCGCACGTAGTCAATGCAGGTGTTGCTCTCTTCTATTTTCATGATTCTCAACCCCCTCGATCTTTTTCAAACCCTAACTGCCTTTATAGAATCGTGAGTTCGATAGGAGAAGAAAAAATAATGATAATGCCCTCAGCCATATTGGTAATATGTAGACTAAACTAAAGATAATAAACTCAAGATATTCATTAATGAGTAAATATAGTTATAGTTAGTTGCATAGCTGCATAGTCTATGATATGATGATTAACAAAAGGATATGAGGGAATAGATAGCTTTAAATTTCCTGCAAATGTAATACACCCATGAACTAAAACAAAACATTAGTGAGTTAGTTAAAATAATCATAGAGGGGATAAAATAGTAATAATTCTCCTTGATAACAAAAGAACAAATCATGATTAACAGTAAACTTAATGAGTCTTTAATGTCTTAATTTATGACACTAGCAATTCAAGAAAGAGGACGTACATCAAAACTAGTGCTCTAACAGATCAATTCAGTGAACTCTTTCTCTAAAGAGTACCTACTATATATCCTTCATGTCTCCACATCGATGGCTACAAGTTCAACCATACTCATCATACGAGTCAAATCAGATAGTATCATTCCTTCTGGATAAGTCAATGTCCATCAAGATCAAAATAGGAATGTTTAGAATATATGTTTAAAGACTAGTGATCATTGTATTATAATCTCATCATGATTCAATTTGTCGTTATATATGCTCATAGATTTTATTGCAAACATCACACAAGAATAACAATGAATTCAAAATGATATGTGTGTGTGTGTGGAAGTATGATATCCATTAGCAAGTACCTAATCATGATTCTAAGAAGCAACAGATATTCAAAGGCCACTGAGATAATCTCCTTGCTATATCGTTATAATGTGTGCAAATATGTGGTGAGTGGTTGAGAGAGGGGCCACTCTTGTAATAGAGCCTGGAGATGAACAAGGGATCCTAGAGGAACTGATCACCTTGTTTGCATGGAAACTTGGACCCAAAAGTTACCAATGTGCAGCTGATGTTAGTCTTCTTTGTGTATGTAGCTTCCAAGGTACATCATTATGCACTTGTAGACTTGATATAGGTGATAGGTTAGGCAATACCAAGGAGGATTGATGAAGCGTGGTCATGCGATCATCTAATACACATTAAAATAAAAACAAAACTCACTTAATTTCAATATTAATTAATATATATTTAGTATAGAGGTGAGTAAGGGTCAAATCCATAAAGATTTGGGATATTTTCTTGAGATCTTTCAAATTTAATCAAATTGGTTGAAGAATTGAGATGAGAAATTAGGGATAAATATATATATATATATATGAATTGAGATGAGAAATTAGGGATACACATATTTATATATATATACACACACACACACACACACGCACACTCAAATATCTATATGCATAATCATGAATCACTCAAATTGGGTTTGTATCCTGACGAAACGAATGCGTATGGTCGTTGAATACACACGGTGTCGTGTCAAAACAAAGTCCAAACTTACCAATTTAAATATTAATTCACGAATTGAAGGGTATAATGGTAAATAAGGGTCGAATTCACAGAGAATTAGGGAAATTTGAGAGATATCTTTGAAATTTGATCAAATCAAATGACGAATTGAGTTTAGAAATTAGACATTTTATAATATTAAGAAAGATAACTGACGTATCGTTTTCGCGCGTCGTTAAAACACAAAAACGATGGTCAAACAAAAATTTATAAAACCGAACTCACAAAGATAAGATATAATAATCAAGTATTGTGTAAGTATCAGGTCGATCCAAAGAGAGCAGGGTTGACTTTAATCGCAGAGTTGACTTGGTCAAAACTTAGGTTTAAAAAGAGTTTTAAATAATAGAAAATAAGATTTAAGGAATGTAAATGATATTAATAAGCTAAATAAGAAGTTTTAAGAATTTAATTCTCAGGTTTGACAGAGAAAAGTCAAAAGTCAAAGCATTGACATTGACCAACAGTCGGGTGTTCGTAAAATCAGAGAACCAAACAGAGTAATAAGATTACGAAAATTATATATTTGCAAACTAGACAAAAAATGAAATTTATTGATATCTATTTCGTGATTTTTGGATAAGAAATGGATTTATTATGAATTACTGAAAATCAACTATCAGAAAATCTCCGAAATGAATACCTCAAAGGAAATCTTCAAATTGACCAGTCAAATTAAATAAAAATCTTCAAATTTATATGTCAATGGAAAGCTAAGAACCAGAGGATTCTAAAGAGACCAAAATGATCGAAATTCTGATTTGTAAATTGAAAGTAATGGACCCCGAAAGTCAACCTTTGACTTCTGATAAAGGATTAATAGTCCTCGGTCAAATGTCAAATTGAAGGGTCAAATGAACTCGAAATTCGATGAATTTTCTATCACGGAAAGCTGATGAAAATAGAAATCCAAAGCAACCAAAATCAAGTGATTTGAAATGATAATCAGACAGATATCTTATTTTCAAAATCAGAAATTTTTTGGACTAAAAATTAGAAAAAATGAAGAACACTATGAACTACTTTGCGAAATTAAAGATCTAAACCTAATAAAAATACAAATTACCTCTTGATAATCAATTGAATCTCACTACTAACCCGATTGCCGCAAGAATGGGGCCTCAATTCTTGTGGATTGAAGCGAATTTGCTCGGATTCTTCCTCGTGGACGTTCGGAATTCAAGGGGAAAATTCGATGAAATCAAGAGATGAAATCGTGATTATCATGCCTTCAATGGATGCGTCTCTACACACTTGGAAGCAGAGGATCACAAGAACTTAAGACCTTCTTCAAAATTCGCTTAATTTCTTCACGAATCAATCAAAAGTTAAAAAACAAAGAGAGAATTACATCGGGTTTTAAAGAGAAAATTTAGCCCGATTTCGTGGGTCATTGAAGCGGTCGTGGAGGCGGTTTTGCTGGTTCGTGGGAGCGATTCCTTGGGGCGACATCGTGGCTTCCCGATCAGCATGGAATGAGCCGGGATTTGGCTTCAAATTAGCCTCAAAAAGACCATGATTTTCGCCACGATCGGGCCATGATCGGGTCACGATCGGGCCATGATCGTGGGTTAATCGTGACCCTGAATCTCCGTCGGTCGCCGTCTGATCGAATGGAGGCGCTTCCACATCGTAAGCTCCCCGATCGCGGCTCGATCGAATCGCGATCGTGGAGTTCGTCCACGAATCGTCGTGGCCATCGGAACGCGATCTTCAGCTTTGATGGCGATCGGATGGTCCTGGTGTCGCCACGATGGGAAAGAGGTCGGCTTCTCGACAGACGTCCGATCGCGATCGTGCGGTGTCCGTGCTGATGACGATCCGACGCTTCTCGTATCGCCACGTCCCATCAGGTAAGCCGTCTGATCATGTCACTTAAATTATCATTTGCGCACGTGCCTTGATTGGTGATCGCGTGGACTCGGGTCCACGCGATCAACGAGTCTCTTCTCCTCGTGATCGAATCTGACGTCTCTCGTAGCGCCACGTCACCTGCAAAAGGTAAGACCGTGTGGGAACATAGTCCCACATGGAGAAAATAGCCGCGTTTTTTGCGGTTAAATAGGGGGGGGTGCATTCGTCTATTAATTTCGTCACCATCCCCCTCTATTACCAGCCTACATGTGGCGCCCCACACGGGCGCCCACGTGGTCCCGTGGCCTCCCTGCCACGTGGCTGCGCCACTATGCGCCTCTTGCGCCCTACATGTGGCCACCCGCGGCCCTGCCACGTGGCCTCAGAGCCGCGTCGCATCCGCGCGGTGGTCCCTGCGCACCACGTGTCAGCTCGCTGCCTTCCCCGCTCACCACGTCAGCGCCTGCAGGTAAATATCCCCTTTTTGCGATTTTCTAAATAGAAAATACCTACTAAAAATCAAATAAAAATAAGAAAAGGGCTAAAACTTCCAAAAATCATATCTTAAAATATACAACTCCTTTTTAATCCAAATTTTCTCCATTGGATCCCAAATTCTTTTCTTTTTAATATCATGTCATTTAAAATATATTTTGACAAAAGAAATCAAGATGAATTAGAATTTACTTAAATCATTTCTCATTAAACATTCTAAATCATAAATTCATCCTGAAATTATCTTTCCAAACATTTACTAAAGTCAAAAATCATTCAATAACAGAGATTAACTTCTATTAATTTAAACAAAAGATTAATCATCTATTAAACATGAAATTATCCCTAATTTATGCATAAATATCAACTTTAGTGAAATGACATGCCAAAGGAGAAAATTTCTAAAAAGTATGATAACATGCAATATATTCACATAAAATAAGCATGAATATGAGTTAATTAGGCTAAGAATTCAAGTTATAAATGCATGTTATCAATAACTCAATTTTAAATCCACAGAATCAAAAATCGAGTGATTTGGATTAGAATTCGCGGAGTAATCGAAGTTTGAAAATGAGAGAAAATATCGATTGCGAAAATGATTTAAAACCAAAATTAAACCAAAATTCAAAACTTAAATCTAATGCTAAATGATGAAAGATTAAGATGAAAACATGCAATCTAACTCAAAGTAGCCCTCGAAATGATCCAATTAATTGCCGCATGCATGGCTATTCATTCCGCGATTTCGAAGACGAAGATGGCATTCATGATGTGATTTCTCTTTATCATCTCGATCAATTTTTGATTTCAAACACTCCTCGAACGTGGAAACGTGTCAAGAAGGGAAAGAAATTGATTGACTCTTGAATTGTGGTGTCTAAACAGTTCGCTTTATCTCGAAAAATCCAAGGGTGTCTTTTCCGTCGCGTAGAACATTGATTTTATAGAAGAAAAGAGGCGTAACCTGTCAGATGAGATGGTTCATCGCGATCAACGGTTAGGATTGCGTGTCTTTGATGAATCGACGTGATTAAGTTGCGTCCATCCGATCGGCGGTGAAGGGTTGAGATGCGTCCACGTCGTGTGAAGAAAGAGACGCGACGTTTCGATCCATCCGTTGGATCCACGTTGCAGTCTTGGTGAGTCCACGTGTCGCTAGGTGAATAGTCAGAATCGTCACTTAAATCGAAATTTCAGCACATGCTTGATCGATGATCCGGTGGATTTTGTGTCCACCGCATCGACGCACAATAATCCACGTGCTCTGATCCAACGCATCATGTAATTCCACATCACCTGAAATTTAGGATTTCATGAGAACATAGTCCCACACGGAGAAAATTAAAGAGAAATGACAAGTATATAAGTTGGGACAGATTTGATGGTTAGCGAGTTCCGAAAATTGGGACGCTTATACTATATAACAATAAATAAATATATATATGTATATCACTCACGCGTGTCACCTCCGCGCCACGCAGGCTCCAGCGTGGGTCCGCGTGGCTCTGCCACGTGGCCTTGCGTGCCACGTCGCATCCATGCGGGTCCCGCGCGATAAATTACCCCCCTTTTTAATTATTTTTATTCTTTTTTTAATTAATTTAAAACCAAAAATACAGTTAAATAAATTCAGAAAAATTCCAAAAACATTCCTAAAAATTGGAAAAATCATAACTCTTAATATGCAACTCCAAATTAATTCAAATTTGTTTTTGTTGGATCAGAAATCGAATAATCTATCATTATAAAAATTTAAAATATTAAAATAGTAAGAGAATGACTTTTAGTTAAATAAATACATTCATGTATCTTATGAAATAAATTTATAAAAATACATGAATGTTAATAAGCATCATTTCTCTTATCATTTAATCATGAAAACATACTTATGATCTCAAATAATATTAGGATAAAAATCATAATATTTAATTACACATAATTATCCATAAAATGATGTATTTTTAGATCATAACATGCAATTATGCAAAATGATAGAAATATACTTAAAATATGATAACATGCATACAATTAGAACAATTAATGCTTTTATTTGTATTAATAATCATATAAATCCATATATAAATAGCATGTTATCATATCCACAAAGAAATCAAAGAGTGAAGTGAGAAGAAGAAAATCATTCATGAAGAGAGAAAAAACAACCAAATTTATCAAAATTTACCTAGTCTAAGCTTTGAAATTAAAAATCTAGTTCTAAAACAAAGGGAGGAAAACACAATCTAACCTGAAACCTTGCTCGAAATGATCCAATTAATCTTTACATCAAGAATTTTTGTTCAGTGCTTTCTAAAATAGAAATTCAGAGTTTAAGATATGATTTCTCCTCACTCTCTCGACAAAACCTTGGCCTCAGACACTACTCTGGCATAGAAATGAGTCTAGAACATGATTGAAGCAAGAGATTCAAGGATGTAGATGTTCAAAATGTTTGATTGATCCAAACATTTAAGAATGCATACATCGTCAAAGAGAGAGAATTTATAATAGTTTCAAATTCAGTGTGACTATCAAATCTTCTCCTTTGATGAGATCAACGGTCGCGATGGAATCTGAAGAGGTGGATCTTTATGATTAAGTCGTAACCATCAAATCTTCATCAGAGCATACGAATCGTGTCATGTATCCATGTAAATAGGAATCGTTGGGTGATGACATCTGTTTGATCTTGATCTAATGCCTTGAAGTGCGTTGAATGTCACATTGAGCCCATTGATCGCATCTAATCTTGAACATTATAACTCTCATAAAGAATGAGAATGATTCATTGTGAGTTAAAACTTAAATTGTCCCCTAGTAAGATGTTGCCACGTACTCCCTGCACTTAAGTGAAAATCGAGGGTTAAATTTAAATATGTCAAGTCGCTCTAGTCAAACATCTCTAATGTGCCTTGTCACATGCATACATATAAATAATCCCACATCAAAATTATTAAAGGATTCAGTGGGTATAAATAGAATAACGATCCATTCGATTAATATTGACCCATTAGGACATTATTATTAAGGGCACTACTAGTGCAGGCCATGTACATGCTACGCGTGTGTCACATGGTGTCGTTACACACCATCATGTGGTGATACGCAAGCATGTGCACCATGCAGCTACCATGTCAGTCCACACTTATAACTATTGATTTTTAAAAGTTTCAATTAAAATAAATTCAAAATAATTCAAAATAAATTCTGAAAATTCTAGAAAAATCCTCAAAATACAACTCCATGTTAATCCAATTTTGTTAAAAAAATAATAATCTATGAAATTTATTTTAATAAATAAAAATAGAATAAGTTTTTAACCCTAAAATTTTATTAATTTGTTTATAAAATAAAGAAACTAATTCTAAAATGTATACAAACATATTTTCTCTTTTTATTTATATTTAAAACTCAAATAAAATCTCAAATAAAATTGAGATAGTCTATTTAAAATTCAACTCTTGATTTATACTTGATTAACTTTTAAAACAATGCATGTTGAGATTTTTTATGTAAATTGCATAGAATGATGAATATGCCCTCACAAAGTGTGATAACATATATAACAAAGGTATGTATTATGCCTTCAACTATATTAATAATCATGTAATCTCAAGTATAAATTTCATGTTATTAAGTATACTCTAACCCTTCTAAGACCAAATAGCCGAGTCAATTTGAGCCCAAGTATTATAATTCTAAGTAGTTACTACACATGAAGACTCCATCATATGTTATAGCAAGCGACAAGCAATAAGATCCTCAAAGCTAATAGCCTAATAACATGCAATTTATACATGAAGTTATATGATTATTAATACAAATTAAGGCATAAAACATTCCATTCTCATGCATGTTATCATGTTTTTGAGTATATATCTATTATTCTATGAAAATTTAAGTTAAAATCTCAAAATACATTATTTTAGGGATAATTGATAACATTCTAAATTAACATGATAAAACATGATTATTTATGCATATTAAGGCATAAATGATTTCATTTCCATGCATGTTATCATATTTATGTGTATTTTTCTATCATTCCATGGAAAAGTCATTATAAATTTAAAAAATACTTTAAATTATGGGTGAATATGATGATCTAAAGATAAATAATTTAATAACCTATCTTTTACTTGAGATTATAGAGGTCTTAAAGTTAAAATAATGAGAGAAATCATTTTATAGACATTTTTTAACATTTTCTTAAGTTAAAAACTTTAAAGAATAAATGTATTTTTGAAATGGAAATTAAAACTCTCATTATTTATTAATTTTGACTATTTAGAATGATAGATAATTAAATTTCGGATCAAATGAAAGAAATTTGGATTAATTTGGAGTTATATTTTGAAAGTTATGAATTTTCTAATTTTTAGGGATTTTTTCGGATTTTTCTGAAATTTATTTTCTATTTTAAATCAATTAAAACAATTAAAATAAAAGCAAAAAAGGGGTTTATTTTCGCGCGGGACCCACGTGGATGCGACGTGGCACGCAAGGCCACGTGGCAGAAGCACGCGGACCCACGCGAGCGCCTGCATGGCGCGATGTGACACGTGTGAATATTTATATTTATTTGTAATATAGGGTTATAGTACATATAAGCATTCCGATTATCGAAACTACGCTATCCCTCTATTTCCGTCGCATCTTATATACCAGTCGTTTTCCCTTAATTTTCTCCGTGTGGGACTAAGTTCCACACGGTTTTTAAGTGGAGGACATGTGGCGAAAGGAGAGACATCGGATTAAAAGGCGCATCGATTGAGATGCGTGGATCGTGTGGACTCGAGGTCCACAGATCATCATAAACGCACGTGGCTATTTAAGGGAGTTATAACGGCTCTGATGAAACGCGCGGGGGGCGCATCTCGACTGTTAGATCGTGATTCAAGGGGCGCAATTCAAGGCGTTTTATAAACGCATCTCAACAGACTTCATCCGGACCCTCCATCACGATCCGACGGCTGCAATATAATCAAAACTGTCCACGATGGAGCGTTTCATTGTAACCGTCGATCATTTCAATCAGACGGTTACGCCCAAATACCCTATAAAAAGAGATGTTCTTCTGATTTGTAATGCATTCAAGATAGAAATCAATCCAATTGATCTGTTTAGACACCTCCCTTCTCGAGTCTCTCGATTCCCTCCTCTTCTACACTCATTTCTGCATCCACACATTAATACACTCATTTAGTTTAGAGACGAAGGAGAAATCGACGCTTGAACTCCACGATCGCGTTCTTCACATTTTCAACGATTTAGGTGATTAATCTATTAGAGCGCTAGTTTTGACATAACTAATATCTTGAATTGCCATCGTTATATGTTATTATTAATTTTAAGCACTGTCATTTTATATTTTCTGTCACTTTCTTATCGAGACTAATGCGTGTTTGATTTCAAGAAAAGCAACGATAATAATTCATTTTACGCATTGTCATTTCATATTTTCTGTCGTCTTCTTATTGTGACTATATGTGTGTTTGATTTCAAGAAAAGCAACGACAGTAATTCTGCAGCTAATATTAACCATAACTTTGTAGTTTTTTTTTCTTATAGGATTAATTCTGCTTATTTAATGAGTATATTTCAATATCCCTATCAATAGTTTAATATACTTCAATAGGCTAAGAGCATGAAGGGTATCACTGCCATTTTACAACTCTTGATCGTTTATAGTATTAAGGGGTTCTAGGGTTCGGGGCGCGGCGTGTTGTGAAAGTGCGAAAAAGAAGGGTCAGAGAGAAACAGATTTGAGAAGAGATTGCAACAAAACTGCTCCTTCTTGCTTGTGATAGTGAAAACAACGAACCAGTGCTCCTACTTTATGTCTTCACAGCAACGGGCAAGAACGTCTTCTGAATTTTTTTCTGACGCCGAGAAGAGTATTCAGAACTTATTTAGTTTTATGTTTTTTTCTTTTACTCCATCGGTTAATCTGTTATTTTTACCCTCTATTTGATTGGTTCTATATTTCGGCGATTAATCTCTCATTCTTAACTTCAAATCGGTGTTTTTTTTCTATTTCATCGGTCACTGTTCTATCGATACCCTCTAATCCTTCCTATCTACATTCTACCGATCTGTGTTTTCCTTTCTTTTCTGATTTTCAAACATTCACGGGGTCTTGATTAAGTTTCATATCTTGTCCAGTCAATCGCAGATTCGTTCTTCTTATTAAATCAAGTTCATGCCAGTTATCTGAATTATTATTCATTGCACACATTGGGTAAGTTGCAGTCATTTGAATTGAATATCTGTTGTGGAATTGATATTACTAACTGTTGTCTGTTCATTTCATTTTAGTAGGTTAAATTAGTCTTTTACATATCGTAGCAAATATCATTAGCCTTCTAAATACCCTATTTGAAATAAATAAAAATATCTCTCAAGTTTATTTGTGACAACAGTTTACGAATTTGTGTTTTAGCTTTAATTCTGCACAATCATAACCTCATTACATTCCTCGACATTTTATGTTGAATACTTCTCTTGAAATCCCCATTAACAGTTGTTAGTCATACATAATTTATGGAGTTAACAGTAGTGTCAGTTGAATCTTATTTACTTGGTCTCTTTATTTGATTACTCTCTTAAATTAATTGCATTATATCTTATTGTGGAGTTGGATGTGATTTGATTTGTTCATATAACTTGACAAGTTCAATTAAGTACTAAATATATTTACTAGGTCTCTTTATTTGATTACTCTCTTAAGTTAATTGCATTAAATCTCACTCTGGAGTTGGCAGTGATTTAATCTGTTTATACAAATTGACAGGTTCAAGTAAGTATTACTCTACTCTACTTAGTCTGTTAATTTAACTATTTTTAATTCCTGCATTGTGAGTCATTTAATCTGATTTCAGTACTTATCACATCTCAATCACTATCATTCTCTTACTGGTAGTTAAGGAAATTAATTGAGTTATCCTAAGTTGTGAAGATCTAAGAAGGAAGTCAACTTTAGCTCAGAAGTCAACCCTGAGTCAATAGAGGTCAAAAAGTCAAATCTTTAGCAGAAAGTCAACTATAGGTCAGAAGTCAATCCGAGTCAACAAAAGTCAAGAAAGTCAACTCTAGGTCAGAAGTCAACCCGAGTCAACATAAGTCAAGAAAGTTAACTCTAGGTCAGAAGTCAACCCGAGTCAACAAAAGTCAAGAAAGTCAACTCTAGGTCAAAATTCAACCAAAGTCAACACAAGTCAAGAAAGTCAACTATGGGTCAGAAGTCAACCCAAGTCAACAGAAGTCAAGAAAGTCAACTATTGTCAGATAAAGTCAATTTTAGCAGTAAGTCAACATTTGACAGAAAAGTCATCCCTAGTCAGAAGATTTACCTTTTAGGTAGCAGTAGTTAGAGACACATTATTTTAGACTCACACACATGCAGAGGACGATAGCTTCTCATTCGTTGAGACGAGAATGAGTCTAGACTTCGGGAGCGGAAAAATCAAGTGAAGCTGGAAGACAAGGTCTCAATTTACCGGTGGTCGACGACATTAGAGGAAGAGGCACGATAGGGCGTGAAGGGGACGAGCGATCGTGTGAAGATCGGCTTGAGGGAGTCAAGACGTCCAGGAGCCAAGGAGGTCGAGGCCTAGTGGATAGTGTCGTAGGTACATGTAAAGGTGAGTGTTAAGTTTGATGTAGGGGGCAAATCTAAAAACCTTGTATTTGAACATTGTCCTTCACCCTTTTGAGGGGTTAGAGGATTACGTTTTATTTGGTGAGGAGGAGGCTCCGAGTCTATAGTACTCGGGACTGGATTAAGGGACATTAGGTCCCCCAACCAGTATAATATTATTCGGTGCATCGAGAGGACAAGAAGTGAGTGATTAACCAATGAATATAAGTAAACAAAAGAAAATATAGATAATTTTATAAATATTACACATAACCTAATTCAACCCCCCCTTCTTAGGTTAAGCAATCACCCTTAAGGGACTTTCATAATCGTGCTAATCTGATCGTAATCTTGGGTTAGTGGAGTCGGTTTTTGCTCATCTATCATCCATTCATGTTTAATTTCGATTTAGATTAGGAATTGAAGCTTAATTTTGTTTAATTTTTGTTAATTTCAGAAATCTCTCTCTACTTTGATCTTCAATTTCTCCACAAAATCAAAGTCAAATTTGATGATTTTTGATTCCGTGGAAATGATTTGAATTTTCTCTTTCATAATTTACCATTTTCCCAATTTTTATCATCAATTTATCGTCCGATTTGATCAATTTCAAAGAGATCATCATAAATTTCCTTATTTCCCTGTAGATTCGACCCTTATTTACCATTATACCCCTTAATTCGAGATGTTTTCATCAAATTGGTAAGTTTGGAATTATTTTTGACACGAGACCGTGTGAAATCGACGACCTCAAGGTTTTGTCTCGTCAATAATCATGGATAATTAAAAGAAACTATTTAATGATT
The DNA here is from genome assembly GCA_024174645.1 of Lemna minuta. Classification (NCBI taxonomy): domain Eukaryota; kingdom Viridiplantae; phylum Streptophyta; class Magnoliopsida; order Alismatales; family Araceae; genus Lemna; species Lemna minuta. The sequence goes on from CM044108.1 coordinate 17,722,379, forward strand.
AGATTATTTCTATCTATATTTGAGATTATAATTAGGTTTTAATATTAAATAATAAAATAAATTACTTTTTACACAGTGTATTTTTTTCTAAACTCTATTTTTCTCAAAGAAATAAGTATATTTTTGAAATAAAAATTTATTCTCTTGTTATTTCTTGAATTTAATTTATTATAAGGATATATTATTTAATTTCTAATCAAACAAGACAAATTTAGATTAATTTGGAGTTATATTTGGAAAGATATGGATTTTATAATTTTTAGGGTTTTTTCTAAAAATTTTATGATTTATTGTGAATTTAATAAAATTTATTTTGAATTAAAATGAATAAAAAATATAATTTTTATTGCATGCTGATGTGGCAGTTGACATGGCAGCGAACGTGGCAAAAGAGAAAATGTGTTGCCACGTGGAAGCGTATGTACACACCACATGGCACACACATATGCATGTGCATGTGTGTGCACGTGGGGGTGTGCGTATGTGCATGTGTTTGCGTATATGTGTGTATATGTGCATGTGAGTGATTAGTAAGATAAAAGGATCCTTTTCAAGATTTCAGCTAACTCACTAATCACTCACCTATTATATACCCGCTCACTCACTTTGATTTTTGTCTTGTGGGACTATTTTTGTCTATTTTTATGGGTAGGTGACGTGGCAAAACGTGGAGCGTGCGATCACCCTATTAAATCGCGATTGGTGATCTTCACTTAAGTGAAGGGGGCAGCAGATTGAGATTGGGTGACAATTTGTTTTAAAATGTTTTAATCTCAGCCATTGATCTGAAGAGATATAACTTATGGATATTATGTGGCCTATAAGCCAATCACATTTTCATGTATCTTGTTTATGTTCATTGAAATCAAATTTATTCATTGTCATTCTTGTGTGATGTTTGTAATGAAGTCCATGAGCATGTACAATGACTAAGTGAATTATGATAAGATCATAATATAGTGATCATCAGTCCTTAAACATATGTTCTAAAAATTCCTATTCGTGGGATATTCAAGAAGGATATCGAATTATCATGAAAGAATTCATTATCTAATCCAACTCATATGATGGGTATGGCTGATCCTCAACCATCGGTGTAAAGACACTAAGGATAGATAGTGGGTGCCCTTTGGAGAAAGAGTTCAGTGAATTGCTTTGTATGAATCCCTGAATGGTATCATACCTAACTGTCAATCGGGTTGATTCATGTCATGGTTGTGTATGTGGTCCTTTGACTTGAGACACCAAAGACATCTTGTGGTTAGATTATCGTGTTTTGATTATGACTTACGAATCCCTAGCCACGGGATATCTAAGACGTCATATATTGGATATAATATGAAGTCCACGAAAATGATTGTGTGATCAAGATGGGATCATCCACCCTCGGTATTTGAGGAGATTGACTCAAGGAATGAGATGTGATGACATCCTTGGCCAAGGTAGTAGAAATATCGGAGAAGGCGTTCCGGATGATTTCTACACGCATCAGTACTAACTTGAATGACCGATTAGGGTTTGACAATTGACCGTACCCTAAGTCATTCATGAGTCTCATGTGGATGAAGGATTATACATAAATGATAATCGATGATGAAAAGGTTCCAAAAGTGAGTTCTTACATACTCCATATCTCCTAGATTACGTGGTGTAGCTTGGCACTCAACGGGTTGGCAACTCAACCTAACGATTGGGTTAAATCGATCTTTGATTAATTAATCTATATGAGGATGTGGATAATTAATTAAGGTTGACCAATAAGGTGTCATTTGATCTTTAGAGTTATTATTTAGTGAGATATATGGACCTAGAGGGTCACACACATAAGGTCTATGGATGTTAGAGGTTATAGACATAATTATGAGGGTTTTTATGAAAAAAAATCTCATACCAAATGTCTATAAATAGGGGGAGAATGACCACAACTCAAGGTCCTCATGCAAAGTATTGTGGGAATTCTCTCCTTTCTTTCCTTTCTCTCTTGGTGAAGAGCTTTGAAGAGGAGATCCAACCATCCGGATACCGTGTGGATACCGCTAGAGGCTAGGCACTTGAATAGCTTCAAGAACTTCTTCAATAAAAATCTTGTAAGTATGTTTTCTCATCCATACTAGATGATAGGATCATCTATTCTTGGTGGCTTGGTGTTTGCAATATCCGATTCAACGTTTTCCGTTGCACTCAATGTTTTGATAGAAATTTCAAAATTTTTATCTAGATCAAAACCCAACAATAATGACTGAGATTAAATACGCCTGATGGACTTCGATGGATGTATGACGACATCTCAGACATCGATTCTTGATCATACAAACACGATCGCGCGATTGATTCTTCTTCACTCGCGACACGACAAAGTCTAAGCGAGAGAGAGAGAGAGAGAGAGAGCCTCCATCTTTGATCGAACTGATGCAACTTAATGACAACGATTCACATCCAAGCATGTCATATGAGCCATTGATTGAAGATGAAGAGCCAAATCCAACAGCCACATCCAGGTCTGCCTATAAATACACATGTTCTTCGACAATGTATAACATTCGAGAGTATTTTGAGTAATCAAACTGTTTAAACATCTCAATCTTTGAATCTCTTGATTTTCTTTGCTTCTAGATCCATTTCTACACCCAAAGGATTTTTTTAAATTAAGATTTCATGGAGAGAATAGGGAGAAATCGATTCTTGAATACCAAAGATCGTCTTCAAAATCACGGAATGATAAACCTTTGATCCTGTGATCAATTGGATCATTTAAAGCATTGTCTTGGGTTAGAATTTGTGTTTTCCTCCTAATCTTTCTTCCTATAACATCATATTTCAAATTTGAAATGTAGAATAGTCAAATTTTAGATTTAATTTTGGTTTTCTCTCTCTTCGCGTTTGGATTTTCTATATAATTTTTGCTTGTTGATTTCTCTGCGAATCTTGATCCAAATTCTATGATTTTTAATTATTTGGATTCATCTTTGAGTTATATTTTGAAAAATATCAAAATCCCTAATTTCTCGCCTCAATTCATTGTCTAATTTGATCAAATTTCAAGAAGTTCTTCAAAAGTATCTTAATTCTCAGTGTATTTGACCCTGATTTATCACTATACTCCTAAATTTGTAATTATTTCTCAAAATTGATGAGTTTGGAAATTTTTTTACACATCTCCGCAGCAACCTCGTGGATTCCTCTCGTCATAGCCCATGAAGCATAATTGGGATCACATAAAGTATTATGTTAGTCGGGTAAGTTGGGTTGTGATGGAATGATAAGTCATGGGCTATGATAGCATGACATGCTATAGAGAATGTGATAGATATTACGTGGCCTATAAGCCAATCACACTTCCATGTATCTTATTTATGTTCATTGAAATGATATTTATTAATTTTCATTCTTGCGTGATGTTTGTAATGAAGTCCATGAGCATATGCAATGACTAATGAATTATGTTGAGATCCTAATATAGTGATCACTAGTCCTTAAACATATGTTCTAAACATTCCTATTCGTGAGATATTCAAGAATGACATCGAATTATTCGAAAAGAATAACACTATCTGATCCGACTCATATGATGAGTATAGCTGATCTTGTAGCCATTGGTGTGAAGATACTAAGGATTGATAGTGGGCGCTCTTTGGAGAAAGAGTTCACTGAATTGATCTATATGAATCCTTGAATGATATTATACCTAACTGTCAATTAGGTATATTCATGTCACGATTGTGTATATGATCCTTTGACTTGAGACATCAAAGACATATTATGGATGGATGATCGTGTTTTTATTATGACTTACGAAACTCTAACTACGGGTTATCTAAAACGTCATGTATTAGATACGACATGAAGTTCATGAAGATGATTGCGTGATCAAGATGGGATCATCTACCCTTAATATTTGAGAATATTGACTCGAGGACTAAGATGCGATGAAATCCTTTGCCAAGGTAGTATAAATATCAAAGGAGTTCTCAATGATTTCTTATAGGCATCAGTACTAACTTGAGTGACCAATTAAGATTTGACAGTTGACCATACCCTAAGTCACTCATGAGTCTCGTGTAGATGAAAGATTATACATATGTGGCAATGGATGACGGAAAGGTTCCATAAGTGAGTTTCCACATACTCTTCTAGAGTACGTGGTGTATCTTGGCACCCAACGGGCTGGTAACTCAACCTATCGATTGGGTTAAATCAATCCTTGATTAATTAATCTATATGTTGATGTGGATAATCATTTAAGGTTGACCAATAAAGTGTTATTTGGTCTATAGAGTTATTAACTAGTGAGATATATGACCCATAGAGTCATAGAGGAGAAAGAGAAAAATATGAACCATAGGGACTAATGTCCCTAACATGAGTAAAGAAAACACAAATACTTCCTAGGAGGTCAACATCTTAGTACTACTCTCAACCAAGCATGTTTAACTTTAAAGTTCATATGCGATTTGGTGTCCTAATCCCTCAATGGGGTTTATCTAACATTTGAGATAGAACAGTTCTCTTGAAAATAATCATATGAATTTTTAACAGATCAACAATCAACATGACTTTTACAAGACCCTAAACATGGGAACTTTCTCTTTGATAACTAGAATTGTTGATCATGTTAATATAAAAGGAAGGCCCTTGAATTTCTTGATTGTTATGTTCATTTTGTTTATTAAATCTTTCTTGCTGTATAGGATTTCATCTTCTAAAATCCCTTTCTTGATAGAGTCACACATCTTCTCTAGGAATTTTATCAAGTAATACAAATTTATGTTCTCATATTAAGGAATATTAGTGTATATGGAGAAAGGTATGCTAGGCAATACATAATGAGACAAGGGGAGATACAGAGGGTCAACCTACACATAGGGCTCTCAAGTGACTCCATTGGGCCATGTCACTGCATGGGCCATCACAAGCTTAGTACGAGGCCCATGATTCAAGTCAACATGCGGTGCGTTGACCCAATAGGAAATTGATTTTAAAGAGGGAAAATTTGGGGAAAAAAATCCTGGAAAAACTGTTTTGGAATGAGAAATAAAAAATAAAACAGAAAAGATCAAGAAAAATATGGAACACCTGACTCTAAAACCCCTGGAAAAAAGCATTAATAACAAATCTTTAAATAGCAGAAAAAGGGAAAAAAATTGGACAAAAATACTGAGAAAATGCTGTGGATTGAGAAATAAATAAGTAAAATCAGAAAGATATGGAACTCCTGAATAAAAAAAGCAGCATTAAAAACAATTCTGGAAATAGCAGAAAAATGGAAAAAGAAGTGGTAAAAAATACTGGAAAAAATTATTTGAAATTGGTTACATTTGGTTTTGACATGTACGGTGAGAGGAAACAATCGGCATTATATTTGGCTTTTGAAACTTAAAATATAGGCACAACTACAATTTTAAGAAATTTTTGGATTATATCAGAAAATTATTCTTAACGACTCGATAAACGCGCAAAAATTTATTTCTGTGGCACGGCATCAGTCGGTTTGCCCTGGTCCCTTCCGTCGGTTGAGAGCCAACAGTCGCGTTCGTTGATTATTTTATTTCTTTTTCGAGCGCGGAAAATACGATTACTCCTGATGATGCCTGACGGTCTCCCACCAGTAAGAATCATGGAGCGGAAGAAGAGATAATGGGCTGGGAAGCGCTTTACGCGCCTATCATCTTCTCCCGGTTTATCCCTTCCTACCCGGGTATCTGCTCTTGCCGTTCCTCTCCCTTTTCTCCCCCGCTTCTCTTTCCTCTCTGTCTCCGCCGTAAATGCGTACCTGAGATTTAGGGCTCCTTGGTACTCGATTTCTCCGTCTGGGTATCTCTCCTACTTGATGAGTCCTCCAATGGCCTCTTCTTTCTCCGGCTTGAATCTCGCCTCAAGGGTTCCCTTCCGGCCGGCGGCGGAGAGGAAACTTTTCCGGCGGCGCCCGCTTTTCCTGCTCAGCCGCTGGCGGCGCTTCCACCGCCGTGGCGTTCGACTACAAGAAATACTTGACGGAGAAGGCAATTGCCGTCAACAAAGCTTTAGACGAAGCCGTCCCCGTAGTCTACCCAGAGTTGATCCATGAGTCTATGAGGTATTCACTACTGGCGGGCGGCAAGCGGGTTCGACCCATGCTCTGCCTCGCCGCCTGCGAGATCGTGGGCGGAGTCCCCGCGGCCGCCATGCCCTCCGCCTGCGCCGTGGAGATGATCCACACCATGTCCTTGATTCACGACGACCTCCCCTGCATGGACAACGATGATCTCCGCCGCGGAGTCCCCACCAACCACCGCGTCTATGGCGAGAGCATTGCCGTCCTCGCTGGCGATGCCCTCCTCACACTCGCCTTCCAGCATGTGGCCGCAGCCACGCCGGCGGAGCTCGTGCCAGCGGCGCGCACTCTCCGCGCCGTCGCGGAGCTCGCCCGCAGAGTCGGGTCTCATGGTCTGGTTGCAGGTCAAGTGGCCGATATGCAGTTAACTGGCGCAGAAGAAGTGGGTCTCGAGCAGTTGGAGTACATTCACAGGAAGAAGACGGCGGCGCTGTTGGATGCAGCAGTGGTGATGGGAGCAGTGGTCGGGGGAGCTTCTGAGGAGCAGATTGAACGGCTGAGCAAGTATGCAAATTGCGTGGGGCTCTTGTTCCAGGTGGTGGATGATATTCTTGATGTCACTAAATCTTCGGAAGAGCTGGGAAAGACGGCGGGGAAGGATCTGGCCGCAGATAAGACCACATACCCCAAGCTCTTGGGTTTGGAGAAGTCGAGGGAGTTTGCTGGAAGGCTGAATAAGCAGGCCAAGGAGCAGCTGTCAGAATTTGATCAGGAAAAGGCAGCGCCTTTGCTTTTTCTCGCTGATTTCATCGCCTACAGAGAAAATTGAGGCGGAGATCTTACCTAAACGAGGTTAAGCCCTCTTCTTCCTCTCTCACTTCTTGCACCGTTCTGATTTATCAGATTTCTGTTTATTCTCATGCAGTGGTATTTTTTCTTATGACACTTGGATATTAATTTTTTTTAGCATGCCTCGTTTGTCTCGAGATGATTTGATTTCATTGAACCCTGGCTCAACTTGCTCCGTTTACTTTATTTGATGACCCAATGGCCGACTTTGACCTTGCCAACGTTTTCAGTATCAACTTATGTTTACTTATCTGATGACCCAATGGTTATCGTCTCCACACTGATATGGTCAACAACTTACACTGCTTTTTTTCAGTGAATCTATGGCTGAGTAATCAACCCCGCTGTGGTCAACTAAATACATTGTCTTCATCTGTTGTCTTTATATGATGATCCAGCAGTTGACTACTCCACGCGCCAATCGCCATTATCTACTTACTCCATTGATGCCATGTGATGGTTGTCAAATCTTGACAACTTTTACCTTAGTCAACTTACTCCGTTGACTTTACCCAATGACCATGTCATCGCACAAAACACCTTCCTGTCAGCGACTTCTCTTGCATTCACTGCTGCATATCTTGTTATATATATCAATATGGAGCCTTGTAATAGCTCAACGTCATCCTGATCCCATCTTTTCTTGTCATCTTTTTTTAAGGTTTAGATATATTCGATGAGCGAAAATAATATTTTTATTATTTTTTTATGAATCCATAGCAGCATTTGACCCCATCGCAATTTTGCAGATGGATCTTCTCCATGTAGTTGAATAATATGAAGAAGTCAAAAGGACTTTGCCGCAATTATCTCCTTTATATTTCAGCCAAAGGCTCCAAAACTGGGAAATTGTTTTTTTTAATGAATTACTGTATTTAAAAAAAATTATTAGTAAATTCCTTTGATGTTTTTTTTAATCTTTTATCCTTTGGGTCGACTCTCTTCATCCCCAAGAAGTAAAGTATAACCCATTTTGAACAGCATTTTAATGCAGTGCATTCTTAAGAGTAAATCTGTTACTCTTGCTAGGGGGATTCGCCTTTTAAAATACTTGGTGCATCTAATCAAGATTGTTGCTCCATTTCTTCAATGGGTTTGTCCATTTGTTCTGACTTCTTCAATCCAGTGTAGTAAAATTCTGCAAATTGCTTATAATGAGCAATCGAGTTCATACAGTGTCATGAAAAATTCTCTGAATTGAGGCAATACAGTCTTTCAAATATGTTGAATTTGATATATCTTTATTCAATTTCTTCGGAAGGTTTTTACGTAATCATTTTGGGTTGACCAATTTTTCGTCTCAAAGTAGTCAACAATTTCAGGTAATATCTTTCATACAATTTCAGGGCATTCTAATACTTAAGAATTCAATTTTGATGGATTGGTGTTTTTAGGGTGATGATTATTTTAATGGATTGGTGCATCTGTGTTGCATTAGCATTAATGTTTGCATATTGCTAAAACAACCAGGATATATGGAGAGAGGTAGGTTCTCTTAAATTTTTGGGGTCAAAATTTACTATGGGTGCGACCAGGATTAGATTGATGTTATTTATTTGATTCATTACATATGATCTTGTACTATCAGCATCACCTATATTTACTCATACATCCATATATATATGTAGAGAGACAGACACACACACACACACACACACACACACACACACACACACACACAGACAGAGAGAGAGAGAGAGAGAGAGAGAGAGAGAGGAGTTTCCTAGATATACATTTTACAGAAAGGGCAAAAAGGGTTTCAAATCATGCTATTTTGGATAAGGTGGGCTTTGAGGGCAAAAAATTCCAAAACTGTGAGGCTCTTCTGTGCACCTTCTCCTGGCCTTTTTAGGTTTCTCCTTACACTCAAAATTGTCAATTGAGAATCCAGATAGGTCTAGATGCTCACAAGGCCCATCATATATCTAGATGCATTCTGTCTCTGTATCCACTAGATCTCTAGATCTTTAATCTACTCACTTTTTCCACCTCTTGGACTTCTAACTCCCAGAACTTCTATGATCTAAATGAGGATTGAGGTTCTCTCTCAATAAGCTCACTCATTTTAATTTGTGATGTTCTGAAATATTCTATCAATTAAAATGATATTTTTATCATTTTTATGATTCCATTACTTCAGTTTTCCAAATCTAAATTTGCAGATCTAATAAAATAATACAAAGAACAAACCCTTGGAAGAACCTAAGCACCTTTGCTACAATTATTTACTCTACACGTTAGAAAGAGGCTAGAAAATCGACAAAGTTGTTTTTTCATTGATTTCAAAGAATGAATATAAGAAAGAGGCTAGGAAAAATCCTCCGATGGATTTCTTTTTTCTTGTCCTTGTAGATAAACTCTTTTCATATAAATGTAGTTGACTTACATAAATTTCAATGAATATTTTCGTAGATTCATTTGTTATATTATTTCTTTGAATCCTACTTTTTCAAGTGGTTTTTTTATTGATGTATTTAATTGAATTTCTTCTTGAGTCTTTTACTCCATTGAATTACAATGTATTAAAAAATTTGAAATATATTCAAAGAGAAATTTATTGAACACTCTTATATGAGGAATTCTCTAAATTTTACTCTAAACTTTAAATGAAGATAAATTTTCTTCTAGATTTTTTTCTAAAATAACATTTGGTTGATTTTTTTTCATCACAAAGAGTAAGCCATTTCATTTTTAGTTACTTTTGTAACTCATTTAAATATGTGCATTGCCATTATATCTTATTTGGATGTTACACTTATATTCGTGTCGTATCCAATATATGATGTTTTAAACATCTTATGGATTGAGATTCATAAGTCATAATCAAAACACGATCATCCATCCACAATATATCTTTGGTGTCTCAAGTCAAAGGTCCACGTACACAACCGTGACATATATTAACCTGATCGATAGTTAGGTATAATATCATTTAAGGATTCATACGAATCAATTCAATGAACTCTTTCTCCAAAGAGTACCCATTATCTATCCTTAGTTTCTCTACTATTAAGATGAATGATTATATATATATGGTAACCGATGACGGAAAGGTTTCATAAGAGAGTTCTTATTTACTCCATATCTCCTAGAGTACATAGTATAGCTTGATACCCAACAAGCTGACAACTTAACCTATCGATTGGGTTAAATCGATCCTTGGTTAATTAATATATACATTAATGTGGATAATTAATAAGATATTGTTGGGTCTATAGAATTATTAACTAGTGAGATATATGGACCTAGAAGGTCATACACATAAGGTCTATGGATGTTGGTGAATTAATTATAAGGGTTTTTATGAAAAAAAATTTTATATCAAATATCTATAAATAGGAGGAGAACAACCACAACTCAAGGTGCCCATGAAAGCCTTATTAGAATTATATCATTTTTATCTTTCTCTCTTAGAAAAGAGCTTTCAATTGGAGGTTCAACCATCGAGAAACTGTGTGGATATTGCTAGAGGCTAAACACTTGACTAGCTTTAAAGACTCCCTCAAGGAAACCCTGTAAGTATGTTTTCTCCTAAATAATAAATGATATGATCATCTATTCTTGGTGTCTTGATGTTTTGAAGATCTGATTCAATATAGTCCACTGCATTCAATGTTTTGATCAAATTTTGAAACGCTTATCAACTTCAAAACCCAAAAATAGGTTTGGGATTGTCTAACATGCCAAATCTATGGAGAAATTTTGTTAGGAGATGAAAATTGGGAGGACCTTTTAGATGCTTGAGAAAAATTATCCATGATAAATAAGAAGTTTCTTGATAACATGCAACTATGCTTATAATTACATAATTATTAATATAAATTAAGGCATAAAATATTTCATTCTTATGCATGCTATAATACATTGAGTGTATATTCATCATTCTATGAAATTTAAAATATATATTTCAAAATAAATTATTTTAAGAGTTAATCATGTATAATTAAAGTTAAAATTTTAAAGTAGATTATCCTCATTTATATTTGAGTTTATAGTTCAGTTTTAAATGCAAATAATAAGATAAATATTTTTATGTACATAATTTTTATATTTAATTATACATAGAATAAAATAAAAATAAATTGAATAATAGATTATTTAATTTTTTTATCAAAAAAAAAGATTAGATTAAAAAAGAGTTACATTTTGAAAGTTACGAATTTTCTAATTTTTAGGGATTTTTATTTAATTTTTATGAATTTATTTCAATTCAAAATAAAAATAAAAAATTTATAGAACACACTGATGTGGTAGATAACATGACATGTGCACTTTAATGTCACCGCATGACAACATATGTGTGTGCCACCTGGCACACACATGGTGAACGTGTGTGCACGTCATTAGTGATTTAGCGCCCTTTAAAGGCACAAGCTATCTACTGACTCCATGTATATATTTATATGCAAATTTTTTTGTCATTTCTTCAACGTGAGACTATTTTTTTATTTCTCTCATGCAAGTGATGTGGCACACTCAAAAGAATTTGATCAGCGCAAAAAAATAAGATTTAATGTTAGCCCTTCACTTTCACTTAAGTGATGGGGGTACGCGGTAGTATTTTACTAGGCGACGATTCATTTTATTAAATTGATAAATTTTGGCCGTTCATTTGAGGATTTATAATGGCTAGGATTTAAAGGGCCACTATGAGATTTGAAATGTCGAATCACGGTCGGATGGATGCGAGTAGGCAACACTCTTTGTTCACGTGGATACGTGGCACGATTCTGACGCTCCAATGAAGATCCAATTGTTGGGACTTAGACATAATGATTCATCTCCTCATATTCCATCACAACCATTGATCTTATCAAGAAGAAGATCCGACGGTCACATCTAATTTCAAATTGTTATAAATTCTCTCTTTTCGAACGGTGTAAGCATTCTTAGATTTTTCAACTGATCAAACCTTTTGGACAACATAATCCTTGAATCTCTTATTTTAATCCTCTTCTGGGCTAATTTCCACGTACAATGACTTTCTGAAATTAAGATTTCGTCGAGAGATTTGGAAGAATTCACCGCTTGAACTATGAAATTTTGTTTTTCTAAACGCGAAGTGAAAAGCCTTAATCCGATGATTAATTGGATCATTTTGAGCACAATTTTGAGTTAGATTATATTTTTCTTCCTAATCTTTTTGTCGTATAGAATTAGATTTTAACTTTGATACATAGATTAGTTTGATTTTACTTAAGTTGATCTCTCTCTTTGCGATTAATTTACCTCTCCTCTCCTTAATTTACCTCTCTTTGCGATTAATTTCGCTCTTTAATTTCTCTGGAGATACTCATTCAAATGGGGTGATTTTTGATTATGTGGATTTTTCTTGGAGTCTTCTTTCTAATAATATCAATTTCCCTAATTTTTCATCCCACTCCATTGTCCAGTTTGATTGAATTTTAAAGAGTTTTTTCCTAATTCTCGATAGATTCGACCCTTACTCACCATTATCGTAATTTATTAACAATAAAATCATAATTTCAATGAGTCTGAAAATTATTTTGACATGTGAATGTGTGTTTTCAATGACCATACATACTCGCTTCGTGATTTCCTAACAATTCATCATCTGTTTCTTGTGACATTCCCACAAGTTTATTGCTCATCTTCCCTCCAAATATTTGTATCTAGAGATACAAATCACTTATCCAAAGATATGCTTTATACCTTTTTTATGTGAATCGGGATGAGAGATAACGTAATATATTTAGCCTAGTAGTTCTTGTGGTGAAAAGGGTTCCATGGACCTTTCTTGATTTCATAACTTGTCGGTTTTATTTGAAAAACTATATAACTTTTTTGTTACAAACTAAATCAATAGTAGAATTGGTTTCATAACCCTTGGAACCTTACTTTGATTTTCTGCACTATGAAAGCAGATCTAGACATGAACTTGGTTACCTATCTTTCTGACTCGATTTCATCGGTTAGTTTCTTTTAGAACTAGGCTTCGAAGTAAATAAAGTGTTTTCCTAGATTTTGAATATCTTGGGCTTGAAGAAAATCACCCCTAAACATTTTTTGTCAAATGAATACAATTTATAAGTCATTATTATAGAATATCCTAATTCTCAACACATTCTCCACACTTTTATGTCTCATTTCAACTTTCCAAACATGATTTTTATAACGATAGCTTAGTTATATGCGTTTCATTGTAAATGAAGTCATTTTAATTTTTGCATTGTCTTGCATCATCTCATGTTCACATATCAATAAAAATAAGACATCATAGATAATATCTTTTGCACCAGAATGTCCCTTCTTTAAAGGATGTAATCAATGGATGTATACTATATTTTAATCTTTTTCATTAGATTTACACGTGTCAATGTGAATTCCCCTCGAAGATCTGCATGTTATCCCCTAGATTAACTTTTATTCGTCGAGTGAAGGTCCTCCTAGCCGTTGCAATGAAGTTCACCTTCTATCGTTTGAACCAATGAGCATTTTTCATGGTTGACTATTCTGCCATCTAAATAAACAAATAAGTGGATAAATAAATATCTGTCGGTCTAGACTACCAAACTTGTCAGTTGTGTGCGGAAACTTCCGAGCCAAGTATGAGAAAAGGAGAATATATATGTATATTTATGTATCAGAATAATTTCAATAAATAAATATATGCTACAAAAATAACCGATTTGCCCGCCAAATTTGATTGATTAGACTTGATAAATATACAGTAGCCTTCGCTTTTCCTGATTTGCTTTGCAGATATCCAAAATATTTATGGTCCTTTTTATATTTCAGAAAATTCGAGACGGGCTTTGAAGTTCGTTATCTTCCCAACCTATCGAAACGATTGCCTCCCCCGGTTTCTTCCGATCTTCCTTTTCCCTCTCGGTCAACACTCTTTTCTGTCCCCACCGACTACCAGAAATTATTGAACGCGCCTCTCCCTCTAGCTCAAGAGTCAAGCGCAGCTCCTCGATCAGCCTCTGAAACAAAATCTAGATGGGAGCCTGGATGAGCAGAAGCGGCGGCGGCGACGCCTCCTCTCCCCCGCGGGCCTTTCCCTTCGCGGCGGAGCTCCAGTGCTACGAATCGGCCTGCCAGTCCGACCCGGCGGTCCGATCCTTCGACGAGTCTCTTCGCCAGCGAACCGGCGGCGCCATCGCGGCCCTCGCTCAATCCGGCCAAACAGACCTCCTCTCCTTCTTCTCCCTCAAGGAGATCGTCCATTGCCTTCTAGACACTCACAAGGAAGCCTTCAACTTCATCCTCCAGTCGCGGAGTGACATCTGGAAGAATCCCCACCTAAAGACCCTCGTCGAGGACTACTTTCGCAACTCTCTCCACATTCTTGACATCTGCACCGCCCTCGATACGGCTCTAATCAAACTGAACCGGAGCCAGATCGCGGTCCAGGCAGGTCTGGAGCGGGTCGCGGAAGGCAAATTCGAGAACGTTCTAGAATACTTCGCGGAATTTTCCCGAGGGGGAAATCCCTTTCAAGAATTCTTCCGCGTCTTCGATGACGTCAGAAGGGAGCACGTCAAAATGCTAGAGAGTCTGGAGAAGCAGAAGAGGAAATTGGATCAGAAGATCAAGTCAGCGAAGGCTTGGAGGAAGATCTCCAGTATTATTTTTGCTTCTGTCTTTGTGGTAGTGCTGGTTTGCGGGGTGGTTACGGCGGCGGTGTCGGCGCCGCCAGTGGCGGCAGCGGCAGTGTCGGCGTCAACGGCATTGTTCGCCGGCGGCGGCGGGAAGTGGATCAGCTCTCTGTGGAGTAAACAGTTAAAGAACCAGCAGGAACAGAAAATTCTACTGGAATCGATGACGATGGGAACTATGTTCGCTTTTCGTGAACTGGAGAGTGTGAGGGTTTTGGTGGAGTCACTGGAAGTGCAGATAGGATCAACGATGAATGCCGTTGACTTTGCCCTGAGAGAGGAGGGAGCGATTAGGGTTGTGGTGGATGATGTGAGAAAGCATCTAGAAGCGTTGGCCCGGGGAGAGAAGGATCTGAAATGGCACGTGGAGGAGTGTACGAAGAATGTGAGTAGAGCAAGGGCGCTAGTGATGAGGAAAATCATCAATCATCCGGATGAGATCTGACTCTGAGACAACATCATGGTATGCCTGAACATCTTTTTCCTAGCATGTATAGTTTAACAATGAAATTATAAATAATTTTTTGTTTTATTTACTTGAAAAATGCGATTGTTCCTGGAGTAAATCTGATCTTCTAGACGTCGAATGCACAACTCAATTACAGATCTTAATTTCTATTTCTATCGCGTGACAGTCGACTGAATGATGAACTGAATTTGGGATCAACACTTCGGTTATTCTAAGAATTTTGATGAGTTGTGTTCCCCGAATGATATGAGCATTATATCTTGTCATCTCGGATCAAGATAAATTGAAGTCTGAAAATGATTTTCTGCGAAGAAGATGCAAATTACAACTAATTTCTGAGATGTAATCTGCGAAGAGAGTTGAATCATTTTTTAACATGATAAGTGGACTTCCGAAAGAAATCTTCCGCAGAAACCAGAACTTATCTCAATTCATCTTGTTATGTGATGAATAAATATAACTGTCACTATCCTCGGAGATTACTTCTCAGACTTCAATCATATATTCTCGGATGATGGATCAATTATGCGGATTCAAGCTCTTGATGAAATCTTCTCTCCAATTTTCACTGCTCAGGCGAAGCGGGAAAGGACAAAAAGGAGCGCTCAGAAGAGTGAGAGCATGAGATTTTTCAAGCGCCAGAGATCGATTGGGAATAATGTCGTCATGCTATGAAACTGATTCGGCAATTATCAGTTTACAAATCTTATAAACTGATGGTGGAATCTCTCCATGGCCGTTGGCAGGATGCATTTCCAAAGATCCGATCCGCCGGAAATAAGAAACGCTTCTGGTGGCTCTCCATTCCTTGCGCTTCATTTTCTAGATTCTAAAATGGAAGTATTACACCCGCGGTTGGGCCGGGGGATGACGTGGCATTTGACTTGTTTTTTCTGTTACTTTCCGTATTTATAAAAGAAATAATGCCACTGGACATGGTGGAATCATTTTTCTTCGAAACTGGAGGCTGACGTGGCACGAGACCATAAGGTTTTTGTTTCTTCTGCGTCATCGTAATGCCCTTTTATATAAGCGAAATTAGATAATACCTCTGACTGCCACGTGGCGGAGAGAATGCGACGCTTTTTGGTGTTTACACGTGTGGAAAAGTAAACAGTTGGTGCCCGGTCTACTGTGACAAGAACTACCCATCTTTGCCGTCGATCTGGTGCTCTCCTGTATACGGACAATCCAGGCCATTGAGAAAGTGAAGAGGACTACGATGCTTCGAGTTTAAGCGATCCTACAAGTGCGATGGCAAATGCGAGGCAGCATCAGATGGGATAATAGATTTGATTGGGGGGATTCATGCCCGAGGAGGAGTGGAGGCAACCTAAATGGACATCAAAGATCAAAGAAAGGAGGGGCATCGTCACTCTAATAGGTTCAATGGTTCTCTAGGAGGCAATGGCCTTGTGTTGGTAGTGGCCAAGTTACGATGCCTTAACCCAAGAACCCTAGAATTCCAAGTAACAACTTTTGGCTCTAATACCATCTGAATTGGTAAAGCCCTTGAAAATAATGGATATTATGTAGCCTATAAGCTGATCACATTGCCAGATATCTCATTTATGTTTATTCAAATAAAATTTATTCATTTGTATTCTTACTCAATGTTTAAGATGAAGTTAATGAGAATATATAATGACTAAATAAATAATGATGAGATCATAATATAGTCATCACTAGTCTACAAAACATATATTCTAAAAATTCGTATCCGTGGGATATGCGAGAAGGACATTAAATTTTCTATAAATAGTTATACTATTTGATCCGGCTCATACGATGAGTATGATTAATCTTGTGACCATTAGTGTGGAGACACTAAAGATAGATAGTAGGTGATCTTTAGATAAATAGTTTACTTAATTGATTTCTACGAATCCCTAAATGATATTATACCTAATTGTCAATTAGATTGATTCATGTCACAAATGTGTAGGTGGTCTTTTGACACTCATATATGTTTTGAGTTTTCTTTTCTAAAAGAAATCAATGTATTCTTTAGTTATTTATTAAAATATACTTTTAGAATGATAGATTACTTAATTTTTTATGAAAAAAATTTGGATTGATTTGGAGTTAGATTTTTAAAGTTATGAATTTTTTAATTTTTAGGGATTTTTTAAAAATTTTCTAATTTTTTCATAATTTATTTAGATTTATTTTTTATTTTAGAAAAAAAATTATTATATTTTTTGATTGCGCGCTAACGTGAAAGCTGAAGCGACAAAGCGTGCTTATGGAGGATTGATAGATAATATGTGGCCTATAATCTAATCACACTTCTATGTATCTTGTTTATGTACATTGAAGTGAAATTTATTTATTGTCATTTATGAGTGATGTTTGCAATCAAGTTGATGAGCATATGCAATAAATAATTTAATTATAAGGAGATCATAATACAATGATAACTAATCTTTAATCATATGTTCTAAACATTCTTGTTGGTGGGATATTCGAGAAGGACATTGAATTATCTAGAAAGAATAACATTATCTGATATGAATAATATGATCAATATGGTTGATCCTGTAGTCATCGTTGTGAAGACACTAAGGATAAATAGTGGGTGTTCTTTCGAGAAAGAGTTCATTAAATTGATCCGTATGAATATCTGAATAATAATTATACATAATTGCTAATCAAGTTGATTCATGTCAGGGTTGTGTATGTGGACCTTTGACTTGAGACACCAAAGACATCTTGTGGTTAGATGATCGTGTTTTGATTATGACTTATAAATCCCTAGTCACGTGATATCTAAAATATCATATTTTGGATACGACATGAAGTCTGCGAAGATGATTGTGTGATCAAGATGGGATCATCTGCCCTCGGTATTTAAGGAGATTGATTCAAGGAATGAGATGCGATGAAATCCTTGGCCAAGGGAGTGAAAATATCGAAGAAAGAGTTCCCGATGATTTCCTACACGCATTAGTACTAACTTGAGTGACTAATTAAGGTTTGATAGTTGACCAAACCCTTAGTCATTCATGAGTCTCATGTAGATAAAGGATTATACATACATGGTAATTGATGACGGAAAGGTTCCATAAGGGAGTTCTTAAATAATGATATTATAGAATACGTAGTGTAGGTTTGCACCAAACAACGTGGCAACTCAACCTATCGATTGAGTTAAATGGATCCTTGGTTAATTAATCTATATGTTAATGTAGATAATTAATTAAGGTTAACCAATAAAGTGTTATTTGGTCTATAGACTTATTAACTAGCGAGATATATGGACTTAGAGGGTCACTCACGTAAGGTCTATGGATGTTGGTAGATATAGACATAATTATGAGGGTTTTTATAAAAATATTACATACCAAATGTCTATAAAGAGGGAGAGAACGATCATAACTGAAGGTGCCCATTCAAGCTTTGTGAGAATTCTCTCATTTCTTTTCGTTATCTTTTGGTGAAGAACATTGAAGAAGAGATCCAATCATTTAAAGATCTTGTAGATACTGCTAAAGGCTAGGCACTTGAATTACTTCAAGAATTCCTTCAAGGGAACCCTATAAGTATGTTTTCAAATACATACTAGATGATAGGATCAAATGTTCTTGGTGCCTCAATATTTTGAATATCCGATTCAATCTATTACATTGTACTTGATTTTTTGATCAAAATTTTAGAAATTTTATCAACCTTATAACCCAACGAGCTCTGCTGGGATCTGAGGCTCGACAAGCTCTCCAAGTTTTCGACCAAAAAAAATGATTGCAGTAGAAGGTGTTGAATCAAAACATTCAATAGAGTTGAAGCACCAAGAATAGATGATCTCATCATCCATTCTAGGTGATTCTATCATCTAGTATAGAATAAAATTCATAATTACATGGATCATTTGAAAGAGTTCTTCAACCGTTCAAGCGTCCGACCTCTAGCGGTATCCACATTGTCTCCAGACGATCGGATCTCCTCTTGAACACTCGTCACTATGAGAAGAAGAGAAGAGAGAGGAGAAGTTCCACTAGGCTTGAATGGGCACCTCTATTATGATCGTTCTCTCCCTATTTATACACTTTAAGAATGGGAAATTTTTATAAAAGCCCTTATTATTATGTCTATATCCACCGACGTCCATTGACCTTATGTGTGTGACCCTCTAGGTCCATATATCTCACCAGTTAACGACTCTATGAACCCAATAACACTTATTAGTCTTCCTCATCAATTAACAATATCAACATATAGATTAATTGACTAATGATCGATTTACCTCAATCGACAGGTTGAGTCGCCAGCCCGGTAGGTGCCAAGCTACACCACGTGCTCTGGGAGATATGGAGTATATTAAAACTCTTTCATGGAACCCTGATAACAAGGAAAAACATGATTATTAATGCAAATTAAGGCATAAAACATTCCATTTTTATGCATGTTATCATACTTTGAGTGCATTTCTATCATTTCATGCAAATTTAAGTTATAATCTCAAAATGCACTCTTTTAGCGATAATTATACATAATTAAGAATATATTTTAAATAGATTATTCTCATCTAAATTTGAGATTATAATTAGGTTTTTAATATTAAATAATAAGATAAAATGTTTGTATACACTCATTTATTTTTCTAAGTTTTATTTTTCAAGAAGAAATAAGTGTCTTTTTGAAATAAGAATTTATTCTCTTGTTATTCAAATATTTTGACTTTTTATAATGATAGATAATTGATATTCTGATCCAATGAAAAGAAATTTGGATTAATCTATAGTTATATTTTGAAAGTTATAAAGTTTCTAATTTTTAGGGATTTTTCCAGAATTTTCCTAAATTTTTCTGAATTTTTAATGAATTTTGAAGGATTTTCTGGAATTAAGAATCAATTTTTCTAATTTAAAATCGATTTTCAATTTAATATTAGCGCGTAGGTGACGTGGCGTAATCTGGAGCGTTTGAGCAATCGCCATCAACGATCAAGAGCGGGATGTGTGACGTGGCAGCCTGTGGAGCGCCCAATCGCACGAAGAATCTAAGCCGTTCATCTTCACTTAAAGAGGGGGGTTACGTGGCGCACTATTACTCGTCAGCGAATCATTTTAAAGACGATATAATCTCAGCCGTCCATTAACCAAGTAATAACGGCTGATATTAAACCGACAAAAAATGCATCTGAGCGTCCGATCGCGATCAAATGGCAGATGTTACATGCATTTTTATAACGCATGCAACGTGGCGAAATCTCGGGGGGTCAATCGGTGATCCAACGGCTGCGACTTATCGGTAACGATTTGAATTGATGCGCTTTATCAGAGCCGTTGATCGAAGATGAAGCGTTTCATCTGACGGTTACGCCCAAATTGGCTACAAATTAAGATGTTCTTCGACATTTTCATATATTCTTGGATGATTTCGATCAACTGAACCATCTATACACCACCACCCTAGAATGTCTTACTTCCAATCACTTCTAGACTCATTTCTGCGTTCACGGAGTGGATGAAAGTGAGATTTCGTCGATCGATTAGGAAGAATTTGCCTCTTGAACACCGAAGATTGTTTTCAAAATCGCAGAATGAAAAACCTTGAATCCTCAATTAATTGGATCATTTCAATCGCTATCTTGGGTTAGATTATGTGTTTTCCTCCTAATCTTTCGTCATGTATCATCAATTTGTAATTTAGAATCATAACTTTAGTTAATTTAGTCTTTTAATTTTGGATTTCTCTTAATTCGCCTTTAGAAATTTCTCCCTAATTCGCTCATAGATTTCTCCGTGAATCTTGATTCCAATCGAGTGATTTTTGATTCCATGGATTTGTCTTTGAGTTCTCTTTCTAAATCTATCATTTTCCCTAATTTCTCACCTCAATTTATCGTCCGATTTGATCGAATTTCAAAAGATCTCTCGAAAAATCTCTTATTTATTCGTGGATTCGACCCTTATTTATCATTATACCCTTCAATTCGTGTTAATTTCATTAAATTGGTTAGTTTGGACCTTATTCTGACATGAATCAATGTGCAATTAATGACCGCATTGATTTGTTCCGTCAAACCCTGTCATTATTGGTTACCGTATACGTATAATCCTTCATTTTCACGAGACTCATGAATGACTTAGGGTATGGTTAATTGTCAAACCTTAATCAGTAACTCAATTTAGTACTTATGCAAGTAGGAAGTCATTGAGAAAAGCTTCTCTAATATTTCCACTACCCTGGCCAAGGATTTAACCACATCTCATTCCTTGAGTTGATCTCCTCATATACCGAGGGCGTATGATCCCATCTTAACCACTCAATCACATTCGAGGACTTCATGTCGTATTGAATCTATGAATATTTGGAGATCCCATGGCAAGGGATTCGTAAGTCATAGTCAAAACATGATCATCCATCCAAAAGATGTCTTTGGCCTCTTAGGTCAAAGGACCACGTACACAACCATGACATGAATCCACTTGATTGACAATTTGACATAATATCATTCAAGAATTCATACTAATCAATTCAGTGAACTCTCTCGTCGAAGAGCACTCACTATCTATCCTTGGTGTCTCAACACCGATGGCCACAAGATCAGTCATACTCATCGTATGAGTCAGATTAGATAGTGTTATTCTTTCCGGATAATTCGATGTCCTTCTCGAATATCTCATGAATAGGAATATTTAAAAGATATGTTTAAAGACCAGCAATCATTGTATTATGATCTCATCATAATTTACTTGATCATTGCATATGTTCATGAACTTCATTGCAAATATCACACAAGAATGACAATGAATAAAAGTTCATTTCAATCAATATAAAAAAAAAGATGAAAGTGTGATTGGGCTTGCAGACCACATAATACCCATCAATCTCTCACTTGGACTAAAGCCAATCACATTTAGAAATTAAACCCATGCACACAATGACGAGTAGACCAAGTTATACTCGTCATAAGCTTTGCAAAGAGTCCAAGAACGTCCAAAACTGGACAAGAAATGAAAAAGATACGAAGCTTTTAATATTTTAAATCTTATCTTCTCATTTTGGTGGCGACACCACCATGGTCTCCAGAATTTGGCAGTGGCACCACCTAGAGTGGGGGGTCCCACAGGGAGTGTGGGGCATGGTCAAACATGTAGTTTGACCGAGCAGTGGGCCCCACAATCCAATCAATGCAGGCCACATGGATGACGTGGCAGTTGGGTCTAGAGCTGACTCGATCAATATGGGGCCCACATGGCTGATGTGATAGCCCAGGTCAAGAGTTGACCCCGTCAACTGCTTGTTGAAATTGCACTTGAGTCAACCCAAACTAGTCTAAGTCAACCCTGGCCGATCTAAATCAACTCCGACCGAACCGGGTCCAAAATTATTTTTATGTGGGAGTTGGGATTCAAACCCAATTCTCCCCTCCTTTGGGCTTGTAGTCCTAATAACATACTAACCAAACATGAAAATACATGATTATTAATACAAATTAAGGCATAAGACATTCCATTATAATGCATCTTATCATATTTTTTAGTGTTTATCTATCATTCTACGAAAAAGTCATTATAATCTCAAAATACATTAATTTAGGGTTAATTATGATGAATTAAGGATAATATTTTCATAACTCATCTTTACTTGAAATTATAATTAGTTTTTAGGGTTAAATAATAAGAGAAATCATTTTATACACACTCATATATTTTTCTAAGTTTTAAAATCTAAAAGAAATGAGTTTAGTTTTTGAAATAGATATTTATTCTCTTGTTATTTATTAAATTTCATTTTTTTAAAATGATAGATAATTTAATTTTTGATCCAATGAAACAAATTTGGATCAATTTAGATTTATATTTTAAAAGATAGGAATTTTCTAATTTTTACGGATTTTTTTGGACTTTTTTTGAATTTTTTTGAATGTTTCTGAATTTAAAATCAATTTATTTAATTTAAAATCAATTTATTTAATTTAAAATCAATTTTATAAGCATGCAAGTGACGTGGCAAAATCTGGAGCGTCCGATCATGCATTTAATCATGACCGTTGATCGTCACTTAAAGGCGGGGGTACATGGCGCAATCACATTCGCCGCTGAATCGTTTTAAAATGATTTCACCTTAGCCGTCGATCTGAGGAGTTATAACGGCTGAGATTAAAATCGACGAAATGCATTTGGAGCATCTGATTGAGATCAAACGACAACAATTCAATATGATACTTATATCGCGCGTGACGTGGCTTCATCTCAACCGTTTATCTGAGATCCATCGGCCATGACTTAATCATAACGATTCGCAATTGTGTGTTTCATCAGAGCCCTTAATCAAAGATTTAAATCTCAATCGAACCGTTACGCCCAATTCACTCTATAAATAGAAGTGTTCTTGAACATTGTAAAGCACTCCAGGACAATTCGAGCAAGCGAACTATTTAGACACCAAATCCCTTGAATCTCTTGCTTCCAATCGCTCCTAGACTTATTTCCACATCCACGGAGTGCTTGAAAGTAAGATTTCATTTAGAGAATAGGAAGAAATTGGCTCTTGAAACATCAACGATCATGTATTCGAATTCGGGAATGAAAAGCCTTCAATTTGGTGAATAATTGAATTAATTCGAGTGCAATCTTGGGTTAGGGATCGTGTTGCATCCTAATCTTCCTTCATATAGCTTTAGATTTCAATTTCGAATCGTAATTTGAGTCAATTTCAATTTTGGTTTTTTGTGATTTTATTTTTTATAAATTTATCACTTGTTCATTGAATGATTTCTCCGCGAATCTTGATCCAAATTCAATGATTTTTGATTCTATAGATTCGTCTTTGAGTCTTCTTTCCAAAAATATAAAAATCCCTAATTTCTCACCATGATTTATTGTCTGATTGGATCGAATTTCAAAAGATCATATGAAATTACTCTAATTCTCCGTGGAATCGACCCTTATTCACTACTATACTCCTTAATTCGTGATTATTTGATAAAATTGATGAGTTTGGTAATTATTTTGACTCTTGACCCTGTGTTTTCAATGAACTCACAAACTCGATTTGTCAAGTCCTCAAATAGCTTGGCTACACGAGATAGGTGTCTAGATTTCAATTTTTTCTTTATCGATAGATTATTTTATGGATTTTTCAACTGTTTAAAAATTCTATAAAATTTTAAAAATATTCAAAAATTTCTAGAAAAATTCAAGAAAAATAGATTTATTGACTAAAATAAATTATTTGATTAATCCTTAATGTCATTTATTTTATTTATTATTTATTTTGGGATTTATTTAATTGAATAAATTAAGAGTTAAATTATTTTGTATTAAAAAAAAATCTATAAATCATTTTAAAATGTTTAAATGATTATTTCCTAATTCTTAAGCATGATTGTCATGTTTATTTTGCAAAAAAACTTTAATATGATTAATTTTTTTATTGAATTAGATTCATTTATTTAATTGTTGTGTTATTCAATTTAAATGTGAAACCAAGAATATAGATGGACCTATTGTAGGTATATGATTATTGAGATAATTATGTCTTTTGGGATGGTTACAGAGATAACCATGAAGTACCCTAAAGAAGAGATGCGATATAAATATAAACCTCTTACAGGTTAAAATCTAGGTTGAAATGCAAGTGTTACAAACTCATGCATGGTAATCTTTTGTTATAGCCTTAGTATCCCAATCACTTTAAGTTGGGTTGGTGGAGTCCACCCTGATGAACTCGATTACGTATTTTTTTCGTCGTTGTTGTGCGTCGATTTCATGTAATAAAATATAGTTCCTTACTTTTTATAGTATAAGCAAGGGTCGAATCCACAGGGAGATAAAGTAATAAAGTTATGTTTTTAAAAGAAAGATGAGGGCGGAGGAAGATGTGTGAGTTGGAATAGAGTATGTGGAGGTGAGTATGAGAGATAATTTTGAGTTTATCTTACAATTAAGATAAAAATTAGAAAATAGACTAGATAATTAAATTAATAGAGATGAAAATAGAGATAGTATGATGGAAAGATAAGAAAATAGATGGAGGTAGCAATGGATAAATGCATAGCGAGGGTGAGAGTGAGAGATGCACGCGGAGATGATGTCAAAGCTATTACAATAAAAGAAAAAGAAAATATATGTCTACTGTATATGGAGATGTTCCCAAGCCAAAATCCAATCGAGATCTTTGCACAAACCCCATTGGTGTGCCCGTCCAAGGCCGAGTGATGATCGATCCGCTTCGATCACGATCTTTGCTTGCTCCCTTCTCCACTACAAGGTTGAGCATAAAACAATGCTCTTCCATGGGCCTTGACCTCCTCTCCCTTTCCTTCTAATAGCCTGATGCTAAGAGAGAGCCAAAAAACTCAAGTAGAGAGAAAATGAAGGCTTTTATAGGTGGGTTCTTAGGGTTTGAGTGTAAAGAGGGGTAAAAGAGTCTAATTATTAAATCATTTTTTCCATCTCGATTCTTTGATCCAAGGGTATGGATGGATAGAGGGTTAAAAGATGAATCTAGAAATAAAATTTCATCTCAAAACTCCATCTAGATCGTGTGATATCATGATTTTAATTTAGAGAAATCCTAGCCTTTGATTGAGATCGTGAAGAATGACATCTCTATAAATTTCTGACTTCAAAAATCGAACGGGCATTTTTGTAAATTTTCACTTTAAAAATTGGAAGGGTATTTTTGTAAATTTTTATTTCAAAAATCAGAGGGGCATTTCTGTAAATTTTTATTTCAAAAATCGGAGTCATTTTCGTAAATATGCTCAAAATCAAAAAAGTCCCTAAAAAATTTAGAAAACATTACAGAAAAATTCTAGAAAAATCCCTAAACTTAGAAATTGAATATCTCATAAAATACTACTCCTTTTTCCACGAAATTTCTGATGCGATCTGAGGTCGATATCTTTCTGAAATTTTGATCAAAACATCAAATGCAACAGAATTCATTGAATCGGATATTCAAAATATTGACGCACCAAGAACAGATGATCCTATCATCTAATATGTATGAGAAAACATACTTACATGTTTCCTTCAAGGATTTCTTGAAGCTATTCAAGGGTCTAGCCTCTAGCGGTATCCACACGGTCTCCGGATGGTTGGATCTCCTCTTCAAAGCTCTTCACCAAAAGAGAAAGAGAAGAAAGAAGAGAATTCCCACAATGCTTGCATGGGTACCTCGAGATGTGGTCGTCCTCCCCCTATTTATAAACATTTGGTATGAGGTTTTTTCATAAAAACCCTCAAAATTATGTCTATATCCACCAACATCCATAGACCTTATGTGTGTGACCATCTAGGTCCATATTTCTCACTAGTTAATAACTCTATAGACCAAATAACATCTTATTGGTCAACCTTAATTAATTATGCACATCCACATATAGATTAATTAATCAAGAATCGATTTAACCCAATCGATAGGATGAGCTGCCAGCCCGTTGGGTGCCAAGCTACACCACGTACACTAGAAGATATGGAGTATGTAAGAACTCACTTATGGAACCTTCCCGTCATCTATTACCATGTATGTATAATCCTTCATCCACATTAGACTCATGAATGACTTAGGGTATGGTCAACTGTCAAACCCTAATCGGTCACTCAAGTTAGTACTGATGCGTGTACAAATCATCGAGAACCCCTTCTCCAATACTTCTACTACCTTGGCCAAGGATTTCACCGTATCTCATTCCTTGAGTCAATATCCTCAAATACCGAGGGTGGATGATCACATCTTGATCACACAATCATCTTCGTGGACTTCATGTCGTATACAATATATGACATTTTAGATATCCCGTGGCTAGGGATTCGTAAGTCATAATCAAAACACAAGATGTCTTTGGTGTCTCAAGTCAGAGGACCACATGCACAACCATGACATGAATCAACCTGATTGATAGTTACGTATAATACCATTCAGGGATTTATACGGATCAATTCAGCGAACTCTTTCTCCAAAGAGCACCCACTATGTATCCTTAGTGTCTCCACACCAATGGCTATAGGATTAGCCATACTCATAATTTGAGTTGGACTGGATAGTGTTATTCTTTCCGGATAATTTGATGTCCTACTCAAATATCCCATGAATAGGAATGTTTCAGACATATGTTGAAAGACTAGTGATCACTATATTATGATCTCATCATAATTCACATAGTCATTGCATATGCTCAAGGACTTCATTGCAAACATCACACAAGAATGACAATGAATAAATTTCATTTTAATGAACATAAACAAGATAGATGAGAGTGTGATTGGCTTATGGGCCACATAATATCCATCAATTTCATGGTGTAATTTGATCAAAATCGGAAACATCTGTTGATAATAATTAATCTTCGATCTTCGATTTTCTCGGACTAAGGTTGACCTGTGGTGGGCCCCACATGGGGGTGTGGGGAATGGTCAAAGAAGTAGTTTGACTGGGTGGTGGACCCCACAATATGGTCAATGCGAGCCACATGGATGACGTGGTAGTTGGGTCAAAAGTTGACCCGGTCAACCTGGTTGATGACATTGCACTTGAGTCAACCCGGACTGGTCTGATTTAACCTGGACGAGTCTGAGTCAATCGGACTGAACCGGGTCCAAAATCATTTTTATATAGAGCTTGGATTTGAACCCTATTCTCCCCTCCTTTGGGCCTATAGTCCTCAACCAGCTGGGCTATAGAAGATAGTTGTATAGATTTCAAATTTTCTATATAGATAAATTATATTCTGGATTTTGAAACTGTTTAAAAATTCTAGAAAATTCCAAAAAATTCAAAAAAATTCTATAAAAATTTAAGAAAAATATAAAATGGATTTATTGACTCAAATAAATTATTTGATTAATTTTTTATGTCATTTAATTCATTTAAATCATTTATTATTTATTTTGGGATTTATTTAATTGAATAATTTAAGAGTTAAATTATGTTATATTGAGAAAAAATTTCATAAATCATTTTAAAAATATTTAAATGATTATTTCCTAATTCTTAAGCATGATTGTCATGTTTATATTGCAAAACTTTAATATGATTAATTTTTGTATTGAATTATATTCATTTATTTCATTGTGGTGTCATTAAATTTAAATGTCAAACCAATAATATAGATAGGCCTATTGTAGGAACCCCCACTTTATATATTTTGGTTTATTGATACATGCACATTAACTTACCGTATATGACATTTATGTGATATTTGTATATGATTATTGAGATAATCATATCTTAGGGTATGATTATAGAGATAACCATGAAGTGCCTTAAAGAAGAGACTGGATAAAATATAAAACCCCTCACATGTTAAAATCTAGGTTGAAACACAAGAGTTATAAACTCACATGTGATCCTTCTTCGTTATAGCCTTAGAGTATCCAAATCACTTTAAGTTGGGTTGGTAGAGTCCAATCCATGCATGCTTATCAGAGAAGAGGAACCAAAAACTAGTGTATGACATAAGGCCGGGGTAGAGGAACCATTTGGTTTGGTAGAGTCCACTTCACGACCACTCATGTATCTATTTTCATCAAGTAACAAGTGTATGGCCTAGACCAAACTCAGTGGTTGGTGGAGTCCACTCTAGGCTACATGAGCGTCGATGACCGAAGTATGATAAGATATTGCAAATGTTATAATTTTCATGAGATGGATGATCAACAATGTATTATAATTGGTGGAGTCTACTCTAGGTCATAATATAGTTGTTGAGATTCTGATCCCTGCTAGGAGATTGTTGGTTCTCCATTTTCATACACATGAGAGTTGTGTGAATTCCTTAATTTTAGTGGGAGCATTATTTTCATGAATGTGAGTTGACGGAATGAATTGATGCGGTCGTTAATTGCACACCGATTCGTGTCAAAAATAAAACCAAACTTACCAATTTAATGAAAATATCTCGAATTAAGGGGTATAATGGTAAATAAGGGTCGAATCCACAGGGAAATAAGGTATTTTCGAGAGATCTTTTAGAATTTGATCAAATCAAACGATGAATTGAGGTGAGAATTTAGGGAAAATGATGGATTTAGAAAGATAACTCAAAAACGTATCCACGGAATCAATAATCACTAGATTTGGATTAGTATTCGCGGAGAAATTAAAGAGCAAAGTGGGATGAAATTTCCAAAAATCGAAAGAACAAAAAATCCGAAATTAACGATGAAATTAAACTAAATTACGATCTTAAATTATAAATTGATGATACACAATGAAAGGTTACAGGGAAAACACATATTCTAACCCGAGATAGCGATCGAAATGATCCAATTAATCGCCAGATAGAGGCTTCTCATTCCACGATTTTGAAAACGAGCATTGGTGTTCAAGAGACGAATTCTTCTTAATCGATCGACAAAATCTCACTTTTAATCACTCCGTGGACGCGAAAACGAGTCTAGAAGAGATTAGAAGTGAGAGATTCAAGGATGGAGGGGTCTAGATACATCAATTTGATGAAATCATCCAACAATATCTTACAAAATCGAAGAACACCTTAATTTATAGGAGATTTGAGCATAACCGTCGGATGGAGGCGTTTAATCTTCTTCAACGGTCCAGATTAAATGCGAACTGTTACGATTAAATCTCACCCCTTGGATTGCGGATGGACGCTCCCGATGAAGCCATGTGTATATGTGTTATAAAATGCATCGGATCTGCCTCCGTTGGATCACGATCTGACGATCAGAATGCATCACGTGCGTTTCAATCCTGGCCGTTATAACTCCCGCTTTTAAAGCACATGCGCGATCGTGATCCGGTAGACCATAAGTCTACACGATCCACGCGCGTCATTTGGCGTGTCCTTGATCTGATGCCTCGCGTTAAGCCACGTCACCTTCATTTAAAAACTTAGTGTGGAACTTAGTCCCACACGGTAAAAATTCAGAGGAAACGTTGGGTTTAAAAGATGCGACGGTTTTAAAGGGTTAGAGAATTCCGAATACGGAATGCTTATATGTACTATAACCCTATGTATGAAATATATAATATGTATATGCGTCACATCCGCGCCATGCAGGCGCTCGCGTCGGTCTGTGTGGCTCTGCCACGTAGCCTTGCGTGCCACGTCGCATCCACGTGAGTCCCGCGCGAAATAAACCCCCTTTTTTAATTTTTTAATTTTTTTTAAAGGTTTTAAACTCGAAAATAAATTCAGAAAAATCCCTAAAAATTAGAAAATTCATAACTTTCAAAATACAACTCCAAATTAATCCATATTTTTTTCATTGGATCTGAAATTCAAAATATTTAGATAACAAGAGATTTAATTTCTATTTCAAAATTATATTCATTTCCCTAAGATTTTAACTTTAGTAAATTAAACGAATGTTTATAAAAATGTTTTCTCTCATTATTTAACTTTAAAAACCACTTATAACCTCAAGTAAAGATAGGTTATAAAATATTTTATCTTTAATTCATCATAATTAACCCTAAATTAAAGAATTTTGCGATTATAAGTTAAAATTGCATGAAATGATAGAAATGCACTCAAAGTATGATAACCTGCATACAAATGGAATGTTTTATGCCTTAATTTGGATTAATAATCATGTTTTATCATGTTAAGATTGCATGTTATCATGAGTCAGCAAAGAATTCTTAATTAATTCTTATTTGTCTCCTACCTGCAAAGATGTCATTGACTAATCCTCTTTGTGGCATTATAGATGTCAATCCTTTGATTGACACAAACTTTACTGATTGGCTCACAGACTTAAAGATTTTACTTAAGTCTGAGCGCATCGCCTATGTCTTGGAGGGAGATGGGCCCATTGAGCCTGCATCGAATGCGTATGAGGATGATGTATGGGATTATCAGAAGTGGCACAAAGATTCCACTACGTTTTGATGTTATATGATGACATACATTTGCAATGAGTTGCAAAGATGATATTGTGGATCGAGTTGTTTTCTTAGCACTATAGATCTCAGAGATATGAGATGTCAAAGAGTCTATTCAGGGCTTGGATGGCTAAGTCATCTTTGGTGCAAGCACATGTACTAAAGATGATATAGTGGATCGAGACATTGGCGGTGCTCGTAGCTGAACTCCCCATAGAGATGATCACGAACCTTATTCTTCAGACTCTTCCAGACTCCTTTTCTCAGTTCATTGTTAACTTTAACATGAACAAGATTCAAGCCTATCTCCCGGAGCTGTTGAACATACTTAATAGAGCAAGTGATTGAGCAATTTAAATCGTGACACTCTATTTTCACTTAAATGGAGGAGGTACGTGGCACATGCTCATGCGACGACGAATTGTTTTATTAATATCGTTCGATCTTAGCTATCCATCTAGGGAGTTACAACGCTTGAGATTAAGTGCATTTGATGGACTTCATAAGATGTGTGGCAGCATCTCAAATGTCCGTTAAAGATCGAATGACGTTCATTACGCGACGTTTCTTCTTCCCATATGACGTGGCTTCATCTAGGAGCTCCATTTCTAATTAGACGGATGCTACTTAACAGTGCCCATTCTCATATAAGCGTTTCATCTGAGCTGTTAATCAAAGATGAATAGGCAAATCGAACGGTCACGTCGAAATTGAGCATATTTTGATTTCGTGGATTCATCTTGAAGTTTTATTTGTGACAAATGCTTAAATTTCTAATTTCTCAACTCATTTTTTGTTCGATTTGATCTAGTTTGAAGAACATTTAAAAAATCTCCTAAATCTTCATGGATTTGACCTTTATTCATTATTATATTAGTCAATTAGTGATTAAATCTTAAAATTGGTGAGTTTGGTATTTATTTTGACATGAATTCGTATGTTTTCAATGACCGTGCAAATTTGTTTAGTCAAGCACGTGGCCCTCTCTAGAGTGCCTGATCAAGATCAAACAACAAAAAATTATCCGATTTAAATTCAAGACATTATGCAATCTAGACTGAGTTTTGAGTTGAAATTTTATAATTGAGTATAAAAAATTTATAACTTTGAGGATATGACATTTTCAACCCTCAAGGCCCTTAGATCTTAAAAACCTCCATATACAAACCGAATTTTTTTCTTTTCTCATCTCTTTTGTCTCTCTCTTAGTATTAGGCTACCACAAGGAAGAGGAGAAAAGATTAAGGCTTAAGTTTAGCATTAAAAATAAGATAAAGAGACTAAAATGATTGGTCCTTAATCTTCTTGCAACCTTTCTCACCTTGACATTTCATCTTTCTCATTTTTAGTCTCTTCCACTCATTTTTAATTTCAATAATTTTTTCATAAAAAATGATGTAGTCATAAATTCACACTCCTCTATACACATTTAAATCCGTATTCATATCCTATTTCATCCACTCATCTTTCATTAGAATTATTCAATCTCATTACCTAGACCCCCTAAGGACTCAACTTTAGCATGAAATTTATTCGCAACAATAGCATATATTACACCAGAATGTGAGATGAAGAGGGAGGGAGACACACAAAAACACATAAAGATAGAGTATGTCTGTGCATATTGAAGCGAAAGGCGAGAGAGGGAGAGCGAGATGAAGGGAAGGGAATGAGGCAAAAGAGAGAAAGGGGGGGGGAGAGAAAGAGAGTAAGGAAGAGAGATTCATGTCCCCATGTGTTCATAGATATCCTCTCTATCTCTTCCTCTTTCATCTCTTCACCTTCTCAAAGGCGCATCGTTATATTCTCGCCTCTTCATCTTCCGTTCTCTTATCTACATTAAATTACCATAGAAATATCTATATATCTCTCTCTCTCTCAAAAAAAATGATGGAAAAATAATTATGAAAAAATGACGTCATGGACAACAGAAAGAAAATTTGGATTGATTAAAATATTTTTCAACTGAGGCAGTGTTTTGTGTTATAATTCCACAGTTACGTCTACTGTAACAGGTTTACTCGTGATTTTGGAGATAGATATTTCTGACGCAGAGGATAGATTGAAATGGAGACCCATCAATAATTCATGGAAAATTGAGGTCCCTTAGCCTTCCATAGGAAAGAGTCCTTGTGAGGTAAAATTTTCAACAAACTAAAATAGTCTCTCACTCCATCTTCCACGAGATGCCCAAAACTTATGGAAAGATAATTAGTTGAAAAATGAGAAAAAAATCCTTTTAGAATATTGTGTTGTTTTCAATGTCTGCTATGTTTTTGGATTTTTGCATGGAGAGAGTGGGGGTTGAGTGAGTGATAGAGAGAGGGGGAGGGAGCAGGAGGGAGGGATAGGGAGAGATGGGGAATAAGAGGGGGAGAGAGAATCGAGAAAAAAGCAAGAGAGAAGGAGAAAGTGAGATGATCGGATAAGAGTGTGAGGTAGAGAGAAGAGTGAGCGAAAGAGGGGGGAAAGTCAGAGAAAGTGAGAGATAATGAGAGTGGGAGAGTGAGATGAACGTGGAGGCAAAGAGGAAGGAAAAGAGTGAGATGAAGGGAGAGGGGAGAGGAAAGGTGAGATGAATGGGTAGGCAGACAGGGAGGGAAAAGGGTGAGATTCATGTGGAGGCAGGGAGGGAGGGAAAGAGTAAGATGAATGTTGAGGCAGAAAGGGAGGGAAAGCGTGAGATAGAAAGGGGAGAGAGAGAGAGAGTGAGGGAGATTGATGAAAGGGGAAGGAGAGGAGGATGGAGGAAGGGGGAGAGAGTGTGAAATGAAAGGAGATGGAGAGAGGGACAGAGGGAGAGAGAGAGAGTGAGTATGTTTTTAATGAATTGGAAGGGAGAGAGGGATAGAGGGTTGAGGAAGAGTGAGATGAAGGGAAATGGAGTGAGGGAGAACGAGGGAGACATGGGGGTAGAGAGAAAGAGAATAAGGAAGACAGAGTTTATAGATTTTGGGCTTTCGAAAAGGCAGAAAAGAGTTAGTAGTTCTCCAGCCCACTAAGGAAGTATGCTTATCAACGAAGCTTTGGTTGAGAACGGCGTAGTCTTAACCTGCCAACGAAGTGACGTCGATTCGCCAAGCAAACCAGTCCAACATGGTCAAATCGCAGTTAAGGAAACAATGAGTGGGGCCCGCATACTAATTTCTAACAATTGGACGGCCCAGAATCACGGAAGTTGAACCTTCCCGAAGAGTCCGCGAAGATCTAACGGCTATCATTCACGCGTTTTCGACGCGCCTAGCAAACTCTCCTCACCGCCTTTGTCTGCCTTTTCCTCCGGCTATTTAATTCAGCAGTGGATTGTTATTCCGTCTTCATCCCAGAATTGAATTCTTTTCTTGCTCGATACGCGTCTTCTCTCTCCTGCATCGGAGTAATGAGTTACTACAACCAGCATCAGCCTCCTGTCGGAGCTCCACCACCGCAAGGTACTGATCTCTGCCGCCACAGCAAAAATCGACGCATCGGTCTTCGTATAAGTAAATCGTGGCCATGAATTTTCTTCCTAGTTCTGCATCTGCGATTAAAACTACTTATCTCTCTTTCTAGGTTTTTAATCATCATCGTCTTTACATCTGTTTGGATTTTCCAATGTGAACATCCTCATCCTCATCGACAGTATCGGCATCATCAAATTCTTATTTTTCTTTATGCTGTTAGGCTATCCTGCGGAGGGATACGCCAAGGACGCTTATCCTCCTCAGGGATATCCTCCTCAGGGATATCCTCCCCAAGGATATCCTCCTCAAGGATATCCGCCTCAGGCTTATCCTCCCCAGCAGTACCAGGAGGAAAAGAAGAGCAGCAACCCCTCCTTCCTCCAAGGATGGTAAGTTGGTAACCTTTCGCTCTCTAACTCTCAACGCACACTGTTGTCCTCCTGGTCTGTCCATCTATCTCTTTCATGCTCTGCACTCTCTCTATAGATCTCTCTCTGTAGAAACCCTATAAAAAAATGACTCTCTCTTGTGTCTGCACTCTCTTTAAACCTGTTGTCCGCCTCTCATCTCACGTACGAACCACTGATCAATTTCTTGCCCGGTGAGCAGTTTGGCTGCGCTCTGCTGCTGCTGTCTCTTAGACGCCTGCTTCTGAGCTTCAACCACCGAGGAGAAGGAAGAACGCCTCCAGTTACACATCTCTCCCCACTTCATGAAAAATCTGGTTTTTAAGAGACGAGACTGAATCAATACTCCTTCTCTATACTCTTCAAGACTGAAAATGTGGAACGTCCGATCTCGTGAAGTAAAAAATAATCTGACAATAATATAGTAATCTCATTAATATCTTAAAATGCCGTCGAATATCATTTATATCGAGAATCCTCTCATGAAGTTTTCACGGCATACGAATTTGATTAATTAATAAAAAAAGAATGAACGTAAGCGAGGACATAAGATGATGAAGAGGCCAACTAATGCGGGCCGTCCAATCACATGCTTTGGGATGCGGAGCTCAGCCAAATTAAAAATTTCCTAAACGAATATTTTGGGAATATGTCACAAGAATATTAAGTAAAACTAAGGTAGAAATAAGATACGCCAGATAATAAGTAAATTTACCAAAGTGCCATCGTACATATTGTGAATATTCTCGTGAAATTCCAGATGTTAGTGAGTCTCGTTTCCTAATAAAAATTAGAAATTGTGGTAACAGGTCAGAGCTGTGAGCTGTCCTGTCAAGAAATTTCAACATCGAATAAATTGCGGATAGGATTTCTGCGGCCCCGAATAAAGCCGTTTTTATGATCCAACGGCCACTAGTCAATCTCGGGATAAGAAAAAGAGAGGGAGAGGAAGAGAGAGAGAGAGGGGGGGGGGAGGTAGAGGGAGGAGAGAAAGAGA
The DNA here is from genome assembly GCA_024174645.1 of Lemna minuta. Lineage (NCBI taxonomy): Eukaryota > Viridiplantae > Streptophyta > Magnoliopsida > Alismatales > Araceae > Lemna > Lemna minuta. The sequence goes on from CM044108.1 coordinate 17,758,004, forward strand.
TGAGACATCAGTATAGAGAGCGAGAGAGATAGAGAGGGGGGAGGCGAGACAGCAGGATCAGGTGATAGAGGTGAGACAGCAAGGGGGAGAGAGCGGGAGGTAGAGGGGGGAGACAGATGACAGACAGAGGGTGCAAAATTTTCATACTGGAATGGTACCAAAATTTCATTTTGATATGGTTTAAACATTTAAATGTTGTGAACAATTCATTTGGATAGGTCCCAGGTGGGGGACTGGGCGTCTCAGGTGTAGTTCTAAGTGTTTGAAAAAAAAAACTCTTAGAACCCTAGTTGCGGATGTTCCACATGAATATTATTTCATAAGAAAAAAGAAAGGTGAGAAACGGTGTACCCAGGACAACTGGACAGGGTCCACCATCGGATTATGAATTCCGGGAGGCGACAAAATCGAAGGTGATCCCGCCGTTCTCGGGCTGAAGAGTCTTGATGTAGTACTTGGAGCCGCGGGATAGGTTGATCTTCTCTCTTCTCTTCTTGGGAAGAGCCTCGATCGAGCACTCCGAGAAGCCACGCCGAACAAACCTAGAACAAAACTGATAGTTTATTTCATATCATTTCTCTCTCTCCAACGCACATCCCATTTATCCCCATCTCTCTTTCTCTCGGCCCATTTATCCCCAATCTCTTCCAACAGCTTAATCCCTTCCATTCTCTCTCACCCTATCTCTGTCTACACCTTTACACCTCCAATGTATCCCAACTTATCTGCCGCCCTTTTTTATAGCTTTATCTCTCTCCACTCTTCAGTCCATCTTATGCAATCTCTCTCTCTGAAATCGATAAGAATGAAAATTGAAGAAAGAATCTACCAATCTGCAGCCCGAGTGGTCAATAGAAAGAGCTTCTCCAGGCCCATGGACAAGGCCCACTTCTCAATGTAATCTACATGATACCATGATGAACAAATGATTTACATTTTTATAAAAATAAACAAATAAAAAAGGGAAATTGATTAACCTAGCAGTCTGTCTCCCTGTCCATGGCCACGGCATTCGGGAGAGACAGCAATAGCGGCTACCTCTCCACATGCGTCCTCGGTGAAGGGGAAGAGGGCAGCACATGCAATAATTGATCCATCTCTCTCTACGACTGCAAAATTGTTTATTCCCTCCAGTAACTGTGACATTGTAATAGAAAAAAAGATTTTTGTATTAGAGAGAGAGAAAGAGAGAGAGAAGAGAGGCTTCTACGCCAGAACAAAAGTTATCATCTCCATTACTTGCGATTTTGTTTTAAATACAGGTTGAGCGTATAATAGAGAGTTATAAACAGTGAGAAGAGTGCCGAGAAATATCAGAATGATAGAGAGAGAAAGAAGAACGGATATATACAGCGAGAGATATAAACAGCGAGAAGAGAGAGGAGAGATACCAGAATGATAGTGAGAGAATGAACAGAATGTAAGAGACGTATACAAACATATCGAGAGAGAGAGAGAGATGAGAGACAGAAAGATCGAAGAGAGACTAGCAAGTGAAGCATATTAACATGTATGATATATATACATGGCAAGTGAGAAAAACAGAGAAAAACTAAAGAGGGCATGAAAAAGAGAAAATATATAAATATATATGAGGCAGCAAAAATCAGAGAGGAATCCCCCTGCTCTGTGATACACAAGAGGGTATACAATACATTGATAGCAATTGATGGACGGATACAGACAGATAGCAGACAGAGATCGATGGATGGTGGTTGATGGATAAGAAGATGAATAGGAAGAGAGAGAAAAAGCAAAGGGCGAGATAGACAGAGAGAAAACACGAGAAAGAGAGAAAACTACAAAAGGTGTACAGCACGTAGATAGAAACTGACAGATGGATATAGACAAATAGAGATCGAGGGATGGTTGTTGATAGATAAGTAAATAAGGAAGAGAAAGAGAGAGAGAGAGAGAGAGAGAGAGAGAGAGACCTGTTCATTGGTCCTTCGCACCAAAGCACCAGTTTCCTCTAGCGGTTGGATTACTTCCCTTATACCAGGCAAGTCCGTTTTTCTAGCCAGCCGAGTTCCTTCATAAACGTCACTAAAACAGTACCAATAGGAATCAGACACACTAAAGTTCTCATTGCTGTTGTTTTATATTTAGAACACACTATCAGGTTGTAACTACATTCTCTGTTCTTAGACCAATCTGTGAAAGTTATAAATTAAAAGAAAAAAGAGGAATTCATAAAAAAAAACTTATTCCATATTTTGTTAGTATGCATTAACGGGAACCTGAAAGTTCTTAATATTCCATATTTTTAGAACTTTTGATAACCATAAAGGAAAATGAAAAAAAAAACGAAGGAAAACTAAGAAGCTTATTTTGATCTCCATATATTGAAAATCAAGTTGAACGGAAATTTCAAAAACAAAGGAAAATTAAAAAAACCCTTTTTATTCGATATTTTGATAATTTTCCTAACCCATCAACAAAAATAATGAAAAACAAAAGACCAAATTGAAAAAGCCTTTTATTCCAAAACTTGAATGTTTTTTATAATTATTATGAAAAAATGAAGGGAAACTGAAAAACTCTTTCATTCCACAAATTTGAAAAACTCAGGAAAAAAATAAATTTATGACTTAATAACCTAGCGATCATTGTGCCGACTCCGTCCCTGGTAAACAGCTCCAACAACAGGGCACCTCCAGTTGTGCAATCTACCAGATGGACCCTTTTTCACACCTCCCTGCCCAAAAAATATTTTTTTAAAAACCAAGAAATAAATTTGATGCCTAGAATAATTCCAAAATAAAATTAAAATACCTAATCTTCACTTACTCTGCAAACATATGCCGCAGCAGCAAGCTCTGAAAGATAACCATTCGATCTGCTCATCCTTTCTTTTCCTCCAATCGCAAAACCCTGCTCTCCAGCCCAGCCAATGCCATTCTCAAACCCTACTCCATTTTTAAACGCCGTCTTAATAAAATCCCTCTCCTGCCCCGTTGGATGGTTGCATTCTTTGGGTTCATTGAAGGCTAAGTTCCCCATGTCTTCCGGACCAACAGCTTTCACATACTTTGCAGCAATATCACTCTGTTTTGACTCGTTTCCTTATCAGATGATCAGCATCTTGGAGGGTCATGAACCGTATTAACCTTCCATTTTCATCAAGGATAGGGCCATCGATAATGCAGATGAGTTTATCTGCTTCAATCGCTAATGCACATGCTGTTGCCACTTCGTACATGCTGACATAAAAGATTCAAATGACTGATACTATCAACCAGAAAATCAAGATCTGGTTGGCAAGTGAAGATGTCTGATATTAATTTCAATTCAAAATGTCATATTATGTAATATTGATCCTTCTGATTTTTGTCTTTCCATATTAGGCTTACGTCGATGTCCACGATCATTGTGCATTGCCACAACGAATTACAATCTAGCGTTCCTTTTTCTTCAAAACCCTTTTTTCATCTTTTGGGTTTTTTTTTTCTTTTTCGTTTTTCCATATTATGAATAAATCCATGATTTTTGCGAGTTACTTCTGTGATCTTTCAGATGTTATCTGAAAAGCCCATCACCCTGAAAGCTGTATTTAGGGATACTACATTGGTATAATAGAATTGAGCCACAAGGAGGATGGATCCACCCTCAGCGAGACATTCGACAGGGCTGTCCATTGGCCCCACTCCTATTTATTCTTGCTGCGGACGCTCTGGCCGTGTGCACATTGAAGCTGTGCCGCAGTGGCACCTTTGCCGGGTTCTAGTCTTCCAACATCCCTGGCGGTAGCCCGCTCCTACAATACGCGGATGACATGACTTTCTTCATCCAGGGGTGGCCGCACACACCCTATCCACCATGTTAGATATATTCTCGGATTTCTCGGGCGTTCGATTGAATCGAGCCAAGTCGTCTTTCATCGGCTTCGGGCTCCCCTCCAAGGAACTGGCGGGCTGCGCTCAGATCTTGGCGACTCCTATCGGAGCCTTGCCGATTCGTTACTTGGGAGTGCCTTTGGTGGATCGCCGGCTCCGTATCCGAGATTGGCAACCGGTGTTGGAGAAAGTGGAGACGCCATTGGGAGGTTGGAGGGCACGCTTTCTCTCGTGGGGGGCGCCTTGTACTGCTCAAGGCGGTATTATCAGCAATTCCGACCTATTTCATGGCCATATTCAGGATGCCCGCGGGGTTCATCGCCGCCTAGAGTCGGTTATACGGGGTTTCTTATGGCGCGGCTCTCGTCAAGAAGAGTCTCGAGGGGTGGCGCTTGTTGCATGGGAGACCGTGTGCCGGCCGGTTTCCCAAGGCGGATTGGGGGTCCTGCATTTTCAGCAAGCCAACATGACCCTCTTGACCAAGTGGGTGGTTCGACTGATGCACCCGTCTAGAGATCTGATAGCAGCGGTACTTCGTGATGGATATGGCGCCTCTTTGGACTGGCAGATGTGGTAGACTCCTCAGAGAGGCGATGCTGCATTTATGTCGTCTTTACGGCCCCATTTTCAAGGCAGTGCAACCCTTCTTCCGACCTAAGCTGGGCACAGGGGAGTCCTTCCGTTTTTGGGCGGACGAGTGGTCGGGGAATGGACGCCTCAGCCAATCCTTCCTTCGCCTATTTGCCCTCGCATCAGATCCGGAAGGGTCCGTCAGGCAGGCATGGCAGAACGCCTGGGCACCAGCCCTGCCGGCGGCACTGTCTGATCAGCGAGTGCTTGATTTCATGCAGCTACAGGAGCTATTGGCTAATCAGCGACCGTCCACGGGCGCCGGACGCGTGGATATGGAGCGGCCAGAATTTTACTGTTCGGGCAGTCTATCTTCGACTTCGAGAACGAGCGGATTCGGAAGACCCACTCTTTCTTGCGACTCTGGCGACGGGTGTGGAAAAGCCGAATTCCTTTGAAGATACGGATCTTTGTTTGGCTCCTTCTCCGCCAGCGGCTGATGACGAGATCCTTTCAACAATGCATGGCCCTTGACTCCTCAGGGGACTGTGCGTTGTGCGGGGCAACTATGGAGGACTGTGAACACCTTTTCGTTTTATGCCCCATTTCCCAGGCGGTCTGGTGGTCGGTCAGTGTTGCCCGTCCGAGCTGACGTCGCTGGAGGACTTCTGGCGATCCATTGGAGACAGCCCATACCGGAGAGTAGCAGAGTGGCAACTCATATTTGCTACGCTATGGTCCATCTGGATCAACCGAAACGATGTCATCTTCAGGGGACGTACCCCCTCGGTCGATGCAATTCTGCACGACGCGAGGGGACTGGCTATCTCTTGGAATCAAGGCCGCTCCGGTCCCTTGACTTTTGTACTCCTTTAGCTTGACATTGTACTTATCGTCATATTCTGTACTGACATCGGGGGGGCTCCAAGCTAGTGGGCCCTTCTTCCTTTTTCAAAAAAATAATAGAATTGTGCCGTCTTTTTTTCTGCTGCTTCTTGCCACACTAAGGGCTTGTCTTTTGTGTTTTCGAAATTGTGAATATATCAAGGATCACGGTAGGTTACCGTGAGAGTCTTCTGTGATTTTTAGCTCAACATCCATCACACGGGATATTTTATTAAAACGATAAATCATGAGTACAATAGAACAACGTTCGTTATTCTTCAGACTCTTCTTTCTTCTCTATGGTTTCTCTTTTCATCTTTCAAAAGCTGTCTAGATGTGCATGACCATTGTAGTTCCTTATGGAGTCTTGTGGGCTCTTTACACTTAAGCAAGAATGCCTATCACATGTAAGTGCATTTTTTTCATATGACTCTTCTTTCTTGTCTTTCAAATTTGCCCCTAAGTCCATGTTCACCGTAAGTTTTTCTGGGGGATGCTTTAAAGAAAGGACTTTACCCTGCCCCTGGTCGCATCGCTCAGGTGAAGGGAAGTAGATGAGATCTGAGGGACGCTAAAACATGAGAATTAGTAGGTCCCTCATAGCAGAAGAAAAAGCAGTTCATGATGCACAGTGAGAAGACCCAGGTATGGGTCCCCTCTATGCAAAAGATGAGAAGAGATGATGGCGAGATGATATGTCCTCAGGTCATCTACAAAGGGACCAGTTAGTGAGTCACCACATGACCCATGGTGATAGATGATAAGTTCACAGTAAGTTAGCAAAAAGATTTTTGGAATTTTTAAACCTAAAATAGACAAGAATTAACAATAAACAGGAATTAAACAATAAACAATAGACAAGAATTAAAATAGATGACATTATTTGTCTTTCCTCTGACTAACTTTTATGATCAACAGAAACAAGTGAAAAGAATATTTGGGATATACAAAAATGATACTGGATTAAATAGATAAGTGTAAGGAAAACCTTGGTTCAGTAGCTTACTTGCAATTTAATACTTCACCTGAGCTGGAATACCCGAGATTGTTCATAATTACTAAACTGTCCTTATTGAGGCTCTCTCTAATTCTAGAGACATGTATTTTCTTCACTTCACCTGTTGCGCCATAGTCAACACCCTCAACAACTCCTCTCCTCTGCCAGTTCAACCATAATAAAGATGTTATAATCTTGTAAATGGATGAAAGAATGAATTTTAAGTTACAAACAGGGCTGAAACTCACAAGATAGTTCAGGGAAGAAGAAAAAGAAGATAAAATAAGGATTATTGACAGGACACGCAAACCGAAAGGATAATAGAAGAATAAAAGTATGAAGCTAAGAATTCTGTCAACAGAAAACACAAAACAGAAACAAAAGAAGCAATCACCAGTTGACCTTGGCTGCAAGAAAGTTGCCACTTGCAACGCATACTCCAAGTTCATGCCAACGACTATTATCGCCATGCCTACGGAGATTCAGCATCGGGGGACCTGGAGAAAGCTTTGCTTCCATGGTAAGTCTAATCCTTCCAGATGCTTCCATCGCAGCCTCCAATGAATCGCGATCAGTTACTCGGTACCGACCAGAATATATTGGCTTGCTTCCTGAGATATTGAATTTTAAGTTTAAGTTAGGGTTTTCTCAGCAAAAAATATTGAGCAGGGTTAGAGACTGTTTCTAAACTAAGAACATTAAAACAAAATTTAGGGTATCCAAAAAACCTGGAACAAACTGAATTGGGCTTGAAGATAGTTTGTTCCGGGTTCCCGGCATGTTTAGAGATTTTTCAATTTTTTACCAATTTTGGACAATGAAAAAAGGCTCACCAGATTGGAGACTGACACAAACTGATCCTTTGACAGGATTCGGAATGAGATGAATAAGGTTGTGAGTGGATGCAATAGTAGGGAGACAGAATTAACTAAAGAAAAAGCTAACATTTCTTTAGATACATTGCGTATATGTAATGCTCCGTCTAACAGCTAATAACAACGGTAACAAACACTTAGATAATGACTTAAATACCCTTATATTTCTCACAGAGACCATATAGATTCACCAGATTGGAGCTCAGCGTTTGAGGTTTGGATCAGCAAAATGAACTGATGATGATTATGCCCCCAAATCTTGAGCAAGTCCATTCATTTCCAAATAAACACTATGCAGTAAAGCCAACTCAAAAACAATCCAAAATAGTCTCAAACAAAGCTCAAATCCTACGCTCAAAGAGAGAGAAAGTGTGTGTGTGAGAGAGAGAGATATGATCAAGTTGGGGAGGATAGAGAGCAACAAAGACTGCTCCACTTGGGGGGATGATTTGAAAGTGCTCCCAGCTCTCCAAGGGTTTCCAGGATTCACCTGCCTCCTCCTGTGCACCCTTGCCCAATTTGATTTGGAGCTACTCCCCCATCTGGGCCCTTGATGTTTTACCAACTGGCAGCCCCTCATCCATCAGTCCACCTCCCAATGGCCTATCTGCCGTTGGCCCACCTCCCACCAGCCTGTTCGAGCCCAAGTACTTCTAGATGGATGGGCCAGCCTTCTTTACCCTCCTCTTGTAGTTGAGGAGAGGCATCATACAAGACTAGAATTTAGGATAACATTTTTTTTCTTTGGGTGACTTTTATATTTTGTGCCTTAACAAATTAATAAGCCCCAAACCCAGCCAGGGAGGAGAGATAACTAGAAAAATTAGTACCAAATTGATATAATTCAGTCCAAAACACAATGAGATCAGGTTCCCAAAAGTGAGCAGAGATAGCTAGAGACAAGAGAAACGAATTCCCTGAGTGATGAACCCCCTCCTGCAGAGAAAGTGCATAGAAAGAGGAGAGGGAGAGAGTGATAAGATCCACAGCTTTTATCAGAGAGGACCAAAGAGTGAATTACAAAATAAAACGAGAGTGTATGTATCAAGCAATAAAACGAGGTGCATGGGGAGATCAGAAACGACACTGCCTGGATGGAAACCCCGCCAGTCCATCAGCATCACAGAAAGCCTCGTGCAACCTAGTTGGAGCTCCTTCCTGGTCCTCACCTGATTCCCCTTGTCACAAAGCCTTCTGGGGTCTTTAGGGCATCCACAGGGGAGCCAGCTCAGATGCCTGCCTTATTTCTGGGAGCCGTGAGTTGCTACAGCACCTAATGACACTGCAGCTGCCTGCCCCATGGCACTGCAGCTCCCTGAATCATAGCCCACCCAGTGACACTGCCTAGCCCCGCCTAATAGTGGGGCTAATCAGGCCTTATTCCACAATAAATCAAGAATTCTGTGCCTGGTACAGTCTTGAATTTCTCAAAATCTTTCTATTTCAAGATAGGATAGAATTGTTTCTTTTTAAATTGGGCTTTAAGCAACATGATCTTTGAGAGAAAGCCCTAGGATCATAAAATTTGTACTGTAACACCAAAACACGATCTTAGTTGTATAAGGTGAAAGATCTAGGGAGATGCACCATAAAAAGTTCTTAATAAAATAAAAAATAGCATCTATAACGCAAACACAACTACTGGGCGCGTGCTCTACAATGAATCCCATAAGAGATTTCACAATTAGATGACAATACAGTACCTCTCTCTTCCAAGAGTTGATCAATTAGCATCTGAGTTCCGGGAACAAGAACCAGCTTCATCCCCAGACCATGAAGAAGCGAGATATCCTGAAAAAATAAACATAAATATGAAATTTCACAGAAGACTTTAGTTATGCCACTTGGATTTTTCATCAAATTCACACCTTATAATTGCATGCTAGAAACAATGATCCTGGGAACTGTTTTGATTTCACTCTCTCTAAGTATGAGGGATAAAAGGATGAGGAAATTCGAGAGCACATAATACAAGAGAATGTATGTAATTCTGAAAAAAACTAAGGAATCTCTATCAAATACTTGATAAGTGTTATAGCAAGAGAAAAAAACAACGAAAACTATAGTTGAAGAACAAGAGATGAAATATTGATGATCTGAGGAATCAATGTCATCATATTTTTGGTGGAGTCGGACATTAGGAGAGTTCACATGGGCGATTGTGGAGGTTTCATTGACAACCAAATGGGTGGGAGGGGGATGCAAGGTTCTCCATGAAGTGTATCTCATAGAATGTGCGTGGGCTCCGTGACATTAAGAGGCGGAAGATCGTGGCCAAGTATCTGAGAGAGCAGGGAGCAACGGTGGTATGTTTGCAGGAGATGTGGATGGAAAAATGTGAGCCACAAGATTGGAGGGTGGTCGGAGGGGATTTTTTGGAGGGGTATCATGCTATGAATGCAACGGGTCAATCGGGCGGAGTATTGATTGCCTGGAACGAGGGATTATATGATAAGGAGGAGGTGTGGGATGGGCAGTTCGTTGTGGCTGTCAAGCTGTCGAGAAGGAGTGATGGTTTGAAGGTTGTGGTGACATCAGTCCGGAGAGACTATGGGAGGAGCTTGATGAAGTTGTGGTTAGATTCAATGACACACCGCTGTTGTTTGAGGGGACTTCAATGTGACGTTGGACGCAGACGACACGCCTAATGGAGCCAGGTGGACGAGATCAGGGTTCAGAGGAGTTTTGGGATTTTCTATTAAGGGCAGCATTACAAGAGATGGGACCTCAGGATTGTAATTATACTTGGCGTAGTGAAGCGGGTCCGTCATATAGGTCCTGTCTAGACCGGTTCCTATGCTCGGTGGAGCTGTTGGAACGATTTCTCGGAGGCAGACGTGCTAGCATTACCCAGACCGATATCTGATCATTGCTCGATCATCTGGCAGACAAATGAGCGTCATGGCCGTACTACGTATTTTTATTTTTATTTTTGAAAAGAAAAAAAGAAGGGTCCTCTAAAATGAAGGCCCCCTCGTTGTCATTGAAGTTATGACGAAGTACGAAATCATGCTACACGGTTTACAAAGTCAAGGGGCCGAGACCGCCTCGAATCCATAGTGTAATGAGCCCCTCGCGGGTCGTGCAACCGTACTACATATTTTAAGATAGACAAATTGTGGCTGAGAGGAAGGGGATTCAAGGAGAAGATTATGGAGGTGTGGAGGTCTCATGACGAGCTAGAAATGGGGTCGAAAAGGCTAACGAGATGCATTGAAAGGGTGAGGGGACATTTAATGAATTATAGGAGGACAATTCGAGAGACAAGATGCAAGGTGAGAGTGGAAGCTCTCGTAAAGATCAGAGAACTTTGGATGATGTGGAAGATAGTAGAGGACTTATAGACAGCAAAATGCAAGACCGAAGGAAGTGGAGATTGGTGGTGACAAAAGAGGAGATGGATTAGAGGCAAAGGTCTAGGCAGCTGTGGCTAAAAGAGGGAGATGTAAATACACGTTTTTTCTACCTCGTAACCAATGGGAGGAGGCGAATGAATCAGATCATAAGGATAAGAGTTGGTACACAGCAACATAGCGGACCGCAGGCAATCGGTCGAGCTATGACAGATCATTTTTGGGCGATGATACGACGAGGTGCACCAAGTCGATGGAGATGGGCAGGAAGGGAGGCGTCTCAGCTCACACCGAACAAGAGGGTCATATTGGTACGACCTTTCACGATGGAGGAGGTGCAGTCCGCCATTGCGGGATTAAATGGAGAAGGTGCCCCAGGGCCCAATGGATTACTGGTACTGTTCTACAAGGAATTTTGGGCTCTGGTCAAGGGAGATGTTATGGCTACACTGGAGGAGCTAAGATCTCCTCAAGCCAATATGGAGAAGAACAATAAGTCGTATCTATTTATGTTGCCGAAGAAACAAGGGGGCCGAAAATGTCAATGACTACCGACCTATGTCACTCTCTCATTCCATATATCTTATAATGGCCAAGGTACTGGCAAATCAGCTGAGAGAGGTGATCGAAGAGCTTATCGGGCCGTTTCAATATGCTTTTATACCGGGGAGACAACTGCTCGGATAGTATCGTCATAGCGGGGGAGATTCTTGCAGCATAGAAGGTGCAAGGGACGAAGGGGTTTATGTGGAAGGTAGACTTCGCGAAGGCATATGACTCATTAGACTGGCGATTCCTATGGGCGGTTCTACGGAAGATGGGGTTTCCCGGAAGAGTGGATCAGGTGGATGAAATGGTGTTAGACGTCCTAGTCTTTTTCAGTTTTGGTGAATGGGTGGCCAACAGGAGGGTGGATTCGGCCACAAAGAGGTATTAGGCAAGGGATGCCCTTTAGCCCCAATGTTGTTCACCCTGATGTCTTATGCATTAGCGCAGCCCAAGCCTGCGCAAGGGGGAGTTTGAAGGGTTTTCAGACATATAGGCAACCATTGGGCATTCCGTTGTTACAATATGCGGATGATACTTTGTTTTCTATGGAGGGGTCGATGGAGGAGGCCAAGAATCTATCGGCATTGTTGGATGTTTTCGCAGATTGCTCTGGGCTCCGTCTCAATAGAGAAAAATCAGAATTCACGGGGTTTGGGCTATCACAAGACGAGGAGAGTCAATGCTCGCGTGCACTGGGCACACCGATAGGGACTTTGCCCATTCGATATTTGGGGATTGCCCCTTTCTACGGGCCAGCTCCCCGCTGCAGATTGACAGATTGTAGTCGGGAAGGTTGAGCAGCGGCTAGAGGGTTGGAAAGCTAAAGTTCTATCGAAAGGGGGAAGGCTAGTGTTGTTGAGATCTGTACTATCAGCAATACCCACATTTCATTTATCTGTCTTCAAGATCCCAGCGAGCATTGAGCAACGTTTAAGTGGTCTTTTGCGGAGGTTCTTTTGGAAGGGGTCGAATGAGGGAAGGGGGTTAGCTTTAATAGCATGCGACGACATTTGCACACTAAGTGGTCAGGGTGGTCTAGGGGTACCACACTTGAAGACGATGAATGTGACACTGTTAAGAAAATGGGTGAAACAGATTATAGGCCCAGAGGAAGATGTGATTAGATCTGTGATGAGGGATAGATATGGAGCAAGCGTGGATTGGGATAAAATGACGACCTGAGTGAGGAGAGCCTCGGCTTTCTGGCGGGGCTAGGGAAGGTGGTCCCTATCATATAAAAAAAAAATTTCAGCTTGATTGGGGGACGGTGCTCTGTTTCGTTTTTGGCTATACGAGTGGTCAGATAAGGGGTGCCTAAGAGGGTGCGATAACCCGACAACCGCAAGGTACGGTCAAAGAATGTTGGGACGGAGGGTGGAACCCGTTTCTTGCGGCGCATTTATCGGATCAGAGATTGGGGGAGTTTATGAGTATGTAGCAGATGTTAGAGGGGTGGAGGCCCAGGGAAGGGGCCAGGGATGGTTAGATCTAGAGGAAGGAGCCCTTTCTAGTTCGTAGGCTGTATCAGCAATTGAGGACGTCCCAATCTGAAGACCCCGCAGTTCTAAATGCATGTCGCGCTGTGTGGAAACAAAGGTTCCCCCATAAGGTGGCAGTGTTTGCATGGACGATCGCTAGACAGCGGGTACTGACTCGGGTGAGACATAGATATTTATTCTCAACCGGATCAGCCCTATACATGTTGTGTAGAGAACATGAAGAAGGCAGTGAGCATTTGTTTTTTAAATGTCCCATAGCTATAAGGACTTGGGCCAGTCAAGGGCTTTCCGATATTACGTCAAGTTCAGTTTTCTGGGCTACAATACCAAGGCGGAGATGAGGTCACGAAGCTGATTGGGGAAAAAGATTTGCGGTGGTATGGGCCATATGGCTACACTGTAATGAGGTGATCTTTGAAGGGAAAGCGATATCAAGTGAGGGAATCATCCATGAGGTGGAGAAGTTTGTTGGTTTTTGGTTTGAGCATGTGTGAGTTGGAGGTTATGGAGGGCACGATGGGCCAATTTTTTGGTCTCGTTACCCTCTTCTTCCGTTGTATAGCGGTCACCGTTATGGGTGATCTGCTTTCTTATTCAAAAAAAAAAATGGCATCATATTTTTTAGAATAGTTTGCACTGGTGAACAATCAAAGATGAAGAAATTTAGAGTACAAAATATGAGAGGATGGATATTGTTCAAACAAAAATTGAGGAATCTCTATCAACTAACTGATAAGCATTTGATATCATCCTAGATCGTATCTTTAAGCATTGATGGTGAAGTCAGATGAAACCTCATGGTAGATTCAGGGGAATGCACTTCAAGAGGAATTCTCATTCCTCTCCAAACCAGAAGGGCCACTCAGTTGATATATTACAATATGCAGTATCAATACTGTCCTGGCCATATTCATAGTCTTCGTACAAGCTATTAGAAGAGCATTACCAGCATACCATTCAAAATTATCTATTATTGAGGGCTTTATTAGTTATTAGCCCAAACTCAATTTTAGAACCGTATCATCGTTAACCATAGGAGAAAACGAAAAGTAAAGTTGAAGAACGATACATAAGAAATTCATGAACTGAGTATTCAATATCAACTGACTGATAAGAACACTTTCCACTGAAGAACAATTTCCCCTGAAGAACAATCAACGAAGAGGAAGTTCAGAGAACGGAGAATTTGAGAGAATAGATATTTTTCTCAAAAAAACCAGGGAATCTCAATCATCTAATTTATAACCATTGTAGACAGGTAAGAAGAATTGACAATTTTACTGACACGTCGATATCAACTAACGGATTAAAATAACTTCCAGCGAAGAACCATCAAATGCGACCTGAAGTATGTTGTCCAAATGCGAACTAGCGATGACTTCGCCGGAGATCACCACTACGACAGTGCTCCCGCGATGTCCCCTGATGTAAGGCCACGACTGACGGAACCACTGCACATACTGATCGTCCTCTTTGCCAGGAAAAGAATTCGAAGCGATTTTCGAAACGCTTGCTTCTCGACCTAATCGGCAACTCACGATGCGAGAAAAGGAGATTCGCCGGTTCGATCGACGATTTCGCAAAGGAAGAATAGTTCCGCTGGTTGAACTCGATGATCCTCCGCTGCGCGCCGCGGATATCCGCGAAGCTGTGCTCGCCGCCGCTGTCGCCATTAGTGGAAAGAGGAGAAACGGGGAAGGAGCAGTTGATCGAACATGCCGCGCGCCGAAGCAGCGAGCGGACGCGCGAGGGAGAGAAAGAGAGGGAGAGTCTCCTGGAGTGGCATCAACTGGACAGGAGGACAGGAAAAATCTTTATACAAGTCAGGTGATTTGATTTTTGCATTTTTGAAACTCGAAAAAAGGCCTGAAGATTTGATACCCACCTATATAAAATATCTAGGCTAACTGGACAAGATAGGTAATTTGGTCATCGGAGTGTCGACGATTGAGCGTTTTTCTAGAGAGTTGACTTCAGAATGGTGTCCTCCACTCAGTTAAACTCCTCAAATTGGAGTTCCATTTTAAGGTTCAGCACTTCTTGCCATGATCAATGCAAGCTATCCATCAGCAATCATCAACCAACATTCTGTTGATCTATCGGCGCCTTGATTGACAATCAGATCAGCAATCTGATTGTTGGTATTATTTTTTTAGTAATATACGTACCCCTCTCTCTCTCTTATCTTCTAAGTGATTGGTAACCACTGATCTGATCATGATTAATATCGGTTGATTGATTGACACCATGAATCAGCTAATTTTCTAGTACGATCACAACGATCTGATCAGATTACCAAACGCTAATCTACCCTAGTGCCTACCACGGGGAACATGAAATCAATTTCCACTGGTCACATTAGTATGTCAATTTCTCTCCTAATCACCCTTTTCAAAGCAAACTCCAATCTCTCTCACTCATTCTCGCTCTCTCCCAATCAATTATTTCATGAATCTTTTCCAAATTCTTTTCCTCTCGTAAGAAATCATGTATGGAACCTTGTCGTCATTAGTTATCATATATATATATCTATTTTTTTTCTATGCAAGAGATATTATTGATGCACAACAGTGACATGAGTCAACATACACAACACAACAGGACCACATACACAACAGTGACATGAGTCAACCTGATTGACAATGAGGTATAACATTATTAAGCGATTTAAAAAGATCAATTCAGTAAACTCTTTCTCCCAAGAGTACCCACTATCCATCTTCAGTGTCTCTTCACCAATGATGACAAGATAAATCATACTTATCATCTAAATCAAATTAGACAATGTTCTTCTTTTATGATATTTTAATGTCCTTCTTTAATATTCTTTGAATAAAAATGTTTAGACTATATTTTTAAATAATAGTGATCATTGTATTATGATCTCATCATAATTTACTTAGTCATTACATACATTCATACATTTCCTTATAAAAATCACACAAGAATAATCAGTAATTAATTTCATTTTAATGAATATAAAGTGTGACTTGGTTTGTAGGTCATATATATCCATCATTATAATGATCTAAAGTCATCTTGCTTGATGGACTCCTAATGGCATATGATGTTATTTGAGGCATTGCATCATGATCCAATAGCACCCTAATGCCAAATTTCATATATACAATTTCACATGGAAAAATCTGAGCACTCAAATTCAGTTTTGCCCGCCATTGGATAACGAGATTGATTTGATTCTCGTCATTTAATCATTTTCATTGATCACATTTGAAGAGATGATACAAATGCCAGGCCCAAATTCAAGTCAATTTGAACTCTTTCTCTCTTAAATGATAGAGGCCCTCTTGGAAATTCTAACCGATTGAACCATTTGGACAGTTGTTTCCTTGAAATCTCTTGATTAGATCATGCTTTAGAACTTATTTCTTGGTCCATTGAGCATTTACAATCAATTCTTTGATGAGAAATTTGGCAGAATTTGTTGTTTGGTTTTTAAATTTCTACTTTGAAATCATGGAATAAAAAGCCCTTGATTCATCAATAAGTTAGATCCATTTCTTTATGGTTTTAGGTTAGTTAAGTCTTCTTTTCCCTAATATATTTGTCACTTTAGCATTATATTCCATTTTGAATCCTAGGTTAATAGAATTTTATGCACTATTGTCACTTTCTTTGTCCTCATTCTAATGATTTTCTCTATCTAACTTCTCTCTTTGATTCTTCTTTGGGTTGAACTCAAAAAATTTTGTTTTTTTGATTGCTTGAAGAAATCTTGAGTTCTCTTAATAAACTTCATATTTTTATTTGAATTATCATCCCATTTCATTTTTCAATTTGATCAAAATCAAAAGCCTCTCAAAAGTCAACTCTAATTCTCTATGGAGTTAGCACATTCTTACTAATTTTATTGAATTAATCTTAATTTAAATTGTGTTTGGATTTTTTTTACCTCTTTACATCTGTTTTCAACAGCCTCATGAATACTCTTCAACCTTATGCACTCTAGGCTCTCCAATCAAAATCCAATGTGCACAATTTGAAGCATCTTTTCTTTTCTGCTTCACAACAAAGGCATGACATGGCTTAACAAAAACCTTATGTTCTTCATCAAATGGGTGCACTTTCATGCCATGCCTCTTCTTCTTCAACACAAGGTGATGTGGCATCATTTTCTTGAGATCATTGAGTTTTAGATAACTTGTATTGATAATGACCCTCTAGAAAAAATTTTCCATTCATTCACTCCAATCGAAGTGCTTGAATAATGCCATGTGTTACACATTAAAAATATTTCCCTATTAAATATTTTTAAAAATATTCAAAATATAGGGATATATTTCATTACAAATTTTTAGACCAACCTTATGTTGTGTCGGGTTCATTACACATATATTACCATTCTACCATGATTATGTCTTGCCTAGATTATGCATTGTAGGCATACCATATAAGCACTCCATGTAGGCCACCTGGGTAGACCACACAATGAGCCAATGTGACATGTAAGTGCCACATGTACAGTCACTTTGCCACATGTCACCGCCATAGTAATCCCCTTTTGAACCCTTTTTTAAATCAAAGAAATTCCTAAAGAATCCTAAAAATTCACAAAAAATCTCTAAAGTTAAAAATATGATATCTCTCAAAATATAACTCATTTCTTCTACTAAATGTCTTCATTAGCTCAAACATTAAATCCTCTTTCTGCATAGCCATTAATGTCTACATTTATGAATAAAATTAAGAGATCTTTAAAAAGAATTAACTCTGATTCAACTTCCTTAAGAATAAAGAGGTTAACCCAAATTGACTTTCCCTAAAAAAATTATGGATCATCTTGAAAAGATAAGGTGATCCCATCTATCATGTGCAAACATAATTCACCACTTTTCCTTCATGACTATTGGCTTGAATTGACTCCAAAAGTTGGTAGAGAGTTTGTTTCTTCTCCTCTCTCATCAATGATTACCATACATGCTTTTATGTTTGACCATCCATGTCCATCCATCCACACAAGTCATAAAAGATATCAGAACTTGACCCTTTGACCTAAAAGAAGTTAAATGGGTTAGTCTCATAATCTAAAAAATAAAAATAAATTATTCATGATAGTCCATATTCATGTTTATACCTAATTAGCATTAAAGTAAAATGACATGAAGAATATAAAAAATTCATAAAAAACATGATAACATGTATTATATTTGCAAGAATTATGCTTTGAAATCAATTAATAATGATGAAAACAAATGTATCAATGGCACATGATCACCTCTCTCTTCTCTTGCCTCTCCCTCGTGATCTAGTGAGATTGATGATATATATTATGGCCTATAAGACAAATCACACTTCTTTATATTGTATTTATACTCATTAAAATAACATGTCTCATTTATTTATCGTGTGATATTTGTAATTAAGTCCATGAGCATTTATAATGATTGAGTGATTTACGATGATATCATTTACGATGATCACTAGTTTTTAGACATATGTTATAATATTCCTATTTGTGGGATATCCAAGAAGGACATCAAATTATCTAAAAAGAATATCACTATTTGATCCAATCCATATGATGTATATGGCTGATCTTGAGGCCATTGGTGAGGAGAAATCAAGGATAGATAGTGGGTGCTCTTTAGATAAAGAGTTCATTAAATCAATTGAAATGAATCCCTAAGTATTATTGTACCTGACTGTCAATCAGGTTTATACATGTCACTATTATGTATGTTGTCGTTTGACTTGAGACATCTAAGACATCTTATAGGTAGATGATCGTGTTTTAACTATGACATATAACTCCTTAGCTATGAGATCTCCAAAATGAAATATACTAGATACAACATGAAGTCTCTGAAGATGATTTTATAGTCAAGATGAGATCGTCTACTCTTGGTCTTTGAGGAGATTGACTCAAGGAATGAGATGTGATGAAATAATTGGCCAACATAGTAGAAATATCAGAGGACGAGTTCTCGATGATTTCCTCACAATGAAGTAATCAAAATATTAGTATTAACTTGAATAACGGATTTGGATTTTACAGTTGACCATACCCTAAGTCATTCATGAGTCTTGCGCGGATGAAATATTATATGTACATAATAGCTGATGACTAGAAGGTTTTATTCAAGAATTCTCATACATTCTATATCTCCAAGGACACCTATTGTAGCTTGATGCCCAAAAAGCTAGTAACTCAACCTCCCAATTGGATTAAATTGATTCGTGACTTGACTTATCTATATGGTGATGTAGAAATTTAATAATTTTGACCGATAAGAATTATTAGGTCTGTGGAGTTGTTAACTCAAATGAAATATGGACCTAGAGGGTCACATACATAAGGTCTATAGTGATGGGATCTGAGGTCTATAACTTTCTGAAATTTTGATCAAAACATCAAATGAAGCAGAAAATATTGAATCAGACATTCAAAATACCAAGCCATCAAGAACATATGATCATATCATCTAGTATGAATGAGAAAACATACTTATAGGGTTTCCTTGAAGGAGTTCTTGAAGCCCTTCAAGTGTCTAGCCTCTAGCGGTATCCACACGGTCTCCAGATGGTTGGATCTCCTCTTCAAAGCTCTTCACCAAGAGAGAAAGAGAAGAATGAAAAGAATTCCCACAAGGCTTGCATGGGCACCTTCAGTTGTGGTCATTCTCCCCCTATTTATAGACATTTGGAATGAGGTTTTTTTCATAAAAACCCTCATAATTATGTAGATATCTACCAACATCCATAAACCTTACGTGTGTGATCCTCTAGGTCCATATATCTCACTAGTTAATAACTCTATGGACCAAATAACACTTTATTGGTCAACCTTAATTAATTATCCACATCCACATATAGATTAATTAATCAAGGATTGATTTAACCCAATCGATAGGTTGAGTTGTCAGCCCGTTGGGTGCCAAGCTACACCACGTACACTAGGAGATATGGAGTATATAAGAACTCACTTATGGAACCTTCCCGTCATCGATTACCATGTATGTATACTCCTTCATCCACATTAGACTCATGAATGACTTAGGGTATGGTCAACTGTCAAACCCTAATCGGTCACTCAAGTTAGTACTGATACGTGTAAAAATTATCGAGAACTCCTTCTTTGATATTTCTACTACCTTGGCCAAGGATTTCATCGCATCTCATTCCTTGAGTCAATCTCCTCAAATACCGAGGGTGGATGATCCCATCTTGATCACACAATCATTTTCGTGGACTTCATGTCGGATCTAATATATGACGTTTTAGATATCCCGTGACTAGGGATTCGTAAGTCATAATCAAAACACGATCATCCATTCACAAGATGTCTTTGGTGTATCAAGTCAAAGGACCACATACACAACTATGACATGAATCAACCTGATTGACAGTTAGGTATAATACCATTTAGGGATTCATACGGATCAATTCAGTGAACTCTTTCTCCAAAGAGCACCCACTATGTATCCTTAGTGTCTCCACACCAATGGCTATAGGATCAGCCATACTCATCATATGAGATGGATTAGATAGTGATATTCTTTCCAGATAATTCGATGTCCTTCTCGAATATCCCACGAATAGAAATGTTTAAAAATATGTTTCAAGACTAGTGATCACTATATTATGATCTCATCATAATTTACTTATTCATTGCACATGCTCATGGACTTCATTGAAAATATCACACAAGAATGACAATGAATAAATTTCATTTCAATGAACATAAACAAGATACATAAAAGTGTGATTGGCTTATAGGCCACATAATATTCATCATATAGATTCTTGTGGATATAGATATAATTATAAGGGTTTTTGTGATGAATCCACATACCCAATGTCTATAAATAAGAAGAGTACAACCACAACTCAAGGTGCCAATAAAAACTATGATAACTCTCTCATTTCTCTTTGTATTATGGTGAAGAGTTTTGAAGAGGAGATCTAACCATCATGTAGTCGTATGGATACCTCTAGAGGCTAGGCATTTGAACAACTTTGAAAATTCTCTCAAGTGTACCCTATGAGTATGAATTCTAATATATACTAGATAATAAGATCACCAGCTCTTGGTGCCTTGGTATTTTGAATGTTTGGTTCAATACATTCCATTGAGTTCAATATTTTGATCAATTTTTTTATGGATATTTTTGACCTATAAGTCAATCACACTTCTATGTATCTCGTTTATGTTCATGAAAATGAAAATTATTCATTGGCATCCGTGTGTGATGTTTCCAATGAAGTCCATGAGCATATGCAATGACCAAGTGAATCATGATGAGATCATAATAAAGTGATAACTAGTCTTTAAACATATGTTCTAAAAATTCCTATTTGTGGGATATTCAAGAGAGAAATCAATAGCACTAATTGATTCGACTCATATAATGAATATGGCTGATCCTCAAGCCATCGGTGTAGAGACACTGAGGATAGATAGTGAGTGCTCTTCGGAGAAAGAGTTCACTGAATTGATTTGCATGAATCATTGAATAATAATCATAACTAACTATCAATCAGGTTAATTCATGTCGTGATTGTGTATGTGGTCCTTTGACTTTAGATACCAAAGACATCTTGTGGATGGATGATCGTGTTTTGATTATGACCTACTGATAACATGCATATATAACTTAAATTCGTATCTTATTTAACTAATATTCATACTTATTTTATGTAATTGTGGTACATGTTATCATAGTTTTATGAATTTTCTCCATTGGTATGTCATTTCACTGAAGTCCATGTTTTTGCATTATTTAGAGTTAATTATGTGTTTTATTGATGTTTGATCTTTTTAAAGGTTAAATAATTTGAAATTAACCACTTTCCTTGAGTTATTTTGACTTTAGTTGATAATTAAAAGAATTAATTTCAAGAAGAGAGTGATGGGATGATATAAGGTATAATTTTTATGGGATTATTTAAGATTATATTGAATTCCCCCTATTTTTCTTATTAGAATTTTTTTTAGGTGACATGATATTAAAGATGAAGAAATTTTTGATCCAATGAAAAAGTTTGAGTCAAAAAAGAGTTATATAAAGAAAGATATGAATTTCTGAATTTTATGGAATTTTCTACATTTTATTTTGATTTTGCAGGCATTTTCCGGATTTTCAGGATTTAATTCCTTTAAAAAAAGGGGGAAATCATGGGGAGAAAATTGTGGGATCGTGGCCCACTTAAATTGCGCAATCTCAGTCGTTGAATCATCCTTCAGCCAATCGGACAATCCGTGATTTTCGCGATGAAATTTCCTATAAAAACCCATGCTCTTCCTTTGTAAACCTAACTTTTGGTCGAATTGTGAAGAAATTAAGAAATTTTTAAGGAAAATCTTAAGTTCTTTGTGATTCTCTTTGCTTCCTAGACTCAATTCCACATCCATTGAAGCAAGTTAATCATGAATTATTGCAAGAAAATGCTCGAATTCTCCCCTTGAATGCCGAACGTACGTCGAAGAAGGTTCCAAAGAAATTCTCCATAATCAAGACACTTTTGAGGCTTAATCTTCACCTCAATTGGGTTAGTAGTGTGAATCGATCATTTCCCTTGCAATTTATGTAGTTTAGATTAGATTTAGATAGGTAATTTTCATTCTAGAAATCGAATTGTTCTTCATTTCGCCCAAATTTGGACGCGGAATTTTGTTGGTTTTGAAACACGGATTTCTCCCTGATCTTAAGTCCAAATTGTTTGATTTTGGTTTGATTAGATTTCTTGTTTCATCAGATTTCTGTGGATACCTAATTTGTAAAATTTCATCACCGTTTTGACCCTTACATTTAAACGTTTTACCATCAACTGTTCATTTTCAATCCGAATTTGGGCATTGACTTTCGGGGGCAATTACTTATAAAATACAAAGTAAAATTTAAAAGTTTTGGGTCTTTTTTTGGAATCCTCTGGTTGTTAGTTTTCTATTCATATGTGAATCGCTTGATTTGGATATCATTTGGTTAGTCAATTTGATGATTTAAACCAAAGTGTTAATTTCGGGAATTTTTCGATATTTGATTTTCAATAAATCATAATAAATCCAATTCTTCTCGAAAAATCATGAATTATATAAAAAATTTCCATTTTGTCTCTAGTTTTTGAATATATAATTTTCCTAATATTTTACTCTCTTTTCTTTCTGATTTATAGAAAGTCAACGATTGGTCAAAGTCAACGCTTTGACCTTAACCTTTGACTTTTCTTTGTTAAATCATTTTCTAAATTCTTAAAATATCTTCTCTCATATATTTATATCATTTCCATTGATTATATATCACTTTCATATCTTAAAAATTTCTATTTAAACCTAAGTTTAATCAAGTCAACCCTTCGATCAAAGTCAACAGTGTTGTGTGGATCGACCTGATCTTTACACTATACTTGATTTCATATATTTGTTATTGTGAGTTCAGAATTATAAATTTTTTTTACCGACATTTGTGTGTTTTCAACGACCACATAAAACGCCTCATCACCTACAAATTCCTAACCACGAGATATCTAAAACGTCATGTATTAGATACAAAATAAAGTTTACAAAGACAATTGTGTCGTCAAAATGGGATCAACCGCACTCGGTATTTGAGGAGATTGACTCACAGAATGGGATATGATGAAATTCTTAGCCAAGGTAGTATAAATATTGCAGAAAGAGTACCCGATGATTTCCTACACACATCAATACTAACTTAAGTGACAAATTAGGGTTTGATAGTTGACAAAAATCTAAGTCATTCATGAGTCTTGTGTGGATGAAGGATTATACATACATCATAATCGATGATGGGAAGGTTCCATAAGTGAGTTCTTACATAATCTTTATCTCGTATAGTACGTGGTGTAGCTTGGCACCCAACGGGCTGGTAACTCAACCTATTGATTGGGTTAAATTGATCATCGATTAATTAATCTATATGTTGATGTATACAACTAATTAAGGTTGACCAATAAAGTATTTTTGGGGTCCATAGAGTTACTAACTAGTGAGATATATGGACCTCGATGGTGACAAGACGAATTTGTGTTGTCGTTGAAAACACATAAAGATGTGTCAAAATAATTTTTAAACTCAGAAATTTAATATTATAATCAAGAATTGAATAGTATGATGGTGAATAAGGGTCGAATACATGGAGAAATGAGATATTTTCAAGGCATTCTTCAAATTTGATCAAATCGGATGAGGAATTGAGGTCAGAAATTAAGGATTTTAGTAGACTTGGAAAGAAGAATCAAAGATACATCCACGGAATCAAAATCATGCAATTTAGATCAATATTAGCGGAGAAATCGAGAAGCAAAAATTAGAAAGAAAAATCGATCACAAAGAGAGTGAAAATAGAGAAATTATATAAAATTGGACTAATCTAAGCTTTGAAATTAAAATATAATAACACATAATGAAAGATTAGGAGGAAAACATATAGTTTAACCTAAATTGCACTCAAAATGATCCAATTGATCAGTAGAATAAAGGCTTTTCATTTTGCATTTTTGAAAATGAAATTTATAATTCAAGATTTGAAATCTCTTATTCTTTCGATTAAATCTTACTTTCAACCACTCCTTGGACGTGGTAATGAGTCTAGAAGAGTAAGAAATCAAGAGATTCAAGGATTGAGATGTCTAAATAGTTTGATTACTCAAAACACCCAATAATACATTTTTCTGTCGAAGAGAGAGAGTACAAATAGAGTTGAAATTAGGCGTGGCCATTCAATCATCTCTTCATCTTTGATCAACGGCTTAGATGAAATGCCAGAATACAAATCATCATCATTAAGTCGCGTTCATCCGATTAGAAATGGAGCATTCAGATTAAGCCGCGTCATCACATGAAGTTAGATCCTCGTGTAACGCTTGTAGTTCGATCTTCATAGAATGCTTGGGATGTCATCACATGTCCACAGAAGTCCATCAAGCGCATTTAATCTCATGCATTATAACTGCCGAGGTCAAAGGCTTGACAAACTCTCCAAAATATCAACCAAAACAATTATTGCAGTGGAAGGTGTTGAATCAAAACATTCAACAAAGTTGAATCACCAAGAAAATATGATCTCATCATCCATTCTAAATGACCCTATGACGTCTTGTTTTCGTGCGTCGTTAAACACAAAGACGATGGTAAAAAAAAAAATTTATAAAACCGAACTCACAAACACAAGATATAATAATCAAGTACTGGGTAAGTATCGGGTCGATCCACAGAGAGCAGGGTTGACTTTAATCGCAGAGTTGACTTGGTCAAACATAGGTTTAAAAAGAGTTTTAAATGAGAGAATATAAGATGTAAGATATGGAAATGATATAAATAAGGTAAATAAGAAGTTTTAAGATTTGAAATCTCGGATTTGACAGAGAAAAGTCAAAAGTCAAAGTCAAAGCGTTGACTTTGACCAGCAGTAGGTGTTCTGCAAAATCAGAGAATCAAACAGAGTCAGAAGATTACGAAAAGTAGATATTTGGAAACTAGAGAGAAAATGGAATTTATTGATATAATTTTTGTAATTTTTGGATAAGAAATGGATTTATTATGAATTATTGAAAATCAATGATCAGAAAATCCCCGAAATGAACACCTCAGAGGAAATCTTCAAATTGAATGCCCAAATGAAATCCAAATCTTGAAATTTATATGTCAATAGAAAGCTAAGAACCAGAGGAATCCAACAAGACCGAAATTATCAAATTCTGATTTGTCAATAAAAATTAATTGACCCCGAAAGTCAACGTTTGACTTCTGATGAAAGATGAACAGTCCATGGTCAAACGTTAAATTGAAGGGTCAAATGAACTCGGAATTTCATGAATTTGCTATCCAAGAAAAGCTGATGAAAATAGGAATCCAATGAAACCAAAATCAAGTGATTTGGAATTATAATCAGAGAGATATCCTATTTTCAAAATCAGCAAAATTTCGGACCTAAAATTGGGGGAAATGAAGAACACTATGAACTAATTTACAAAATTAAACTTCTAAATCTAATAAAAACTCAAATTACCTCCTGATAATCGATCGCATCTCACTACTAACCCAATTTCCGCAATGATGGGGCTCCAATTCTCATGGATTGAAGCGAATTTGCTCGGATTCTTCCTCGTGGACGTTCGGAATTCAAGGGGAAAATTCGATGAAATCAAGGAGAAATTCGTGATCAATCCCGCTCCAATTGCTTCGCAATCAAGTCTAAATGCGGGGGGAACACGATGAACTAGAGATCTTCCTCGAAACTCACTTAATTTCTTCACGAGTCGATCAAAAGTTGAAAAACAAAGAAGGGAAATACATGCTTTTAAAGAGGGAAATTGGCCCGAAATCGTGGGCTGTAGAGGCGGTCGTGGGAGTTGTTTGAAGGCGTCGTGGGAGCGGTTCCTTGGGGTGAGGATCGTGGCTTCAATTTCGCAACGAACCCGCTTCAATTTCGCATCCGAATATCCTGCATTTTAGCCGCGATCGGGCCACGATCGGGCCACGATCGGGCCACGATCGGGCCGCGATTGGGCCACGATCGCGCCACGATCGTGGTCCTGCTCGTTCGTCGACCGACGTCTGCTCAATTGGCGGCGACCATGCAAACTCCCCGATCGCGGCTCGATCGAGCCGCGATCTTAGAGTTCTTCCAGAACCCCTCGACGCCGTCCGATGGATCATCAAGCGACTAGAGGGTCACGATCGCGCGATCGCGATCCACTCTCCTCGTTCGTCCGATGGCAATCCAACCGTGCTGATGAAACGCACCGTCACCTGGCTACAGAAATTAAATTAATTAGTTAACTGATGTGGTCATGTGGTCACATTCGCCTTCAGCGAATCCCGAGCTGCCACGTAGAACGGCTGAAACCGCGTTGCATTTAATGCACGCGGTTTCATTTAATGCGGAACATATAATGCGTCCAAGAGCCTCTGACACGGCTTTGTCCTATTAGGCGGAAGAAAAGCCATCTTTTTCCATTGGTCCACGTCGCCTCAACCGTTATTCCTGAAAAAAAGAGCATTAATTACTTTTTGTCTTATTAGGCGGGATAAAATCCCTCCTTTTTTTTCATAGGTCGCCGCCTCCTCGACTGGCATGCATCGGGTAAGCGGGCGAAAGATTTTTGTCTTATTAGGCGGAATATATTTTTCTATTTTCCTTAGCCGCCGCTTGGCTGACACGTGGCTTGATCTCTTCCGACTTGATTGAATCCAACGCCTGTCGTGCGTCCACGTCACCTGCAACAGAGAAACCGCGTGGGAACATAGTCCCACACGGAAGAAATAAAGGAAATTTACGCGGTTAAATAGGGGGGCGATTTATATAGTTAGCCAGTTCTAAGAATAGGCTTATATGTACGATAACCCTATGATATATATATATATATATGATTTATGTGCACACGTGTCAGCCACGCGTCACGCGCGGGCCTCACGCGTCCTGCCACGTGGCCTCAGCGCCACGTCGTAACGGTGCGGTGGACCCGCGCGCCACGTGGGCTAGCTCGCCACGTCAGCCCCGCCTGGGCCTGCTCGCCACGTCAGCCGCCGCTCGCCACGTCAGCCACAGGTAATTTCTCCCCCTTTTTTCACGATTTTAACTAAGAAATTACTTTAAAAAAATCAATTAAAAATCAAAGAAAAATTGGAAAAAATAGTATAAAACTTCAGAAATTCATATTTCTCAAAATACAACTCCTTTTTAATCCAAATTTTCTCCATTGGATCATAAATTCTTTTCTTTTTAATATCATGCATTAAAAATGAATTTTCAAGAAGGAAAATAAAGATGAATTGAAATTTCATTAAATAAGTTCTAATTAAACATTCTAAATCATAAATTCATCTTAAAATCATCCTTCCAAACATTTACTAAAGTCAAAAATCATTTAATAATAGAGATTAACTCCTATTAATCTAAACAAAAGATTAATCATCTCTTAAGCATGAAATTATCTCTAATTTATGCATAAATATCAACTTTAGTGAAATGACATGCCAATGGAGAAAATTCCTAAAAAGTATGATAACATGCATCATATTCACATAAAATAAGCATGAATATGAGTTAATTAGGGTAAGAATTCAGGTTATAAATGCATGTTATCACCCTATCATCTAGTATATAATAAAATTCATACTTACATGGACCATTTGAAAGACTTCTTTAACCATTCAAGCATCTGGCCTCTAGCGGTATCCACAGAATCTACAGATGATCAGATCTCCTCTTGAACACTTGTCACCATGAGAGGACGAGAAGAGAGGGAAGAATTTCCACTAGGCTTTCATGGGCACCTCTATTATGGTCATTTTCTATTATAGTCGTTCTCCTCTATAGACTTTAAGAATGTAAAATTTTCATAAAAACCCTTATTATTATGTCTATATCCACCGACGTCCATGGACTTTATGTGCGTGACCCTCTAGGTTCATATATCTCACCAATTAATGACTTCAACCCAATAACTCTTATTAGCCTTCCTTATCAATTAACTATATCAACATATAGATTAATTGACTAAGGATCGATTTAACCCAATCGACAGGTTGAGTCGCTAGCCCGATGGGTACCAAGCTACATCATGTACTCTGGGAGATATGGAGTATATTAGAACTCTTTCATGGAAACCTTGTCGTCATTGGTTACCGTGTACGTATAATCATTCATCCACATGCGACTCATGAATGAATTAGGTTATGGTTAATTGTCAAACCCTAATCGGTCACTCAATTTAGTACCGATGCAAGCATGAAATCATTAAGAACAACTTCTCTAATATTTTCACTACCGTGGCCAAGGATTTAACCGCATCTAATTCCTTGAGTCGATCTCCTCATATAGTAAGGGCAGATGATCCCATCTTAACCACTCAGTCACCTTCGAGGACTTCATATCGTATCCAAGCTATGAAGTTTTAGAGATCCCGTGGCTAGGGATATGTAAGTCATATTCAAAACATGATCATCCATCCACAAGATGGCTTTGGTGTCTCAGGTCAAAGGACCACGTACACAACTGTGACATGAATAAACCTGATTGACAATTTGGCATAATACCATTCAGGGACTCATATGGATCAATTCAGTGAACTCTTTCTCCAAACAGCACCCACTATCTATCCTTGGTGTCTCAACACCGATGGCCACAAGATCAACCATACTCACCATATGAGTTAGATAAAATAGTGATATTCTTTCCAGATAATTCGATGTCCTTCTTGAATATCCCAAAAATAGGAATATTTAGAGCATATATTTAAAGACCAGCGATCATTATATTATGATCTCATCATAATTCACTTGATCATTGCACATGTTTATGACCTTCATTGCAAACATCACACAAGAATGACAATGAATAAAAGTTCATTTCAATGAATATAAAAGAAAGATGAAAGTGTGATTGGCTTGCTGATAACATGCAAGTTTTGCATCATAAAACATGATTTTTGATGCATATTTAAGTATAAATGATTTCATTTCCATGCATGTTATCATACTTATATGTATTTTTCTATTATTCTCTTAAAAAGTCATTATAATCTCAAAATACTTTAAATTAGGGTTAATTTTGATAAATTAGAGTTTAATAATTTGATAAACCATATTTTCTTGAGATTATAACTGTTTTAAAGTTTAAATAATAAGAGAAACAATTTTTATAAACATTCATTTCATTTTCTAAAAGTTTAAAATCTTAATAAATGAATGTATTTTTTAAAATAATAATTTTAACTCTTATTATTTATTAAATTTGACTTTTTAGAATAATAGATAATTAAATTTCAGATCAAATAAAAGAAATTTGGATTAATTTGGAGTTATATATAAAAATTTATGAATTTTCTATTTTTAAGGATTTTTTCCAGAATTTTTTAGATTTATTTTCGATTTAAAATGAATTAAAATTAATCTAAAAAATGCAAAAAAAAGCGGTCTTAACTGCGCGGGGCCACGTGAATGCGACGTGGCACTCCGGGCCACGTGGCAGCGCCACGCGGGCCCACGCGGCGTGTATATATAATATACATATTATTACTATATAATATAAAGGGGTCTTCAGCCTTCCCTATGGGGAAGGGGTAATTGATGTTATTAAACCGTCGGGTCTTATAAACCCGACGGTTTCTTGAAATTAATTCCGTGTGGGACTAAGTCCCACACATTCTCTTATGAGTGCAGGTGACGTGGACGCATATGGAGCGTCGGATCAGACGGGGCGCGGAATGAGGCACGTCGATCGAGTGCGCCGTGGACCACTGGATCAGATCAGGAGCACGTGCTTAAATCCATGCGTTATAACGGCCACGATTAAAAGCCGGCGGGGAGCATCGCGATCGTCAGATCAAGATCCAACGGACGCGATTTTAAGCATTTTGAAAACGCTTATTTACGGATCAAATCATGACCATCGATCACGATCCGACGGTCACGACTTAATTGAAACGGTCCACGATGGGCCGTTTCATCGTAACCATCGATCGTTTTGATCGGACGGTTACGATCAAAAGCCCTATATATATACTTATTCTTCGTCATTCTAAAGCATCCGAGTGAGAATTCAACAAAATTGACTGTCTAGACACCTCTCTCTCTCATTTCTCTCGAGTTCTTCCTCTTCCTCTTTTAATCCGCATCCACGGAGGGGTAGAAGTCGAGATTTGGTGGAGTATCGAAGGAGAAATCGTAGCTTGAATCCACCGATCGCGTTCTTCGTGTTCTTCGTGATTAAGAGGCTTAATCGACGCGATTTGATCGCAATCGGGGATTAGTGGGAGCGGTTTTTGCTTCCTAATCCTCCAATCTAGTTTAATGTTCGTTTAGATTAGTTTTTATCTTTCAATTTCATAAAATTTCACCTTAAATCGCTCATTTTCACGCTCGAAAATTTCTCTCCACTTCGAATCTTGATTTCTCCGCGAAATCAAGTCCAAATTGGACGATTTTTGATTCCGTGGAATTGATTTGAAGTCTAATTTCTTAAAATACCATTTTCCCCAATTTCTTCCATCGATTTCCTGTCCGATTTGATCAAATTTGAAGATTACATCAAGAAATTCCTTAATTCCCTGTGGATTCGACCCATATTTACCATTATACCCCTCAATTCGAGTGAATTTCCTAAAATTGGTAAGTTTAGAATTATTTTTGACGCGATACCGCGTGAAATTGACGACCTCGCGGTTTCGTCTCGTCACTTGCAGACCATCAATAACTCCTAAGATGAACGATTGAAATTAAAACATTTTCAAAACACGAATCGTCGCCCAATCAGAGTGCACCATGTACCCCTTCGAGTAAGTGAAAATTGAGGGCTAAGATTAAATGGAATCTTTTGAGGGCATCACATCACCTGCACAAAAGAAAACATAAACATAGTCTCACTTGGAAAAAATATCAGGATTTATCATGCTTATAAGGGGTCTGGTCTGTAGTGATTAGCTCATTCCCCTAAACATGGTGCTTAACCATTAACGGTGTGTGCTAATGATGCAAGCACGTGTGCCACTTGTCACACACACATCGCCACATGTTGACATGTAAGCACTTGCGATGTCATCTGCCACATCAGCGCATATATAAAAATTGATTTCTTTATGTTTTTAAATAAAAATAAATTTAGAAATTCAAAAAAATTCTTCAAAGAATCCCTAAAAATTAAAAATTGATAACTATAAAAATATTAACTCTAAATTAATCTAAATTTCTTTTGTTGGATCAAAAATTAAATAATCTATCATTATAAAAATCAAATTTAATTAATACCAAGAGAATAAATTTTTATTTGAAAAATACATGTTTTCTCTTAGATAATAAAACTTAGACGAAAAATGAGTGTATTAAAATATTTTCTCTAATTATTTAACATTAAAGCCCAATTATAACATCCAATATAAACGGGAATAATCTACTCTAAAATATAGTATTTAATTATACATAATTATCCCTAAAATAATACATCTTAAATTTAAAACTTAAAATTGCATGAAATAATAGATATGCACTCAACGTATGATAATATGCATAACAATGGAATGTTTTCTGCCTTAATTTGCATTAATAATTGATAACATGCAAAAAGAGAGCAAATGAGTATTCTTATCTTCAACATAATTCAAATATAATGGTTAAAATCACTCATCTTTTGCATATTATCATATGATTTTATGAAGATAAACAGTTTATAGATTCAGCTTTGAAGTCTCATGAGAGATGATTTTAAAGCATTATTAAGCTCTTCTAATTGCTTGTTTCCCTTAATAAATTTCTTTTTCTTAATACTACAATCTTGGTTTTAATTTTTCTGTTGATTATAACTAAGC
Source organism: Lemna minuta (assembly GCA_024174645.1). Taxonomy (NCBI): domain Eukaryota; kingdom Viridiplantae; phylum Streptophyta; class Magnoliopsida; order Alismatales; family Araceae; genus Lemna; species Lemna minuta. Next base: position 17,789,855 of record CM044108.1, read on the forward strand.
ACTTAATGGGCTCGTTAGATCTGATGGTTTTAATAGCGTCATGGGCAAGATTTGTAGGTAGAAATTGTCGACCAATGCGGGATGTATGCACGATGTTGGGTGTAATGCGACACATACAAACCCTGATTTAATCATATGTCGGTGGCGCTTTTCACGGTAGTGCTACATCACCACTGAGTCTAAGCCTAATCACCTGCGGGGAGGAGAGTGAAGCATGACAAGGGTGTAAAGCGAAGAGCATCACGATCCTAACTGACTGGCATAAGCTCAAAGCCGCGGGTCAGTTAGGTTAAATGGAGGAGCGGAGAATGAAGATGGCATTTTTGATTTCCCGTCCAAGGAGGAGCTTGGCCAGGAGGATACATCGGGAGAAAGAGCCAAAAATCAGTCCGAGAGGTTTTTGAAGTGAAGATCGAACTCAGTTCCTGCAGTTCGACGTTATTTTAGAACCTCGAAGCACAGTTAAGAGTAATTTTTTTATGCTTTAGTTCTTTTCAGAATAGTTATTTTACCTCATTTTTTTTACTTTCTTGATTCACATTTAGTTTTCTTCTTTTTTCGAGATTATGTTTTCTTATTTTAGAATGATTAATAGGATTCATTCATTTCATACTTTTTGCAGTGAACAATTATGTTTTCTTTGTCTTTTATTTTCTGAGAATTAGCTCTTAGTGTGAAATTAGGATTTATTAGGAGAACTCGGTTGATATTGTTCTCATAATTTTCTCTTCTCGTTAATTCTGAGTCAGTCGATATTTGCAAGAGAAGTTTTGTATGTAAGCAGTAAATTTAGTTGGATTTAGATTGGATTTGTTTGGAAAATATTTTAAAAACATAAAAAAATATTAGATATAAATTCTCCTTAATTTTGTTTCTTTCTGTTTAGATCAAAGAGAGTCTATAAGAGCAGATACAGTAAATGTAGTTAAGTCAAATTGGCATAATCGATCCCTTAAAGACCTATTCTACTTAGGAAGAATAATAAAAATCTTAAAGATACAGCAGAAGAATAAAGTACAAATTACAGGATTAAAGATAAGAACAATAAAGAAAAGATGATACACTAAGAGAATAAAACTAATATTGGTAGTTCTAATTAGAGAAAGACTCTTGCAAAAAGAGGAGAAAAGAATAGAAATATTTAGTCTAATTTAGTCTTCTTAGATATCTGCCTTAAGATCTACTAAAAATAAGAAAATAAAAACTACAGAGTAGAATAACAGATTTTAGGTATGCTAAAAGAATAATCTAAAAAGAGGAAAAGAGAAATTAATATTGCCTCCCTTGGATTCGACCCCTTACTGAGCTGTACTTTGGAAAATTAAGAGGATAAGGGAAGTGATTTATGATAAATCACATTGAATAAGTCCAATAAAGCCAAGTACAATGACATAATATTTACATCTTTATAAGGACTTATCAATAATCATATAATTGTATGCATAAATTACATGTTATTAAATTTCAATATATATAAAGTATATAGATGTTGGTGGATATAGACATAATTATGAGGGTTTTTATGAAAAATCTACATACCTAACATTTATAAATAGGGAAAGAACGACCACAGCTCATGTGCTCATGTAAGCGTTGTGCGAATTCTCTCCTTTCTTCTCTTTCTCTCTTAGTGAAGAGTTTATAGAAGAGATCCAACTATTCGGAGATCGTGTGGATACCACTAGAGGCTAGACACTTGGAATAACTTCAAGAATTCCTTCAAGAACTCCTATAACTATGTTTTCTCATACATATTAGATGCTAGGATCATTTATTTTTGAATATCTGATTCAATTTACTAACCTTGGGTTCTGATCGATAAGCCTTTCAAAATTTTGATCAAAACATCGAATGTAGCAGGATAGATTGAATCTAATATTCAAAATATCAAGGCGCCGAGAATAGATGATCCTATCATCTAGTATGTATGAGAAAAACATACAAGGTTCCCTTGAAGGAGTTCTTGAAGCTATTCAAGTGTCTAGACTCTAGCGGTATCCTCACAATCTCCACATGGTTGGATCTCCTCATAAAAATTCATTCTCTTGAATGACAGACTATTTCATTTCTGATCAAACAAGATAAATTTGGACTAATTTATAATTATATTTTTAAATTTATGAAATTTCTAATTTTTAGGTATTTTTCTATAATTTTTCTATTTTTTATGAATTTATTTGAATTAATTTGGATTTATTTTGTCTTAAAAAGGACTAAAAGATTGGATTAAAATTGTGCGCTGACGTGGAAGCTAACACAACAGAGCAATTTAGGTGCGGCCACGTGACACCGTGTGCGCCTGACACATGGCACACGTGTGTGTCTGCTCATGTCATTAGTTGGTTAAGCATCTAGTAATAAATTTTCTGTAACCCATTAAGATCACACTCATTATATACACATGTTTTTGCTTTAATTTCTATGATGTGGGACTATTTGTGTATACTTTTATGCGCAAGTGACATTGTGCAATCTAAAGCGTTGACGAATTGAGACTGTATGGTCGTTGAAAACACACGGTCAAGATTCAAAATAATATCCAAACTCACCAATTTTAAGATTAAATCACTAATTGAGTGGTATACTAGTAAATAAGGGTCAAATCCACAGGGAATAAGGGAAATTTGAAAGATCTCTTTCGAATTTGATCAAGTCGAATGATGAAATGGTGATAGAAATTAGGAAATTTAATATTTTAAGAAAGAGGTCTCGAAGACGAATCCATGGAATAAAAAATCACTCGATTTGTATCTGATTTCGCGGATAAATCATCAAATGAACAGAGGTGAAATTTTCTGAAAATTAAAATCACGAAAAACTAAAAATAAGAATGAAATTGACTCAAATTATGATTCTAAAATGAAATCTAAAACTATACGAAGATTTATTAAGATGAAACGCGATCCCTAACCACAATTGCACTCAAATTGATCCAATTACTTGCCGGAATCAAGGCTATTCATCAAAATTTACAAAAACGCGACCGTGGAGTTCAAGTGTCGATTTCTTCCTTGTCGATCGTCGAAATCTCACTCCCAAGCACTCCGTGGATGCGGAAATGAGTCTAGAAATGATTGGGAGCAAGAGATTCAAGAGATTTGGTGTCTAAATAGTTCTATCTGAAATGGAGCATTGAGATGTTGTCACGAATTACCCTTGAATGCTTTATATCCGTTATAAAATGCATTTTATACATGAATTTACATGATTATTAATGCAAATAAAGGCATTAAGTGTTCTAATTGTATGCATGTTATCATATTTTAAGTACATTTCTATCATTTTATGTAATTTCATGTTATGATTTAAAAATACATCATTTTAAGGATAATTATACATAATTGAACAATATGATTCTAATCCTAATTATATTTGAGATCATAACTATGTTTTCATGATTACAGTATAAGAGAAAAGATCTTTATTTATATTCATGTATTTTTCTAAAGTTATTTTAGAAGATATATAAATGTATTTATTTAATTAAAATTCATTCTCTGGTTATTTTAATATTTTTTAATTTTTTTAATATTGATAGATTATTCAATTTCTGATCCAACAAAACAAATTTGAATTAATTTGGAGTTGTATATTTGAAAAGCTATGATTTTTCTAATTTTTTTGAATTTTATGGAATTTTTCTGAATTTATTTAACTGTATTTCTGATTTGTAAATTATTTAAAAAAAGGAATAAAAATTGTTTTATTACCACGCGCTGACATGGCGGAGCGATGCCACATGGCAATACGCGGACGTGTGTCTGTGTGACACGTGGACTTGTGTATGCGTGACGTGTATGTGTGACATATGTGCGTGTCACGTGTGTGTGTGCGTGACACGTGTGCGCGAGATTAATAAGTGGTTAGGAGCATCCATTTAAGGATTTAAGCTAACCTCATTATACCGCCTTATATAGTTGATAAAACATTTAAATTTATTCCGTGTGGAATTATTTCTATCTCACTTTGATTTCAGGTGACGTGGCAATGCATGAAACATCCGATCGCGTGATTTAATCACGTGTGTCGGATGTCACTTACTCAAGGGGTACATGACAATATCGCATGCGACACCGATTTGATAAATCACATTTAATCTCAGTCGTCCATCCGCGAGTTATAACGGTTGAGATTTGACGCGCTCGATGGACCTCTGAATCTATCGCGATTGTCCGATGAAGATCCAATGAACACGATGAAATGACGCTTCTCTTTAGCACGCGACGTGACAACATCTCAACGCTCCATTTCAGATCGGACGGACGTGACTTAATCGCGTTGATTCACCAAACGACGCACAATATTGACCGTTAATCGTGATAAACCGTCACATTCGACGATTACGCCCAATTCTCTCTATAAATTGAACTGTTCTTCGCGACGGAAATCCACCCTTGGATTTTTCGAGTGAAATCGAAACTATCTAGACACCACAATCTGAGAATCTTTTTGATTTCTTTACCTTCTTGACATGTTTCCCCGTCCGAAGAGTATTTGAAATCAGAAATTGATCGCGGGAGTAAGGAGAAATCACATCTTGAACGCCAATTTTCGTCTTCGAAATCACGGAATGAAAAGCCATGCATCCGGAGATTAATTGGATCATTTTGAGCGCGACTTTGGGTTAGATTGCGTATTTTCATCTCAATCTTTTGTCAATTAGCATTAGATTTACATTTTGAATCGTAGATTAAGTTTAATTTCAGTTTAATTTCGGTTTTAAATCAATTTCGCGATCAAATTTCTATCTCATTTTTAAACTTTGATTACTCTGCGAATTCTAAGCCAAATCATTTGATTTTTGATTCCGTGGATTTGCAATTGAGTTATCTTTCTTGATATTATAAATTGCCTAATTTCTAAACTCAATTTGTCGTCTGATTCGATCAAATTTCAAAGATATCTCTCAAATTTCCCTAATTCTCCGTGGATTCGACCCATATTTACCATTATACCCTTCAATTCATGAATTAATATTTAAATTTGTAATTTTGGACTTTGTTTTGACATGACATCGTGTGTATTTAACGACCGCACGCATTCGTTTCGTCAATCGTCGAAGAACATCTCAATTTATAGGCTAATTTGGGCGTAACTGTCTGATCGTCAATTCTTCTTCGATCAATGACTTTGATGAAAGGCATCGGATGTGAATTCGTGGCCGTTGGATAACAGATGGACCGCCAAGATGATGCCACATCGCGTGCGTTATAAAAACACATCAAACTCTCGCTGTTAGATCCCAATAATACGTTTCATATGCGTTTCCGTCTGTTTTAATCTCAGCCGTCATAACTCTTTTGATCAACGGCTAAAATTAAATCTTTTAGAAAATGATTCGCCGACGAATTAGGATGCGCCACGTACCCCCGCCTTAAGTGACCATCAATGGTCATGATTCTTCGCGCGATCAGACGCTCCACATGCTGCCATATCACCTCCTGCGTTGACCGTTGATCGCGAGGCGATCGGACACTCCGGATGGCGCCACGTCACCTGTGCACTTTAAACTATCTGAAAAATCAATTTTTAATTATAAAAATTGGTTTTTAATTCCGTAAAATCCTTAAAAATTCATTAAAAATTTAGAAAATTTTTAGAAAATCCCTAAAAATTAGAAAATTCATAAATTTCAAAATATATCTCCAAATTAATCCAAGTTCTTTCATTTGATCAGAAATTAAATTATCTATCATTATAAAAAGTCAAATTTAATAAATATCAAGAGATTTAATTTCTATTTGAAAAATATATTCATTTCTTTAAGATTTAAAAACTTAGAAAATTAAATGAATGTATATAAAATGATTTATCTTATTATTTAACATTAAAAACTAATTATAATCTCAAGTAAAGGTGGGTTATGAAATTATTTATCTTGAATTCATCATAATTAACCCTAAATTAAAGTATTTTGAGATTATACTGACTTTTTTATATAATGATAGATAAATACTCATAAATATGATAACATGCATATGAATGAAATCTTTTATGCCTTAATATGCATTAATAATCATTTATTATCATGTCTAATTAGCATGTTATCAAGCGTATGATCGCATCAATAAATCACGATTGTCGATTTCCACTTAAAGAGTGCGTAACGGTTCGTCATCAAATCATTTAAAATGACTAAATCTCAGCCGTTCATCTGAGTAGTTATGACGGCTGAGATTAAAAGAGACCGATGGACTCCCGTGGACGTGTACACATCCAGAGCGTCAGATGAAGATCAAACGGCAAGCGTTACACAATGTTTCTTCTTGACGTGCAATGTGGAAAATCTTAGTGCTCCATCTTTGATTGGACAGACACGACTTAAACGTAATGATTCACATTCAAAGAATTTCATCAGAGCCGTTTATCAAAGATGAAATACCAAATCCAACGACTATGCCCAATTTTGCCTATATATATGCATATTCTTCGACGATGTAAACTATTCTTGGGTGTTTCGAGTAATCAAACTGTTCAGACTTTTCAATCCTTGAACCTCTTGCTTTCTTCCTCTTTTAGATTGATTTTTGCATCCAAGGAGTGTTTGAAAGTGAGATTTCGTTGAGAGAATAGGGAGAAATCGCCTCATGAATGTCAAAGTTTGTCTCCGGAATCGTGAAACGAAGAGCCCTTGATCCAGTGATCAATTAGATCATTTTGAGCGCAAATTCAAGTTAGATAATGTGTTTTCCTCCTAATCTCTTATCATGTATCATTATATTTCAATTTCAAATAGTAGATTAATTGAATTTTAGATTTTTGTTTTCTCTCTCCGCGCTCGGTTTTTTCCCTAAATTTTTTTCTTCTTGATTTCTCTAGAAATCTTGATCCAAATCAAGTGATTTTTTATTCCATAGATTTTTCTTAGAGCTATCTTTCTAAATTTACTAAAATCCCTAATTTTCACCTCAATTTATTGTCTGATTTTCGATCGAATTTAAAGAATACCTCAAAAATACCTTAATTCTCCGTGGATTCAACCCTTATTCACCATTATATTCTTTAGTTCATGATTATAATCTTAAATTGATGAGCTTGAAATATATTTTCACATGTCTCCATGTGTATTCAACGACCGCATGGATTCTTCGCATCATTAGGTATAATTATCACTCAGATATTCATATGAATCAATTCAGTGAACTCTTTCTCCAACAAGCACCCACTATCTATCTTTAGTACCTCTGCACAGATGGATACATGATCAATCATACTCATCATATGAGTCAGATCAAATAGTGTTATTCTTTCCAAAAAATTTCATGTCTGATAAAATGCAATTTATACATGAAATTATTTGATTATTAATGCAAATTAAGGCATACAACAATATCTATCATTTCATATAATTTTAAGTTATAATATCAAAATATAATATTTTAGAAATAATTATGCATAATTAAAGAATATATTTTAGAGTGGATTATTCCCATCGATATTTGATACTATGATTGGGTTTTAATGTTAACATATTTTTTTAAACTCATGTATTTTTCAAAGTTTTATTTTCTAAGAGAAATGAGTGTAGTTTTGTAATGAAACTTTATTCTCTTGTTCTGTATTAAATTTGAATTTTTAAAATGATAGACTATTTAATTTCTAATCCAAAAAAATAATTTTGGATTAATTTAGAGTTTTATTTTGAAAGTTATGAATTTTCTAAATTTTAGGTATTTTTCTGAAATTTTAATGAATTTTTCTAGCGTATTAAATTTTTTTAAATAAAAAATAAAGTTTTTATTGAGCTCTGACGTGACAGCTGACGTAGCGAGCGAGTACAAGTCATCACGTGGTGACGTGTGCACACGCCACATGGCGCACGCATGTGACTGGTTGTGTGCGCGTGTGTGCGCACGTGTGTTGTGTGTGCACGTTTGTGATTAGTGGGTTAAGCATCCTTTTTAGGATATTCGTCGCTAAGCCCACTTAACACACACTACTTATACGCCCTATGTTTCATGTTTATTTTTGTCCTGTAGAACTATCTTTTTCTTTATTTTTACGAAGGTGATGTGGCGTGATGGGAACGGCCGATTCGTGTACTTAATCAAAGGCATCAATCTTCACTTAAGTCGGGGGGGGTATGCGGCGAAATCTGATTAGGCGACAATTCGTTTTCAAATGATTTAATCTCAAACCTTTACCTATGGAGTTATAATGTCTGAGATTAAGTGCGCGTGATGGACTTCCTTGGACGCATTGCGATATCTCAGGCGTTCGACGAAGATCTAACGGCAGTCATTACACGATGATCAAACTTCAATCGATGACATGGCTTCATCTGGGCACTCCATTTCTAATTGGACGGACGCGATTTAATGACAACAATTCGCATCATGACATTTTATCTTAGCCGTTAATCGAAGATAAAACACCAAATCCAACAGCTACGTCCAAATTTTGTCAATTTAAACATATGTTCTTCAACGAAAAATGTATTCTTGGATGTTTTGAGCTATCAAACTGTTTATACATCTCAATGCTTGAATCTCTTGCTTTCTTACTCTTCTAGACTCATTTTCACATCTAGGGAGTGCATGAAATCAAGATTTCGTCAAAAAAGCGAGAAATCGCCTCTTGAATGAAAAGCCTTTGATCTGGGTTAGATTATATGTTTTCCTCTTAATCTTTCATCATGTATTATTATATTTTAATTTCAAATCTTATATTAGATTAATTTATAAAAATTTTATCAAATTCTCTCTCTTCACGATCGAATTTTCTACCTAGATTTTGCTCCTTGATTTCTCTGCAAATCTTGATCCAAATCAAGTGATTTTTTATTCCGTTGATTCGTCTTGGAGTTTTCTTTCCAAATCTACCAAAATCCCTAATTTCTCACCTCAATTCCTCATCTGATTTGAAGAAATACTTTGAAAATCCCTTAATTTTCCATAGATTCGACCCTTATTCATCATTATACTATTTAGTTCTGGATTATAATCTTAAATTGGTGAGTTTGGAATATATTTTGACATGTTTCTATGTGTTTTCAACAACCACACGATTACGTCTTGTTAATGTCCCTGTCGAATATCCCATGAATAGGAATATTTATAACATGTATTGAAAGAGTCTTGATCACTATATTATGATCTCATCATAATTTACTTAGTAATTATATATGCTCATGGACTTCATTACAAACATTACACAATAATGGCAATGAATAAATATCATTTCAATGAACATAAACAAGATACATGGAAGTATGATTGGCTTATTGGCCACATAATATCCATCACTTCTCAAGTAGCTTCAAATAATAGATAGATAACTTTCACAACTGCAAAGAAGGCATTAAAAGGGCAAGTCATTGAGTTTACAAACATCTCTTTTTTGTCGTGCATATCCATCCTCAAGACTAGTAGATTGTATAGTTTTTCGAGACAGGGAAATGGGTCTCGGTTCACCCAAGTGTTTGAAAGTGTAAGAATTGATATTATTTTAGGCCACAAGTATCTAAGAGTGTGAAAACATCTTTGAATATGGTCGAATAGAATTAAGAGTGTGAAGATCACAGAGGTATAAGAACCCAAACAACATCAACAACATTGGGGGGGATTGGGATGCCTTTCATCTTCAGGGTCTTGATCTACAAGAACCCAAAAAATATAGATAAAAACACATGGAGATAAGTGCTTTGATAGATATTAATTTCGTAATCTCAAGACTCACTAGCTGAATTAAGCAAGTAAATATCTAATAGTTCCTCTAGATCTTGCAAGTTTCTCAAGCTACTTAGGTTTATCTTGCATAGTTTCACACCCAAAATATTTTGATCTTGCACTGAGCATCGTTCAATTTATCGATCAATGCCTCCCTTGTATTTGGAGTGGACAAGTAACCAAATACCTCACCCCATATACTATAGATTATGCAACTTTACAATTTGGTTTAAAACCACCAATATTAGTATCGCTTCCAAGTCGATCACTGTAATTAGTTTTAAGCCATTTCAAGCAGACACTCTAGGCCCAAAATTAAAGCACAATGATGCCTGCAAATCTTCTTGTGTGAGTGCACTTCCAAGGTAATGTTATATACAAGGTATTGGAAACATTCATAGGGAAAGACCCCATGTTGCAAAGCCATAATATGCGACTCAAAAATGTCCAGATTCAGAGCACCTATGATACCCGATGCATGAGGGAGATTATAGGCACAAATTTTTTTGATGTTGCCTAAGGACCTATCCGTAACTTGCACAAGTTACTTGTCAATTAACTGCCCCAAGTAGTGCTATGGAAATCCCTCTACAGTTGACCTTTTATCTTTGATATAGCCTCTTTGATATACAACTTTATCCATTTTTGCATCTCTAAACTCAAATCCCCGACAAGGCCAAGAATAAAAAGACCATTTAATGTGATGATGCTTGTCAATGTAACTTAATGCTATAATTTTTTATGCATTTCTTGCCTTCTTTATGGTACAAGTAGAAAAGGGTTCTCGTTATCTTGCCTCACTTGATGACTAATATGTTTTCCTTTGAGGAAAAAACCAAGTGGTAAGCCTATGCATTATCAAACTATTTTGCTTCCTACTTAATCTCCACTTAGAAGCCATGTGTCTCATCAACTATGGAAAAAGCTTCTCTTCTGAAGAGCTCTTGACTCTCTTTGGCAACCTCATAATTTGTAGGTGGTTGTGAAGACCTTACTCTCATTCATATCATTTGAGAAATGCTTGTTAACAATTTTCAATCCCTTACTCTCCCTTATGTCTTTCATTATGATCAAATATTTCATCATCTTGTGTAATCTCTGTAGACTCAATTTCAATTATACATAAGATATTTTTTTGGATGTAAGATATATGTCGAAGTTTTTGAATTATCTATGGTACATTGAGGGGGTTTTTACATAAATTGGACATTAGTTGATATTCAAATACTTGGATTTTAAAGTTTTCTACATAGTTTGGACATTAAACCTTCTTGGCAAGGGTGATCTTTCTCCTGATAAACTGTGACTTCATGTTATTGATATAAAGCATATCACAAAACACATTCTTATTATTATCCACACCCATTGTACCAAGTCGAGAATTACTCCTTAGCATTTCTCAATTGCCCTATCATCATTCTTCTTTTTTCTCATAATGAATTCAAAAGCTATTTTTTGTGTCCCCCTCTATTCTCTCCACACTATTGTCACTTTTCTACCTCACATATGTGCCTTCAATGAAGCATACTCTTCAAAAAATTTATCTTGGAGTCTATCCAACTCTTCATCCACATTTTCTTAGTAATCGAGCTTCTTTGATGAGGACTTCAACAATGAATTTATAATGAATTGTATAGTCCTACCATTCTTGGATTTGCAAGAAGATTTGATAAATCCAGATGTTGGACTAGTATCTATTAAAATTAATATGAATTTAATTAATAATATTGCATGTGAGTGGAAGAAGATAAACAATTTGAAACCAATTTGAGTTAATATGAATTTAAAATAAATTTGGAAATTTTTCAAGAAAAATAGAGATATAATTGATTTTATTTAATCAAATAAGATTTTTAAAAAGTGGCGAAACCTATCTTGCAAACATTAGCAAAAAAATTCAAAAATAGGATAACTATCTCATCATTATATGTTGGCATCCTTGAATTCTAGTGAAGAAAAACCCCTAAAACATCAGTAATGCAAGCAATCATGCAATAAACATGGTGGAGAGAATAATGTCTAAACCTTTGCTTAACAAATTCATCAAGCATAGAACAAGCAATGGTGTCTATATGTTCAAAACAAAAATAACCAGTCAAATTGGCCAACGTCAAAGATCGCCATGGTGCCTATATTCACAAGGATCAAGACAGCAGTCTAAAGAAATTTCCGAAGAAACAATAAAAAAAGCGAATCATGTGAAATGAAGAGTTCCACAAATGCAATGAGAGAGAAGTGTGTTCTCAATGAAAAGAAAATTTTGGTTGGCGACCAGATTTTCATTGTGGAAGAACAGGATTCTGAAATCTAGAAAACCCATCTAGGAAGAACTTGACAGCCAATCTCTTGTTCAATGAAATTGAAAGGTTAACTCAAAGGAAAATAGGTGATTATGCATAGTGGCAAAGGTGCTATGCATGATTTCATGTGTACAATGCTGGTTGACAAATTTCAAATCCTTGTAAACCAATGTCCGGGAAATGGGCAGTGAAATCAAGGAAAAGGAATTTTCTTGGCACCAAAAATATAAATTCAATTGAGGAAGAGTTTTTGCCATTGAAAAATTGGGAAAACATATATTATTTTGAGAATGAACTGACTCACTTCCCTTGGATGGACTCATATCCATTTGTGCTTTACTTATACTAGAGATAAAATTAAAACCATACAAGGGAATCTTACCATATCCACCTCTGAAATGATGTATATAATTGTTCTCAAAGACTTACAGCAATTATGCATGGTGGAATTATGCCACATTACTGAAACATCTATGAAGGATTCAACAGAGGAAGGGAATTTATGTCATACTATGCATGAAGAATTCTTACTAGTGTTTAACCCACCCTTCCTCCATATTCATATAACTAGAAGGATTAAATAGATACTTAGTCATTTAGCCAGCCTAGTCTAGGTCATTAAGAATGTCTTGATTACCCGATGCTTAATTGGCTTACCATTCCTAGTCATTATTTGACTCCTGTGATGGAGGACATTTTGGACGAGTTGCACTATGCGAGTATAATTTCAAAATTAGATTTGAAGTCGAGATATTGTCAGATAAGAAAGAAGACAAGGTAGACGAATTTTCAACCCGTGAAGGGCACTATGAATTTTGAGTAATGCCCTTTGCTTTAACTAATCTCCTTACCGTGCGATTATAGATCCAGCCGGATTGCATGGGATTATGGATGCGGTATCGAAGGCCGAAGAACACCTCGACATGTTATGGGAGGCTAGATGGAGTAACTACCATAAACAAGAAAAATTTATCTTGAACCTGTCATATCTTATTCCTCGTTAGAGAAGAAGATGATGCCTAGTCAAGAAGCTCCTATGCCAATAGACAAAAACACAATCAAACAAGGTAATAGCTGAGCATAGGCTAAGTTCCAAGATATTTTGGAGAAAGCCCACACGTTTGACCTCAAATGGAAAGGCCATCCAATAAGCCATAGAAAGGACTCATCAATACTGTTACTGGTATCAAGAGGAGGGCGACTCCCCTTTCTGAGGAGTGGGAATTGACCATAATATATTACCATTTCTCTGTCAATTACCAAAGGACTTCATTGAGATGACTATTTAAATCCACAAAGTGCCAAAGAGTCAGACAAGGAGACTTTGTACTTGAGAGGAAGTGTCAAAGAGGTATCCTTTCTAAGGCATCCTTGACATTGAAGTGCTGCAGTGCCAGCCGAAGTGAGGCGGCAAAACAAGGAGAAGCAAAACCATGTTCATCTTGACAGCCTAGGAGAAGACCAACATAGTATTATTCAGTATAACCCTCTTGCAGCCAACTGAACTTTCTAATGCTCCACATAGTCGTCAGAACAATACTATCAGTATAAACTCTTTTACAATTGACTACATTTGGGTCCAGAGAGGCAATGCGCAAGTGCTCGGTGCTCTCATTCAACATCTAGCATGATGATACATAGGAGTTTTTAGAGTTTCATTCACGGTGCATGGGATAGGAACAATGTCAAGGGAGATGAAGTAGGCACAATGGGAAGGCAAAATCCAATGGTAGGAAAGGTAATGCAGGATGGGGTATAGGGACTTGCATGTCTACCTAAAGATACAGCAAAGATGACGAATATGCTACAGAAGAGGAGAAACGGTGAGACAAATTGGTGAGATGAGAGAGGTGGTTTAGAAGGAGAGATAAGCCATTTAATCTAGTGGACCAAGGTCAAGGCTGCCATGCCCCTAAAATTATTTGAGCATAATTATCTGGAAGAGAAGGGCTTTGAGTGGTTTTTAGGAGAGAGTTTCCACTCAGCACTACCTTTCTATTACAAACTGTAGGGAGAAGAGGTCTCATAAACAAGGATTTGATGTCGAAAGAAGTTAAAAAAATGGAGAGGTGTTAATGTAATCACGTGCATTAAATGAACGATGGTGAAGAAATTGACAGTGAGTTTGGTTAAGAACTCGTGCTGAATCCATTACGAAAAGGTCAATACATGGGATGCAACTAATCATTCTAAGAAAATTGTAGGAAATCAATGTAAAACTAAAGTTTAAGGTATGATGACAAAGATCAATACATGATCAGGCAGCAGATAGAAGAAAGATGTTCGATGCACATAAGAGCTGAAAAAAATTTGTTCCAGAAAGAGATGTATATGTATCTCAATACGAAATCAATATGGAAGGACAAAGAAAAACAAGAACCCTAAACAATATGGAGGAGGCAGATGGAGTCGAAGGATTTTAATTTCTTTGTTGATCTAATGGCTTAAACCTGCATTGCAATAGCAAACAAAATTGGAAAATCAGGAAGGATGGTAGACCGAGCAGGTAGATTGCCCCTCTACGATGTCTGATACTTTGATTTCTATCAGTTTTTCTTTCGAAATTGATGAACTAGTCACAAATCCGAGAATTAAGAGCGGTCGAATCCGGAGCGGTGGCGAGAGCCGACGAAGGTGCGAAAGGTGCGAAGCTGTGAGAGAGAGTCTTCTTTGAAAGCGCAATTGGATAAGGTCGCCGGAACAGTCAACGCCCGTTTCCACGAACAAAACATTCCGGGGAATGCATTTGAAGGACGACGTCTAAGGCTATAAGCTCTTGAGTAACTCGGGACAATGACAGACCGAAGTCCTTATCCATTGAATCTTGTGCCTTGCAATGCTTCAAGTGGATTCCGGGAAATCTAACTCCCAGTCAAGGGCCATGGTGAAGACTCGACCTCTGGGAACAAAGTGGCCCTCTTAATACTTTGATTATCTCTCAAGAATTTCATGTGGAAAATATGACTGATCTGTTGATGCTTGTACGTATTCTTGAGAAGTGTCGATCTTTATCTCCATCAACACACATCAATATATCATAGTTCAGGAGAGGTATTCCTCCTCACAGCTAGTTCCCACCTCAGATTCACCTCATCAAAAAAGAAAAACATAGCACAAGGGTGATCCCGCCATGAATTGATCAATAAACTAGGACAGGAAACTGAACGCCGGTTCAACCTCAAATAGGATTTTCAAAAACAGGAATACCTATAAGAAGACAAAATGACATTTTTATAATCACTAGAAATCTCACCACGAAGATTTTGTTGACCTGAAGTTCATCTGGCCTTCCCTCTAGACTGTGGCTGCTAACCTATTTTTTTATAATGCGGTAGTCTGCTCTCTTATCCTCTTTCACAACAATATGATCTCTTATTGGTCTTGCATCCTCTCTCTTGCTACAAACTTTTAAAATCTTTCCTATCATCAATCATTTCCCCGGTGCAAATATTTTCAGAGTTCTCTCAGCTCGAATTTTTACATTGGATTCTCTCAATTTTCTCGTGCGATTGAAATCTTAGTCATGTAAAAGATCTGAGAGAATTCAAAACAGATTTCTCTCGAGGTTCCATCTAATTCAACCTATAATTGTGCTCGAGATTTGTGCGATTTTACCAAAGATTTCTCTCAGGTTTTTCATACAACAGATCTGTGCGATTTGAAGTCAGATTTCTCTCCATTTTTCTGTGTGAAAGAGTCACTATTTCTGCTCCAGTTTTTTGCAATTTGTCATCTGATTGATATCAGACTTCTCTTTCAATTTTCATATAATTGACTCCCTATTTCCCAAACAAATCATTATGATTTTCCATGTTGATGTCTCCCAAGTTTTCCATCTGACCGAACCTGTGTTTATTCAGCATATTAGTTGACATGTTTGGAGTTTTGAAGTTCGGAGTTTTGAAGACGTAAGCATACTCTTTCTAGCTATGTCGAATTAAATTATGCAAGATACCTCGACAGACAAACGGTCTCTATGAAGCACGAGCTCTCCACTGGAGGATGCGAATTAAAAGTTGCATTATCTTCCACCCACTGGGAAATAATTCATGATAATGATATAGGCAATAGAGGAAGCAATTCGACTTAGAGAATTCGTTGGTGTGTTACAGCAGAGTCGAGGGCCGGCAATCGTGCACTGTGACATTCAAAGAGCCACGCATCTCACCAAAGACACAAGGCACCATGAGAGGACCAAGCATACTGGTATTCTCTATCAATTTAATTAGATATGTTGTGGCACAAGCAGAAATCAAGGGAAACAACATCCTTAGCATTGAGAGTAATGATACAAAGCTGCTGGCTAGCTAGAAGTCTACACCAATTGACGGGTAGGGAGAGTGAGACAGACAGACATTCACACAGAGAGAGAGATGCTATGCAAAAGTGGGCAAACAAGAAATCTATGCCAAATTCTAGACAGATAGAGAGAGGAGATAGCATGAGAAGCCATAATGCTACTACAATGTGCACAAACTAGAAATCAACCGCAGGTAGAGAGAGAGAGAGAGAAGAGGATCATAGTTGGTGTTCGACGAGGAGGAAACGCAAAACATGCGTAAATGGGCATTGTCAACCATAAATGTATGCTTATTAGTCAAAGATACACTTTTAAAGAGAATCAAACAGGTGGTGGAGATGATGGCGACTGGCAAGATATAACAGCTGAGAATTTCCTATTTTTCCTCTGATTTTGGAGGCCCCTTCCACTTGAAATTGTCAGAGTAGGCCTTTGGCTGCATAAAAATAGACATACTTTGAAATTTCTAACTAAAATACGTAAACTACTAAAAACTGATATTACCAGAATAGATTGCAGTGAAACCCACTAAAGAGGGAGTGAAGAGCAAAATTTTTGACCTCATGAAACTAAGAGAAAAAAAATAAATCGGGAGAACTGAAAAGAGGCATAGAAAAATGTGACAAGGGAAAAAAGAAACGGAGAGGGAAGGGAGAGAGATGACATGAGAGAGAAATAGAGATGGACAGGGAGAGAGACAGAAATGAGATGAGAGAGAAGAGAGACGGAGAGGAGAAAGGGAGAGAGAGACGAGATGAGAGATAACGAGAGATGGAGAGGAAGGAGAGACTAGAGGAGATGAGAGATAAAGAGAGATGGAGAGGGGGGGAGAGAAATGAGAGATAAATAGAGATAGAGAAGAGGGAGATGAGGCAGAGTGAGAGATGGAGAGGGAAGGGGATGCAAGATGAGATGAAAGAGAAAGAGAGATGGAGTAAGAAAGAGATGAGATGAAAGAGAAAGAGAGATGGAGAGAGAAAGACAAAGGAAGCAAGAGAAAGAGAGAAACTAGATGAGATGAGAGAAAAATAGAGATGGAGATAGGGACGAGATAAAATGTGAGAGGAAGAGATGGGGATAGACACAAGAAGAGATGTGATAGAAAGAGAGACGGGAGAGAGACAAGAAGAGATGTGAGAGAAAGATGAGATGAAATGTGACAGAAAGAGAGATGGAGAGAAAAACGAGATGAAATGTGACAGAAAGAGAGACGGGGAGAGAGACAAGATGAGATGCAAGGGAAAGAGAGATGGAGAGAGAGACAAGATGAGATGAGAGAGAAGGTGAGAAACAAGATGAGAGACAGGGAGGAGATGAGAGAGATGGAGCAAAACAGAGAGAGACGGGATGAGAGAGAAAGAGAGATGAGATGAGACGGAGGAAATGAGGTGAAAGAGAGGGAGGAGATGAGAGAGAGACGGAGTAAGAGAGATGTAATGAGATGAGAGGGATGAAATGAGGTGAGAGAGAGGGGGAGGAGATGAGATGAGATGAGATGGAGCAAGAGGAGAGATGAGATGAGAGGGATGAAATGAGGCGAGAGAGAGGGAGGAGATGAGAGAGAGATGGAGCAAGAGAGAGATGAGATGAGATGAGAGGGTTGAAATGAGGTGAGAGAGAGGGAGGAGATGAGATGAGATGAGAGGGTTGAAATGAGGTGAGAGAGAGGGAGGAGATGAGATGAGATGAGAGAGAGATGGAGAAAGAGAGAGATGAGATGAGATGAGAGGGTTGAAATGGGGTGAGAGAGAGGGAGGAGATGAGATGAGATGAGAGAGAGATGGAGCAAGAGAGAGATGAGATGAGATGAGAGGGTTGAAATGAGGTGAGAGAGAGGGAGGAGATGAGATGAGATGAGATGAGAGAGAGATGGAGCAAAGAGAGAGATGAGATGAGATGAGAGGGTTGAAATGAGATGAGAGAGAGGGAGAAGATGAGATGAGAGAGAGATGGAGCAAGAGAGAGATGAGATGAGATGAGAGGGTCGAAATGAGGTGAGAGAGAGGGAGGAGATGAGATGAGAGAGAGAGATGGAGCAAGAGAGAGAGAGACGGGATGAGAGAGAAAGAGAGAGAAGAGAAGGAGCAAGTGAAAATAGAGACAGAATGAGAGAGAAAGAGATGGAGCAAGATTGAGAGACGAGATGAGAGAGAAAGAGAGATGGAGCAAGATTGACAGAGGGAGGAGATGAGATGAAAGAGAAAGAGAACGAGATGGAGAGAGAGGAGATGAGGAAGAGAGATCGAAAGAGAAGTGAGATAAGGGAGACAGAGAGAGAGGTGAGATAAGAGAGACATCAAGATGAGCAAGAGGAGATCAGGAAGAGAGATGGAACGAGAAGTAAGATAAGATAGACAGAGAAATGGGTGAGATGACATGAGGAAGAGAGTTGGAGAACGAGAGGGTGGGGGAAGAGAGATGTCCTATGGGATACAATTGCAAAGCACATAAAATCTTTTGGCTGGCCTTGGTATATAAAATTTCAACTTCTACTGAGTTTTTCTATAACAATAAGAAACTCTCTCTTCGGTCTCTTTTTCTCTCTTGATCAATTTTTTTAATCATCTTCTTTTGATCAATTTAGAGGCTCCTGAAGCTACCATCCGTTCTTCTTTTTATGAAAAAGAATGTACATACCTTCAACACAGGCACATGATGCTTCTTAATCTGCATAGAAGCAGCAAAATGAAAAAGAATTGAGATTCTTTAACAGGAAAGTATGTTAAGGTGTTAGAAATTGTGAGCTGCACAAGTCAATGTTTTAACTACTGTGTTCATCAATGACATTTCAAACAGGGGTTTAGAAATATCTTGGCAAACTTAAGAGTGAAGGAATGACAAGACAAGACACAACCATACTGATAAGTTTGAGATGGGAGATGAAATATCTCTTACAATCTTCAGAAATTAGGGACCTCTAAATTCTAAAAATCTAATTTTTCTCGTGTTTAGACTTTAAGGCAGTCTGGTAACAATGATGCTCCCTGAGGGTATTTTGGTGTTCTAACACAAGATAGCACAATTCTTTTCCATCTGCCACAGCTATTTGTCGCTCCAACAATTTTCTCCACAAATTTAAACCATGCATACCCATAATGTAGCATTACGAGTAGTTCACAAGTGAAGGAGACTCGGTAATTATTCTGAGGCATCAGGATTCTCATCCTCCGCCAATATACCTCTCTATTGCCCAATAAGTGCAACCATACCCATCATATAACACTTATGGTATGCAGAAGGGCATTATGGTGATCATGATGCAATTCAGGGGTTGTTCTAGTAATTTGCAGATGTACATCCTTATAATCCCAATCTTTATTTCCATACCTTACAAATCTTATCCATTATATTCTGCATCCTGAAGTTACAGGAGATATATTGGTAATGTCCTAAGTTCTCTTTTGTTGCAAGTCCATGTAACAAAGAGTCAGTAATTTTCTACATCCAGTAAAAGGACATTCCCGTCATTATGTCCAAACTGATTCTATTAGGGCATAGAATGGATCTGGAGTGTAACCAAACAACTTTGAGATACTAAAACAGAGGGCCGGAGACATTCCACAGCAGATTTTTTTTAGAGGCCATATGATACCTAAGAAAGATGTGAATACACAAAAAAAATCTAGATTCCAGAAACTTATACCGCATATTTCCATCCGTGCTTTTCAGCAAATGCAGCAGCTGCCTCAGCACTGTCGAAGATAAGAGCCGAGTCTCCTACATTGGCATACGGATCCCCAGTAGATGTCCAGCCCATTAATGGATTCTCCCATCTATATCCAGCAAAATTATGAGGGAAAAATTAATAATTTTTTTCTTGAATTTTTAGTAACAAAAAAAGAAGGATCTCACAGACCATGAGTAGCTAGTGAGATATATCATTTATGTCAAGAATAAGCCTACTAATCTACATCCATATAAACTATATTCAATATTTACAGTTAGCATTTGAGCCCTCTGGGTACGTACGGGGACATGAATGCCACAGGTACCCATGGGTATCTCTGAACTGGTATTATGATAGTATTTTCCAAAAAGAATGGCACTGATTAGTTGACAGTGTTACTTCATTCATTTTCTGTTGGTCTCACCCTGCATCTCTCATGCTCTTTCTTGCCGCATCAGGACAATGGCAGCAGCAGTTTCTCCCTCTCTCTAGTCTCTCTCTTCTCTAATTTTTTTTCCAAATGAGCCAAAATTCTCACTTGTTGGATTTTATCTATCATCTGAGAATCATTTTTTTGAAGTGGAACGTCTGAGAATCATGCCATCATGGGGCACAACAGCTACAGATGCCGCATGCAAATGTTGTTAATTCACGATGCAAAATTAGCCATGTCTAGGCTTAGAAGATTGATGAACCGATGCTCAGATTCCTCATAATCCTGATCACCCCATATTTCCTTACAAACTAAATATGGATCAATACGAACAAGGTGTTTCAGGAGTTCATCGGAGAGAGAGAGAGAGAGAGAAGGGGGGGGGGGGAAACAGGAACGGGAAACAGAGGTTAGAAAGAGGATGAGAGAGGAGGACAGTGAGAGAGAGAAAAAGTAATCTTTAGTTTCGCATATCCTGGACTGCTGTGCATTTAGTTAGTACTGATATTTCATTTGGTCACAAAAAATCAAAAACTAAAATACATATCTCTTCTTAATAGATGATAGAAGCATATACAAACCAAGCCTAATTTTAGAGAAACATTTGAACACCAAAGAAAATTTGGAATTAAAGTACATCTCTTCTTTCGGCTAAGAAATCAAAGCGAAAATAAAATTAGAAAAATTTTAACAGAACTTACTTCTGCGTGGACATGAAACTTATCTTCCACTTTCCAACTTTCCCAGAACCTTGTTGGGTAGCAGTCCGAGCAGGTGAGTATATCATAACCTGACAGACATAGCACGAGCGGGGTAACTTTCATTTAAGGAGTTTTTCTCGACATGGTCATTCATAACATAGTAAAGTTCCAAAAAAAAAAATCCAAAATATTATTTAGATCGAACTGAATACAATAAAAGTCTATGAATTGGTTATCATTGATACAAAGATATTCATATGATCTGACACGACAATGGGATACGAAGATATGACATTAATTCAGTAAAATATCATGTTTCAAGGATAATTAAAGCGAATTGCACTTTAATATGATTTTCCATGTGGTTTCTCAGTAGAGCGTCGCTGAAAAAAAATCCGGTTACCACCAGAAGGAACCCCCCGCGCCCCCAGGAAGACGAAATTTTAAAATAAAGAAAGAATCAGAAACGTTTCAAACGAATTTAATTGAACGCGTAAAAGCGTTCTTTACGAAGAAATAGGAGAGTTAAGAATATCTCCGTAAAAGAGTATACCTTCCGCCGAAGGTGTTCCTGTGGGATTCCGGAAACCATTCCGATCTCGCCAGGTTGAATTTCCACCAATGCATCAGCAGAGAGAGATCGCCGTCCGGAGATTTCGGGAGAGGAAATACGAATCCAACGAGTGAGAGATCGTCGAAAATGTGTCGCCATTTCGCTAGGCGAGTTGTATTGTTCCCTAATCGTATTTATACATCCGGTTTGCTTGTCGATAGACCTTAAAGATGTTACTATTGTAAAAAGGTCGGCGGAACGTTTTCTTTCATTTCTTGTATTATCTTTTCTCCCATGTATTTAATTACAAATATTTTATTAATTTAGATTTATTCTTAGTAAACTGATTTATATTATATTTTGAAATAAGTATATAGCTTAAATTACAAAAAAAGTCAAGTCTTATGTTGTAGACTAGAGAAAATATAAGGACTTCCATAGAAAAAGAGTATTTTCATCAAATCAAATTACTGTCTAGAGTTGACTTGGAGTAAAAAAATAAATATACTCTTTCAGTATTTTCATATAATATTTAAAAAGATACTCTTTCATCGCGCGGGAGCAATTATTATAATAAATAATTCTTATTTTGAAGGTCCTTTCTTACTGGAGGAACTTCTCCGGGAATCCGAAGAAGGAACTCCTCAGTCGAGCTATTCTGATCTCTTATTCCAGGCGAGATCTCTAGGCCTATCCTTCTTCCACCTACTTAAGCCGCAATTTCTCCTCGATTGAATATTTGTCTCAGGACGGTTGATTCGTTCCACTCTTCTTCCCTTATTGCACATTTCTGACTCCGGATATTATTCATCTAATACCAGAGATGGAGGAGACTGGAATTGATGACGAATTTCTGAGACTTCGCGTTAAACAACTGGAACGCGGTAAGTCACTAAATTTAAGTAGTTCGATTATTGATGCAATGTTCGAAAATGAAGTGATCTTTTTATTTGATTATTCTCACGTCTAATCATGGATGATGCTAATTATTAAATTACGGTGCATTAGATTTTACTCAGTCGTTCGACTCCACTGATTATTTATGGTGCAAGCTGGTGCTTACTATCTGTAACAGGATATGTTAATTTGCTATAATTAGGAAAAAAATCTATTTCTGATTAGTCAGTTTCTAATAGGTCATTTGTGGCTGTTTCGGTATTCAGGGAGCTTCATTTGTAATTGAAATGATTAGGTGGCATATTATCTTTGGTTTAGGTATGTACTAATTTAACTTTTGGTGATAGAGTCGCTAGTTTTCCGCTCTGAGGTGGTGGTGACGACAACAATGCGTTGGCTGATTAGGTTTATCTTGTTAATTAATTTTGAATGTCCAAAAACCAGTAACTTTATGCCACGGATTCAAAGGATAGAAGTATATTTGCGGCAGAGATCTCTATTGTTGGAAACAAGAACTGTATCTATTCAAGAGGGCAGCAATAGAAATCCACGATACAGACCAGTAGTCCATGCATGTCAGAGTTACTCTGCCTAGAGGATATGGAAAGGTAATTCGAGAAACTTCTTAAGTTTTTCATTGATACCTCTCCCTTGGGACCCATTTCCTTATTTACTGAGTCGAGAGACATTCTACTAGTAAGTTCCTACTACGCTTCTCTTAAGCCCTTGGGATACTGATACCTCCTTGAACATCTCAAAGTGTTGGTAATTTGATTTTTCCTTTTTTTGTGGAAATAAATCAGAGTTTCACAAGCACTTTTTTTTACTTCAAAACGCGATGATCTGCAGAAAGACATTGAAAAACTGTCTCTCCAACAAGCTGGTCAAAGTTATCTTTCCTCAGCCATGCAGATGCATACTCAGAGGTCTTTAAATCCTTATTCCTTTCTGGTCTCTCGTTCATTTATCTTCCTATGAGGTTGCTTCATAGTGAAATTAAAGCCCTACCAGGACAACAGGTTTGGAGGAGGAGATTGAGAACTTAAAGAAGAAGATAGCCGTGTGTGCCAGAGACAACACAAACCTTCAAGAACAGCTATCAGAAGCTTACCGCATCAAAGTAAGCTTATGGTTTTAATGTTTCTTTATCGATATTATGGTCCCATGGGTTCTCATGTTATGATATTTTTGGCATTATTTCTAGGCACAACTCGCAGACTTACATGCCGCTGAAGTTTCAAAGGTCTGTATTCATCCAACTGAGACAAGATTTTATTTCAAAGACATTATTTCTAAGTTCATTTTTAATAGAAATAAAGTGAAATGATTGTCTTAAAACCTGCATTCTATGAAGCCATCGGCTCAAAACCTCCGAGTTTCACTAACCTGTGTTTTTAAAAGTTTTAGCTCCATTGCGGGCTTTGATGATTCTTGTGTGCGGCATTGTCTTATCATTCTGAGCCAATATCACCTCTTGAGTGAGAACCATTGCAAAAAAGAATCACTGAAGAGGGAGAGAGAGCAGCGAGTCACAGTCAATTTTATTAGAGTTTTAGAAGGTTAAATACAATGTTCATCTGAGTAGGGCCTTTTGGTAGAAAAGTTCTGGAAGACCCATGTGACTATGGCATGTGAATTACCCCTGTAATGGAAATATCTACTAGTAACACATATGAGGTACAAACGCACAATGGACAGTTAATTACCGATAGAATGAAAGTATGAGTATTTTTTTAAAACCTTGAATCTTTAATATTAAAGGTCGTTTTTTTAATTTTGTACTTATATTTTTCTTTCTGTGGGATATCATTTATTTTGAAGATTGTCTCAGTAATAGAAAACTCACAAAGAAGTAAAAAAATCCTCCGGGAGGGATTCTCGAGAAAAGAACATATTTTATTTTATTTTTTGAAAAAGTAAAATTATTTATTGGCATTTCACTATCTTATGATTCGACTATCTTATGATTTATTGGCATTTCACTAAACTTAGGTAATAAGAGTAGAAATCTTGGAATCAAGAAGTGCATGGCAGCAAACAAGTCAGATTGGTGTTCCCTTTTAGCCTCCCTTCTCTCTTGGTCCTATGCCCTAATCCAAACCTGCCATCTTTGCCACAGGTTTCTCCCTCTCCCTCCCTACTGGCTTTCATCCTCACCCGTATCTTTATAACCACCTTCTCTCTGTCTATTTCATAACCTCCATTTCTTATTCTTTCTGTGATTGTTGACATATTTGGTTTGACTTAACTTCCTTGAAGAGTTCACGGACCAAGTTGGTTTAACACTTAATCCATCGTCAAGGACATCATCTTCTAAGTCAAATTACATCGTATTCAAATTTCCTGCTGAAACATTTGAGGAAACGACTTTAAAGGCAGCGATGATTTTGATTGGTTTATTTCCTCTACATCTTCTGTACTAGAGCCTCTAATGGCTTCATTTTTCTCTCAAGGCCCTGATAGTCTGACACCCAATGTGATTCCATGCAAATAAGAGTATCATTGTGAATATAAGGCTTTTTCACTTCATACTTTAAGCTGTCTATAATTTTAAGTAGAAGTTTGGAACCGTTTTTCTCTCAAATTTCTAAAGATGACACTCTTTTTCTGGATCATTGATTTTCATTCCAAATAACTGAAAATTCTGTCTTCAGAATATAGATGCCGAGAAACAGATTAAATTCTTCCAAAGCTGCATTGCTTCTGCATTTGCAGATAGGGATAGCTCGTTGATTGAGGTTTGCATTTAAACATATATTTCCCTTATTATTCTGATACACATTTCATTATATCACTGTTAGCCATAGTATCTTTATAAAAATTATTTGTAGGCAGAGAAAGCTAAGGAACAGTGGGAGACACTCTCAGACAAGCTAGAGGACTTCGGGAACCGGTATTCCTTGTGGATACATCACAAGCTTGAATCTTCTGTTTTACTTTACATGATTAACATCACTTCTTTCAGAACCTATGGTCGAACCTCTCTTTTATTGTTTATAAATAATAGAATTTCAAAGATGTTTACAGATTAACTGAGCTGCCTAGAATGATTGAAGAACAACATTTTCAGTTCTGAAAGAACTGCAAGAACTGTCAGTGTATATCTGGCCCAAGAGTTAACTCATTATCCTTTTCAAGCAGAAAGGTTATAAAAGTTAGATATGCAGAAATTTTTAATAGTTTTTGCAGAATTTTCTGATGCTTGGATTGCACTCATTGAGAAAATGTCCCTAAATTGCTGTTTTCTCTTCTGGGTCAGTGCATGATAGTTAGACCAGGGAAGCAGGTCAGCCAGCTGTCCTGCAGGCAAGGAATTGTAAATAGTCTACTCCTAGCTGGAGAAAGACAACTCCTTTCATGCTTTCATGTGCTCTTGAGATTTGATTCCATTGGTCACAACTTTAAATTTCCCCATGAAAACTTTCAGATGTTTTATTGAAGATGGACATGATCAGATTCCTGTTTGACGATGACATGGAAAATTTTGAGCACCTTTGCATTGAAGATTGTGGCTGATTTTTAGTGGTCCATTTATGGCAGGTTGCATGAAGTTCAATCAAAGTATGATGAAGAGAAGAAGTTGAATTCCATTCTCCAGGTGGAAAATGAGAAATTAAAAGAGGAAGTTAAAATCTTTGCTGAGGTAGCATTCATCCCTCTTGACTATTCATTGTAAATTATGATACATATATGTCCCCTGCACAAAACCTTGCAGTTTTTTTATTAGAATGTGTTGCGGAATAGCTATACATGATTTCATGGGGAAAGTAAATTCCTAAGGTCAGGATAGAACTGCTAAGCCTATTCAAGAAAGGTATTATGTATCATATAGGTATATCAAACATAATTACCCTTTTATCTATTCATTGCTAAAAGACAATGAACATGTGCCACCTGTACATTTCCTTGTAGTTTTTTTATTGAATGGGGAGGCATGCCTAATGCCAGGTGGAAGGAAAAGATGAAGCAATGGATCCCTGGGACCAGATGGATTCCTTTTGTATATTCAAGAGAGGTGTTATGCCTTCTATAGGCATACCAAACATAGCTGAAAAGCCCCAAGCACAATGATCTTGTATTGATAAGAATACTGTAAACTCTAAGATAAGTGTACTAGGTCTAATGCTTGATAGAATTCAATTGTACGAATGTGTTTCAATTCTGTTTGGTGACTGCAATTCATATAGTGAAGAAGAATTGCTGATCATCTCTCTATGTCTTGTTGACTGTGCTCTGCTATTGTTTTGTGTAAACATGACAGAATTTTGCTTGCTTTCTGTTTCCATTTGGCTTTGTTAATAAATTCAATAATATCATTTTACTTTAAAAGGTAAATTTACATAGGATAACTTATTTGAGTTCAATGAGTTTGATACTTCCATGTATCAAGATTTCCTAAAGAGGGAAAGCAGAGTTTTCTTGTTTAGAATGATGAAAAGAGTACCAAATAATCTCAATTGTGGAACAAGAAACAACAGAAAATAGAACTAGGGCATCCACCGGTGTGCAAGCTGCTAAGATTCCTCTGCCTGGTCCTGTTTTTGAGTGACCTTGCTCTCCTTCTCAACTTATTTCTTTGATATCTCTCCTCCTAAAAAACCCTCATCATTTATAGCTGCTTTCTCAACCATTTCTCCTGCCAAATTGCTTTTTTTGGAAGTAGAAAAGGCCTGATCACCCGACTAAGCAGTGTTCGACCTGGAAGGGCCAAATTGTTTTCTTGATTGTTGCCCAAAATTGCAGTTGACCTATCATACATGAGGAGTCATCGGTTGTATTCCACTGTGTTAGCATTGCACTGGCTGACTTGTACCATCGTCGCCTTACGTACATATCGAGGGGAATCGTATCAGAGTTTTGTGCTTGTTTTGTTTGGTACCATGAATAAAATTTATATGAATGTCTTTGTTTTGATTACTTTCCAGTTTATTTATTGCTTTTTATCTCTCTAATTTCAGGTTGCCTCTAAGTTTTCTGATATACGCGAAAGTGCTTATGGATGCTCTGAAACTAGTGCCTTGGAAGCAAAATGTTCAACCCTTCTAAATGACCCTTCAGAAATGTGGATTTTTGACATCGACGGAAACCATAGCCATTATATAGTAAATGTTTTTTATTTTCTAAACGTGAAAAACTAGATATTGATTGTTACAGTTATCTGATTCATATGTCACAATTTGCTGAAGTCTTCATTCAATATCTTGGACGATGGTAGAAAATAGGATATTAATGTATCTATAGTTTCCTTTAGCTGGTTAATTTTCTTCTCATGCAGGCATCATTAGAGGATCAAATAGTGACCCTGAGAGAATCCATTGATGGCCTTCAGAAGAAAATGAGAATGGTAGGTATTGGTCAAATCCTTGTGTTTGACTTTTCCTGACATGCCATCTCCTGACTGGGGTACATGTTTTCTCAGGGCATGGATGTAGAGCAGTATTTACGAAGAAAGGTCCACAGTTTGGAAAAGAAGCTAGTGAGACATTTACCCACTAATTTTGTGAAAAATTATTCTCTTTGAGTTATGTTCTAAAGAGTCAGAATCATTCTCAGGTGAACACAGAGAACAAGTTCAAGCATGATTTATCAACACTGCGCAAGTTTGTTGACCATCAGAGATCTGTCATCGCGACTATTCTGGAAGAGGAAAGTATCAATATAAAGGCAACCCTTGACCAGCTGCAAGAAAATATGAAACTGATTTCCATGGAAAGCTATCTTGACTCCAGTATTTCGCCTGAAGAAGTAAAGTGTGAAATCTCTAGACAAGAAACTGGAGATATTGAGCATAATACTAATGTTACGGCCGAGGTTTGCCATATTCTGCCCGTGAATTTACATTCATGGACTTTGTTGATAGCCAGTCATAAACATTATATGCATAGTGCTAACTTTTAGTCTGTGAAAGTGTCATATTGTAGTATTACTTTTGCCTTTTTTTTCTTTAGTTAAATGCTAAGACTATTCACTGACCGCTCAGGGGAATCCCATTGATTCATTTACAACAGAAGTTGTGTCACGAGCAGAGAAAGAGGTCCTGTCCAATGTTAAGTGATAGTTTATGGGGTTTTCATGCCGATGTTCATGAATGTCAACAAATATTGCAATTCAACTGAAGCTTTTCCATGACTTCGTAGGGGGATCCATCTGAAAGAGAATATAGCCCGTCAGACATTCTGGCTCAGGCAATGAAAGAGAAGGTTACTATCTCTCTCCCCAATTCTATTCTCTCCCATGCTCCTCTCTTCCTTACTCTACTCCCCTTTCTCTTTTCCATACTCCTCTTTTGTCTTGCATTTCTCTCTCCATCCTCTTTTCCTCACTCTCTTCCCCCATGTCCCTCTACTCTCAGTATTCTCTCTATTCCCCTTACTTTTCCTTTCTCTCTGCCTCTTTCGCCTCTCTTGTTTCCTTTCTCTTTCCCCCCATCTCCCTGTACTCTCTGTACTCTCTATTCCCCCGTATTTTTCTTTTCTTCTTTGTCTCTCTCCCCTTTCTTGTTTTCTTACTCTCTCTCTCTCTCTCCCCCCTCTCACTTGTTTCCTTACTCTCTACTCTCTGTACTCTCCACTCTTTTTTCGTTTCTCAAACTCTACTCCCCGTCTCTTTTCCATACTCTCTAGCTTCCCTCTTTCATTTCTCTCTCCATTCACTTTGCCTTATTCAAACTCTACTCCCCCTTCTCTTTTCCTTACTTTCTCCCTTCCCTCTTTCATTTCTCTTTCCACTCTCTTTTCTTTTCTCGAACTCTACTTCCCCTTCTCTTTTCCATACTCTCTCTCTCTTCCCTCTATCATTTCTCTCCATTCTCTTTTCCTTGTTCAAACTCTACTCCCCTTTCTCTGTTCCTTACTCTCTCTTCCCTCTTTCATTTCTCTCTCCACTCTCTTTTCCTTACTCTCTTCCCCCATGTCCTCTACTCTCAGTACTCCCTCTCTTCCCCATTATTTTCCTTTCGCTTTGTCTCTCTCACCTCTCTTGTTTCCTTACTCTTTTCCCCCATGTCCTCTACTCTCAGTACTCCCTCTCTCCCCCCTTATTTTTCCTTTCACTTTGTCTCTCTCACTTCTCTTGTTTCCTTACTCTTTTCCCCCGTGTCCTCTACTCTCTCTACTCTCTGCTGTTGATTATGTCTAAAAATGGGTAGAAGCCATTCCCACTAGGTCTAATGATTACAAAGTCGTTATGTCTCTGTCTCTCTGCCATATCTTGTTTCCTTACTCTCTTCCCCCCGAGTTCCTCTATTCTC
Source organism: Lemna minuta (assembly GCA_024174645.1). Lineage (NCBI taxonomy): Eukaryota > Viridiplantae > Streptophyta > Magnoliopsida > Alismatales > Araceae > Lemna > Lemna minuta. The sequence goes on from CM044108.1 coordinate 17,819,623, forward strand.
TTTCCTCTCTCTCTCTCCTGTCTCTTGTTTCCTTATTCTCTTTCCCCCAGATCCCTCTACTCTCTTTCCTCTCTCGCTTTCCTCTCTCTCTTCCCCCATTTTTTTCTTTTCATCCTCTCTCTCTTCCCCCAATTTTTCCTTGCTCTCTTCCCCCTATGTCCCTCTACTCTCCCCCCCCCCCAGGCTTTCTCACCTGCTCTAGACTTATTCACATTTCTAGAATTAAGAAACGCATCTTTCTAGGTTGAGGCGCTGTTGCTCTTGTCACAAGAGGAAGAGAGGCATCTTCTAGAGAGAGATCTGAATTTATCTCTCAAGAAGAGGCTTACGGATCTCCAGAGAAGTTTGGCTCAAGTAATATGTAGTTTATTAATACTAATAATGTCAAATTTTTCAGTCGTCGTTTGAGTTTATGGTTGGAAAATGCGTGGCATTTCTTTAATTCAAAATTTATCTTATATTCCTTGATTTTCTAGTTACCCTTTCTCCAGGTAACCAACGAGAAAGTACAGGCTCTGCTTGATCTTTCCCAGCTGAAGCAAGAGTACCAGTTTCTTCTACAGTATGATTTACATTTTTCATATTTTTCATTTTATTTTATTCGTATATTGACTCTATTATGCAATTTTCATTAATAACATCATGAACAGGGGCAGAGTTGTCCACGATAAAAATGAAAGACTGAAGAACATCCTGAGGAGAAGTTATCTCGCGCGCTGGGTTGGGATAAATGAGAGTGTCCGTGAAAGTCAACCCTCTAGTCAGGAGACTCACCTCTCTCTAGACTCTGCCAGGTTCTTTCTCTCTGATCTCGATTCTCTCTCTACAGTTTTAGTCGTTTATTTGTCATCAGACTGAAGGCAGAGAATGAAGCTCTCCGGGAGAGCACGGTCAACATGGAACAGCTCGCTTCTTCTGTCGGCAAGCTACGCCTCTCGCTTCTGAAGGTCGTTTTTGTCATTTTAGTTCAAGAAACAGTTTATCTAACGCCAATTATTGAATAACTTGGGATTTTACGAGCTGTTCGATTTTCAGGTTTTAGGGGAAACCAGGTCTGCTGCTCCCGCGGAGAACCTGGCTGCGTCATTGGAAGAGATTTGCCTCGAAGCTGACTCCATCAAAAGCTCCCTCAGGAACACACTTCCTGTGAGCTGGTCCAGCGGCACAGCGGACACGGTAACCGAGGACATGGATTTCTCCGCAGCGATCGGGTCTGAATTGGTGGAGCTTCTCGTTCTTGCGGCAGAGCTTGTGAGAGATTACGTCATCCCAAAAGTATCCAAGTCAGCATTGAGCGGTTGATATTTTATACCGTACCCGGGTAATTATACGTTAGTTGTATATTTGATATTTAAATTATGTTCGTTCTATTACTCATTATGTAATTTAATTTAAATTATATTTGATAAATGAGACAAAGGAAGGCCCAATATGCACAAGAATAAGGTCCAATAACCCATATCGGGTAAATGAACACGTACGCATGTCTCTAGATTATGATAGGATCAATGATCTTTAAGTGAAATAATCGATTCTAAATAACAATATTATTGAACAAGAATATGTAAATAGTATATTTAAAAAGACTTTAAGATGAAGCACCTGAGCTTTGGTTCACTATTTAATTTGTATTTTAATGAAAATAAGGTTCTTTGAGCATGTAAAACTCATTGATTTCTCAATTTTGTGCAAAATGCTCGAGGTTTTAAAAATAATTAAAAATACATCATGAGAATTTGTATTTACTTCATTAGATATTGTATCGCAGGTGAAGTTTTTTCTCATATATAATTTAAAGTAATTCTAGGAAACTGAAAATTATAAACCCGTGGCTCTCTTAAAAATCATATATTGATTAATATTTTGCTTATTCATAATAAATTTTCATCGTGTTGTACTCAATATCAATTAAACAGAAAAGGTGATTCGATGCAAAAAATGTGTACTAGAATCATAGTTTAAAGCCCATTAAATGTATTCCTTTTGTTGGGAAAAAATTTGACAGTACTTATTTCGTACTTTCGAGAATTTTGATCTGCATGGATGCAGATTTTACAATGGACTGAATAAAACGCTCGAAAACTTTTAATTTGACGTTAAAAAATACGTTATAAATACAGTATGTTCTCGGCTAAGTCGAGCTCAGATAACTAGTCGTGTTTCTTGGAGATTGAGAGATGCATAGAGGAGATAGATCATGATCGAGCGAAAGGGAGAGGCAGCATTAGAGAAAATGACAAAGCTCGCAATGGCTGGAAGGAGAGAGACATCCTCTTATGAAGTAGAGGCTACATAAAAGAGACGAAGGCAAGTGTCCCAAGCAGGTCAGGAAGAGTGGGTTGGGAAGTGAGAAATGAAAATCGAGAAAGATGGTAGGAGGAGTTCGTACTTTTGAGGATCACTTCCGGCGATTGAGAAATTTATATCCCATCAATCTAGATCATCACATCGATGATTGAGAAGTAAAAGTAAGAAAATCGGAAGAGGGTGGCTTAAAATCTTGATTTTTACGACTTCAATGAACAATGGCCTTATCTCCTTCTTGATTGATCATCATGGGTCTGAATCCTCATCTTGATCCAATATTCCGGTATATGCCGTTAGACCTTTGCTGTCTGCTGCAAGAGCATTTCGTCGAAAAAGCGGGAAAGACCATATAATCCAGCGACGTGGCCAGATGTCAGCACTCCACGTGGCAAAGCACAGCAGCTGTCCATTCGGTGGATCGAATTTCGACGGCCGAGATCGGCTACCAGATTCCTGTTACGTCTCTTCTGCAGTTTCTCTCTTGTTCTCTTTGATCTGTAATGGAGCAAACGGAGACCCCTGAGCATCCGATATCGTTCTTGAATTTCCCGGAGGACGTGCAGATATGTATTCTCTCGTTCCTCTATCCAGCCGACATCGCATCAATTTCCTGTACCTGCCGGCGTTTTTGCTCTCTCGCCTGCGACGAAAACGCTCTGGTTCGCGATGTGCGATCGGCGTTGGGGATCCCAGACTCAAATCCGGAGGTGGATTAACAATGCGAGCAACTTCGGTTTTCCAGATCTATACAAGATTTTGGATCGGTGGGAAAATTTGATCGGATTCTGGCGGCGGATTGGGCGCGGTGACGAAGGAACTCCGCCGCTCGTATTCTTTGAATGGGGACCGTCGTTTATCTCCGGATCTCGGGTTTCTCCTTCACCGGATCAAGGCAGGGAGATTACTCTTTTTATCACTAAGTTTTAACTCTATTGCTGAATTATTTATTATCTTTTATCCATCGTTTTATACTTCTGATTTAGGGTTTTTCATCGCCGGATCAAGACAGGGAGATGACTCCTTTTTGTGTTAAATTTTAAGCTTTTACTTCATTATTCATTCTATTTATTTCGTTGTTGTATACGGCGGGTGCTTATCAGATTGTTGTATTTTCGAAAATTAATTGTATTTTTGGGAATCATTAATTATGAAAAAAACTAAATACGTTGGTAGTTTGGTTATAAGGCGATTGGAATCATATTAACTTCTATTTATTTGTTATTTATGTTACAGTGGATGTCCTATGGATACTGACTATTCGATCTTTAAATCTCCTTTTTTTCAATCAACGATAATATCAATGACAGAAATTTTCGACAATACTCATTGACCAACCTTGTTGACCAGGTTGCTATAATGTGATCAAGATTCCCTTCCTCTGGATGAGCCTCTCATCGCAAGGCGATCCCTTAAGCTACGTGCATCCCGCTTGCAAGCTCGAGAAATTAGCATCGAGATATGGTTCTTTTGATCCTGATTTGGTCCCTGTGAATATCTGCTTCATGGGTGAGAATCACTTTGTGGTGGACGAGAGCAGGGGACAACATTCCTGTCCCCGAATTAGTGATGAATTTGGAAGTTGCGAAGATCTATCAAGCTTGGAGGCATCTTCTCCTCCTGAAAAGTTCATGGCTGAAATGTACCAGTATTTTGCCAATAGGATCAGCCCTTGTCGAGACAAATCCTTCAGAAAACAGAGGAAGAAAAGAGGGAAAGATCGGATTGGAAGAAAGAGGTGGGAATCTGAGCACTTTGTGAGGATCTCTGATTGCTATCCCACTGAAATCCGACCTCTCCAAGGCTTGTGGAAGGTACTAATCCTCTCATTTTCTTCATATGCAAGTTATTGTGTTGTTATGGAATTTTGATTTATTGTCATATATATATATATATATATATATATATATATATATATATATCTCTGTGTGTGTGTGTTTAATTTACGTACAACTTATTCATTTCTTTATATGATTCATTGATGCTTGTGATACTCTTGGTTGAGTTGTCAATTTCTACCTTTCTAGCAACGAGTCAAGGCCTGTCACATGAGCTGTGTCGAGAAAATTAGACATTTTGATATATTTTGATCTTGTTCTCTTTCCTCTCTCAGGGGATCTGTGAGAACAAGAACTTGGATTTCTATCTGATTACATACGATGAAATGGGAATATTAGCTTGCCGAAAGGTTGGCGACGCTTCTGAACCGTTCTCCGGTTGTTCACCTGTTCTATGGACTTCAAACATGCCGTTCCTTGAACACCCTTTTGCTAAAGAAGAAGAGGATATATATGATTGTAGAGAACATCTTCAATCAGAAAGAATGATATCTCGGATTCTGTGTATAACATGTGTAATGGATTCTTCCGATTCCTCTGTAAACCCTAGAAATGTAGAAGGTAGGGTTTGGGAATACCGTTATGGGAAATTTGGGTTTGGGTTTCTGCGGAATTTTCATGTTGTTGACCTAAAGCACGTTGCAGTTAGTGGACGCCTTCTTGATTCTGTGGATCCCTAAAATGTAATTTATTTGTTATATTTATCCTGAAATGTACAGAAATTGTTTTATTTCTTCGGTCGGTGGACCTTGAAATTTTATTTGATGTTTAATTATTCAATCTAATTTAAAATATCAATAGTCTTAATTTCCACTGCACATTTTAGACATCATCATTATTGGAGAGAAAATAAAAAAAATTCAAGCCCCCTTGATATAATTTCTCTTTCTGAAAGTCCTCAGTCTAGTAACCATATTCAGGGAGAAAAACTTGACAAGCTTCGTGATGGAGAGCAAGTAAAAGTTGAGAGAGAGGGAGAGCGTGTGAGAGAGAGAATATGAAAGCGAGGAAGTAGGGAGGGTGAAGGGTGAGGGGGAGAGAGAGAGAGAGGCGAGAGAGAAGGTCGAAAGCGGGGTAGGGAGTAGAGAGGGCGAAGGGCGAGGGAGAGGGCGAGATAGAGTGGGAGAGGAATCCATCAGGTGCACTTAGGGTTCGACCGTTCAGATACCGGTATTGAATACCCGTATCTGTTGCGGTAATGGTATCGGGTACCGTTAAGGTCCTAAACAGTACCCAATACCTACAATACCCAAATCTAATATCCACATATCGGATATCGGTTTCTGGATGTCGGTATTGGGTTCCGATATCGATATCCGATACCGAAATCCTCTAACCGTCAAAAGGTTGGATGTCGATATTAGATATCGATATCCGATAACGGTTTAACGCTAAATACCTAATTCCTATTTCCTAAATCCTAATACCGTCCAAACCTAATCCTAATACTCTCTAGTTTCTACCTATTTTCCACAAAACCTCAGCTCCGCCATCGCTGAATAGAGGGCAGTTTAGTTCCATGGTTTGCCTACTCTAGAGGGTGATTCCTGGTGGTGAGAAGCTAATGGAGTCCTTGGGTTCTCTCACTGTATTTCACGCTAAGGTAGAACCATCTTGATCTGCTTCTTGGATTCTTCTTCCTCTTCTTCTCCATCTATGTCGTCTTATCGGGTTTCTTCTTTCCGCTTCTTCATGTAATTCGATTTCTTCTTATTCTTCTTTGCGATTGTTCATTTTTCGTCTCTTTGGGTTTCTTCTTCTTCCCTATCTCTATTCACTCCATAAAGGAGTACAATGCCACGGTGGAGTTCTACTGGGCGCCTTTCCTCCTGGAGTCGAACTCCAATGATGTCGTCCTCCACCGTTTGATGGATCAAATCGTTTGCTCAGAGAGTGTTCACCTGCACGGCCATCACTGGTTCGACATTGACATCATCATCTTCAACCTAGTACCCACAAAAACAGGGTCTTCTTCTCCACCATGTCCCCTTCTCTCGATACAGTCATCCAGTACCGTCGCCCAATACCGTCATCTGGTACCATCACCGTACTGTTAACGTCCGGTACCGCACCTATTCCCCTCAGTAGTCAGATATCCGATATCCAGAACTAGATGACGGTATCGGGTACTGGATGACGGTTAGTGGATGACAGTATCGAGAGATACTGGTACTGGATGACGTATCGGATGACGATAGTCAAACCCTAGGTGCACTTATTTGTCAAAAGGTTTGTCGATGCTGTCTAATCTCCCATGTGCTTTTTATCTACCAGGTGTTGTCTCAAATCTCCAATCCATCATCGCATGAGGATCTTCAGTCTCAACAACGTTGTCTAGAAGATGAGAGATACCCTTTTGGAGGCCAAAATATTTTGGTCCAATCCTGTTGTTGACTAATGTGATACGGTTGAAGTTTGAGGTATACAATAGTTCCTCTCTTCAAATTTACGATATTACAGCATGTCTTCATTGCACGACGGCTGCCATCGTTCATGCCCTAGTCATCACATCATCTACACCGCCAACATATCTAGCACTCTGTCACCGACCTCGACCTCTCTCTCCTTCTCCTTCTTTTTCTTGTGTTCTATGACAGTAATGATCTCCAGACTTTGACCTTCGTCTATCATTAACAACACACGAATCCCTATGTAAAGTCATGCACTTCTACATGCTTTATCTAGGGCACGTGGGTATCCTTTCATACTCTAAGCATGTTATATATAACGTGAGGCCCCTTGATCCACAAAGGATACCTTGGATTGATGAAGAGTCTTGCCTAATCCTCCAATGATGCTCTGGATTGATGACGAGTCTTGTCTAATCCACCAAGGATCATTGTGGCTTACAGAGTCTTATTGATCTTCCAAAGATCATTGTGACTCACTAAGAACCTTCCAAGAGTATTCTAAAAGTAATTTACATGATTCCATGTATGGCATTCTAGATCCATGAATATATCATCAGATATCAACAAGATTATTGAATGATGTAAATTCTAAGTCGGAACACCCCCTACGAATTCCTCCTGGATGTTGAATATTCATCATTGACTATTGGTTTTAACATTGTCATTTTGGTCGAGCATGGAATTCTAATTTTTGGTTTGACCTTGTCCTAGTTGACTTTGTCGACCCTTAACTTTGAGTCGGTTGACTTGATTTAAGCTAGACATACACCTTTGGATATGACCTTGAGGTGGAATTAAGTTTTGCTTGCCAAACACAATGATCATTCTATCGATATGCTTATTTGAGAGGATCGAAATAAAATTTAGATAATGTAAGTCAACTCAGGCTGACGGAACTTGTTGATATGAAATATTGTGCAACCAATTGTGCCAATGAAAGTTGAACAATTTACCTATGATCTAGATGTCAGGGTATGTTAATGCAAATGCTTTTCATCATATCTCTCGATGTCATTCTACCATTAACTAAGATTCAAGATAAGACACTATCCTTTTAACTCCCAATGGATCTATGCTCTGTTATAATTTCTCGATACCCAATTCATTAGGCCTCTGGTTCAAACAATTTCACGAACTCACTTGTCCAAAGCTTGCACTTTGTCAACTCGTGGATACCCATCTCGAAGAGAAACTCGAGGATCCGTTGGGTAATCCGATCGCTAGGGCCCATGCAATACCTTGTTCCTCCATGAGTAACACGCCCGCCTCCATTATTTATTCATTTATTGGCCACTACGTTGGGGTTCTCAAAAGTCGCTAACACTTTCCCCTAGGAAATTGTCCACTCTCCTACTCTCTAGGTCCTACCCTTAACCATCTCTCTCTCTCTCTCCCTCTTCTCTTTGTCTATCAGACTATCACTATCTTTCCCTTTCTCCCTTAAATCTCGCTCCAAAAGCCGAGTCCGAATCTGGACAGGAAATTGGGCCATGCACGCTTTAGCCACGAGTCAAATCCGTCATGCTCCAAACCTGCAGGGAATCTTGAATCCCGAACATTCCAATCGAACGGCTGTCCTTCAACCCCACTCACCCTTCGCTTCTCTTGATTCCCCCAATAAAGTAATTTTTTAAAAAAGCAGCAGCTTTGTGGCTCATGGTTGCGCTCTGTGTTGTACTCCTCGACTCCGTCTCCTGCCTCTTTCTCTGTCTTCACCGTTGCTCCCACTTTCTCTCTCTATTAACTACCGCCCGCGCGAATCAAAACCGTGGTTTTCTCCGACCGGTTGCTAAAAATAGCGGCCGTTACGCGCATGACATTTTTCGTCCTCCTGATGCTGTTCCGGCGAGAGACAGACGAAGGTCAAGGTCATGTCGGACGCTCTGGTAGGACGGTTACGTTGCTCCGCTCCGGGAGATAGATCTGGATTCTTCGATCGCCGCGATTTAAGGAAAATTTGTGGGATCAGATTTCCGAGGAGGAGATTTGTGGATCCGGTGGTGAGATCGGAAGCTTTCCGGCAGATTATGGGCGGAGGGAGATCTCGGAGCCCGAAGGATTTTGATGCTGGATTGGCTCCTGTTTTAGACGGCGATTCTTCCGGTAATAATGCATTTTGTTACTTGTTCTCTTTCCCGCATTTTGACTGTGCTTTCTGATTATTAACATTTACTCTTAGAATTCTCATTATTCGAAGAATTTCGTCGTCCGAGTTTTCTCAATGTGCGAGGGTTTTTCTTGAGCTCCTGTTTCGGTATATTACGAATTGAAAATCTTTAGAGTATCATTCATCGTTAGTCGGCTATCGTCCGCATTCTGACTGAGTTTTCTGATGATGGACATTTACTGATGAAATTCTCATTATTCGAAAACTTTGTCGTCTAAGATTTTTCTCAGCGTGCGTGGGCTGTCTTGAGATCTTGTTTCTATACAGTATGAAATAAAATGCTAGATCGTATCAATATCTATTCTAACCCCTAATCAGACCTAATCTACTGTCTGATTGTACGTTCTAATGAATGAATCTCTTGTTAAAACTACAGAAATTATTCTAAATTTTTCTCCTCCTATCAATTTCTTAATTTTTCTGGTTTTTGTCGTGAAATCTTTCTTGTCTTTTCGTCAAGTTCAGCATCTATCGGCTTTCTGAGTGTGCTTTCCAGTGATTAACATTTACTTTTAAATTTCTCATTATTGGAATTATTTCGTCGTCTTAGAATTCAAATGCTATGTGGTTGGGTTTTTCCTGATCTATTGTTTCAACATGTAATGAATTCAAATGCTACTGTACGCGTTCCGATTGTGCTTTCTAATGATCTACATCTCCTGTTAAAATTCTGTATAATTGGAAAATTTTGGCTACCTGCTAGGATTTTTCTTCATCTCATGTTTTGCCATACAAGTAAAATTTTCTATATAATATTAGGTCTTCTTCGAACCTTCAGGAAATTACATGAATTATTGCGATTTTTCTTCTTCTATTGATTCGTCAAGTGCTCTAGGTTTTTCTTCATGAAATCTTTGTTTTTCTTGACCCTCTACCAGATGGTGATAGAAAATTTGTGTAAGAGCATTTTCCTGCATCTAAAAATACTTCTCAATATGTTAGGGCTTTTGTCTCTGAGTTGTCTTCCGCCCTGTGTTCTACGCAGAGAAAAATCTTCGCCCTGTGTCAACTGTAGGAAAATCAACCAACATTTCCTGGCATGAATGTCCGATTGGAAGAACCGATCGAGAGAAATTTCTAGGTCAGAAAGGATGCGTCATTTGGATCACAGGTCTCAGCGGCTCAGGTTTGCAGTGAACACTGAAATCTTCCCGCGTTTTCTTCCTCTAAAATTGTATTTTTAACAATTTCCAGAAAATTAAGCTTTCAAATCAATGGTCAAATAGTCCTTAAATCATTCTTCTCCCACTCATTAATCTGTTGTTAGGAAATAACCTGAATTTCAAGGAAATGAACCTGCTTCAAGATTCAACAGAATACATGATTCTGATCCGATCATCTAATTTTTATGGTAATTTTTTCAGGTAAAAGCACTCTGGCTTGCGCTTTGAGCAGAGAGCTGTACTCCAGAGGATGCTTATCTTATGTTCTCGATGGAGATAACGTCAGACATGGATTGAACAAAGATCTTAGCTTCAAACCAGAAGATCGGGCAGAAAATATTCGAAGAATAGGCAAGCTAATTCATAGATTTGATTCATCCGTTTCTTGCATTATGCGGTCATGTGATATTATCAGGCCTAGAGAGAGAGACATACGGACTAAAATATGGATTCAGAGTTAGAGAGAGATTTGGACAGAGACAGAGAGACATGGAATCAGAGCAAGCACCACGGATAGATCATGTGTGACTCAAAGATAGTCAGAGAGACTCGAAGAGACACAGAGAAAGAATCAGAACAGAAAGAGATAGGTTTTGAGACTTAGAGAGAGAAAGGGTCAGGGTCAGAGGAGGAAAACACGGACTACACAGTCAGAGAGAGATAGGCTGATACATTGAAACTGAGAGAAAGAGATAGACAGACTGACAGAATAGAGAGAGGGAGAGAGAGAATTGAAAGACTGACGGACAGAAAGGTAAAGAACGAGAGAGTGAGAGATAGAGAGAGGAGAGAGAGAGAGAGGCATCTAGACAGAGATAGAAGGGGAAGAGAATCAGAGATTTGCAAATATGTAGACAGATCTGGAGACAGAGAGAGAAGGAAGATAAGGGGGGAGATAGTCAGAGAAAGTAAGAGACAGCCACAGACAAAGATACGGAGAGAGATATAGAGCAGTTAGAGGCAGAAATTGACACATAAAAATAGTTGATTAAGAGAGGGACACAGTCAGTGATAGGCAGAAATTGACGCATGAAAATAGTTGAGTGAGAGAGGGACACAGTCAGTGATATGCAGACAAAGACTGATGGAGAGTGAGAGAGGGAGATTCGGAGAAGAACAGCCAAAGCTTGAGAAAGAGAGTCAGAGTGAGAAAAATATAGCTAGATAGAGTAAGAAAGAGTGACGGAGATTCAGAAAGAGTCGGAGTCAAAAACAGACAATGGCAGAGATATAGAGTCAGAGACAGACAGAATGCTCGAGAGAGGCAGAAAAGCAGAAAAGGATCGACGGTCACACATACACAGAGGGACAGTTCACTGACACCCGCATTGAAACATAAATAAATAAATAAATCATTTGACTTATTGATTCGCGAATGGAAACATTTGCCGGAAAATCATACTTATCTGCCCCATTTGGATCCAGGAGAAGTTGCAAAGCTCTTCGCAGATGCTGGAATTATCTGCATTGCTAGCTTGATTTCTCCTTATAAAAAAGATCGTGATGCTTGCCGTGCCCTTCTTCCTGATGATACATTTATTGAGGTCATTCTCCTTACCTTCATAATTTATGTTACATATATCCATTAACTTTTTTGCAATTCTCCCGGTGAAAAAACTATAATAAGAATGAAGTTGAAGGTACCCCAGGTTTTTTTAGGCTCCCGCCAGAGGTTTTATCCATAGTAGTATACTTGTTGGGAATTTTTATAATGATTCTGGAATTCGGCACATGTTGTAATTAACGATTGAAATTAGCACAGGTTTTCTTGGACATACCGCTGGAAGTATGCGAGGCCAGGGATGTAAAAGGCCTCTACAAGCTTGCGCGGGCAGGCAAGATTAAAGGTAAAAAAAATAATACATACAAAAATGAGGATTTCAAATTTCGTATTTCAAATTTACTTTACTTTTACCTATTTTGTATTTCAAATTTCGATCGGGTTGAAAAAACAGTCATTTTGTCAATGGACGGTGTTGATTGAATTCTCTATGAGAACTCGGGGAATTTCTATAGCTCATCTTGCTAATTGTGAGGGGGAATTTCCAGGATTTACGGGGATAGATGACCCGTACGAGCGGCCCCAAAACTGTGAGGTATGGAAATCTGCTCTGAGATTTAAAATGTTTTACGTCTGATCTTCTTTCTGAGTCATAGCGAGAGAGAGAGAGAGAGAGAGAGAGAGAGAGAGAGAGAGAGAGAGAGAGAGTAATTATGTGGAGATGTGGGAAACCAGAAATCTTTTCGTCCAATTAAAATGGTTATCCCTCGTAATTCTCTGGACAGATTTTAATACAGCAGCAGGACGGGGTTTGCCCCTCCCCGGCAGCCATGGCAGAACAAGTCATCCTCTTCCTGGAAGCGAATGGCTTCCTTGATTTTTAGCCCAGCCTGGAGCACTACATGATATGAACCCCACACTCTTGAAATCCCCGACTCTGTTACCCGACCAACCCGTAGAATCCTATCTCTTCCCCTATATCTCTATCTCTTAGCCACCAGTTGTCCAGTCTCGAAACTGTGTATCAGAGATTTACGTGCCAGACCATACAAACTATGTAGCATGGAGAACATACATGTATGACCTGGGTTACTGAAGGTCACTTCTAATTTGTACAGAGAGACAGCGAGGCCGAGAGAAGAAAATGAGATACAGAGAGAAAGCAGGTCTCAAGTTTTTTTCTCCAATCGAGGAGAATGCAGAACATCAATCATCCCACATGCAAACTTTTCACCAACCTCCTTCCACCTCTTTTGTGGCGCGAAGTACCAGTACCCCGCTGTGCAGCAGATCGCCACCACTCTCCCCGACACCGCCAAGGACACCAGAATCATCACCACCACTGCCGCCCAATAAAACCACCCTCCACCTCCGCTTTTCGGTCGCGCCACATCCCTCCCCCCACGCAGAGCGCCGTCCCCGGTAACCGCCGGCGTCTGCGGCGGCGACTTGCTGTGCCGTACGACGATGGGAACCCAGTCTCGGGAATCGGAGTACCTGAATCGGACGGCGGAGATTCCTTGATCTCCGGCTCTGGCCATGATCTTCTCTCTTCTAGACTCGAGCTCCGCCACGACCGTGGTGAACTCCTCTAGGCCTCTGGCGGCGTACGGGTTTCCGCCACGGCGGTGCCGCCGCGTTGACTTTCGGCCTCGCGGCGGCGATAAATTTCCCTCTTCCCCGCGAGTAAGGCTCCCCGACCCGCAGAATCGCGCCATGCGAGCCAATCCAGCGATCAGAGTCAAGACAATTGAGTAGATTCGCATAGAATTCCAACGCTCTCTCCCTCTCCCCTTATTTTTATCCGCTATGAGCTATCTCTAACGCGTCTTCCCGGGTTTTCCTCTCTGTCTGCGAGTTTGTCTAAAATTTCTCTTTCAAACTTGGTTCACGCTCCGTTTTTCTTCGGTATCTCCCTACAGCTCTATCCGTGTTTCGATAGTAGTCTTTGGGATGAAAGTCAAAACCAGAATAAGAAGAGGGTCAAGTCAATGGATTTTATACCAATATTTTAATCGGAAATAATAATAATAGCCAGCCCTCGTACTCGTTCACAGTACACGTCACGTCATCTTTGTGTTACCCAAAAAACGACTAAAATGGACTCCAGAAACGGCTAAAATGAGACAGAGATCTCTCCGTCTCTGAACCTATCAATCCCTCTATCTATTTGTCCATCCATCTATTCATGTATCTATCAAATCGATCCCTCTATCCATACTCCTCATTATTGCATACCCAATTCAAGTCATATTGTCAAACCAAAACAGCTGTTTGAGAGGGGAAAACAATATTCATGTTACAAGACAAGCTACGTGTGTGTGTTGACACTGCAGTCAATGAATGTGATGTATATGAAACGATAGACTCTTATGTGATAGCTCTAGAGCTAGAAGTAACTTTCGTGTGCATGTACATGCATTGTGATAGAGATGTATAGGATCCATGCACACACACACACACACACACACACATAGATATATATATATATATGTGGGTACAAGGGTAGATACATAGATATACATGCATATATAAGGAAGTCAATATACTCATTGTCGTTAGATACCGATACCCAGAAACTTATATATATATATTGTACGTTGCATGAAATATCATAAGGTTATATGTTGATGCATGCACTGTCAATCTAGAGGTAACTTAAGATGCTTGAGTGTATGAATCTTGTATGAACATGCAATTTATTATGCATGATAAACAAATATGCATGACTAAGTGAATAATCAGCAATAACTACTTTGCTTTGCTGCTGGCTTAACATTCACTTGGTGGGGGTTGTTTTTTCGTTATTACTTTGACTTTTGACAGGAAATCACCACACACAAAAAATCACCTACATTTAAACATTGTTTTGATCAACGAGAAAGACATCAATTCCAATGTTTAATTGAATTGAAATGTACAGAATAGTTAACTTATTAATGTCACCATTGATCTTCCACAAGTGGCATTAGTCTTTTGTTTCCCTCTAGTCAACATGCATCATCATTTGTTCTTTATTTAATCACACTTTTAGGCATCCAATCAACATTCTCTTGTTTCCCTTACACGTAGCACATGTCACCACTCAATCCATCAATCCATGATGTTTTTAAGATTTATAGATTCAATGTGTCACTAGATTCTTTGCCTCCTCGCATATTCCACCTCTTAGGATTCTCATTGATGACCCTCGATCCTCACATGTATATTGAGTTTTATGTTTCTCTTCTCGATGCTAACTCTCATTCTTGACCTCTCTCCATTGAGACACCTTTTGTGGTACACATGTATTTAATACGGAGACAATGATAAAAAAGAAATGTTTGAGATGACTTTATCGGAGTGACGAGACGAATTTGTGTGGTCGTTAAAAATATACGGAGACGTGTCAAAAAAAAATTCCAAACTCACCAATTTATGATTAAAATCACTAATTAAATAATATAATGATGAATAAGGGTCGAATCCACAGATAAGATATTTTCGAAGTGTTCTTCAAATTCGATCAAATCGGACAAGGAATTAAGGTGAGAAATTAAGGATTTTAGTAATTTTAGAAAGAGAACTCTAAGACGAATCCGTAGAATCGATAATCACTCAATTTGGATCAAGATTTGCGGAGAAATTGAAGAGCAAAAATTATAGAGAAAACCTCGAACATGAATAGAGACAAAATTAAGAAGTTATCTAAAATTTGATTAATCTACGATTAAAACATTGAAATATAATGATATAGGAAGAGAGATTAAGAGGAAAACATATAATCTAACCTAAAGTTGTGCTCGAAATGATCTAATTGATCGCTGGATCAATGGCTTTTCATTAGGCGATTTCGAACATGAAATTTGACATTCAAGAGGCAGTTTCTCCCTATTCTCTTGATGAAATATTTATTTCAAGCATTCCTTGAACATGGAAACGAGTCTAGAAGATAAATAAATCAAGAGATTCAAGGATTGAGATGCCTAAACAGTTCGATAGCTCGAAACATTCAAGAATACATTTTTCATTGAAGAACATGCGTTTAAATAGGTAAATTTGGGCGTAGCCATTGGATTTGGCATTCCATCTTTGATTAAAGGCTGAGACGAAACGCCACGATGCGAATCGTCATCCTTCAGTCGCTTTTGTTTGATTCTAAATAGAGCACTTAGATGAAGCCGCGTCATCGGTGAAGTTTGATTATCATGTAACGTCCGCTATATGATCTTCATCGAACGCTTGAGATGTCACCACACGTCCACAGAAGTCCATCGGGCACATTTAATCTTGTTGGGTTCTGATGTTGATGAACTTTCAAAATTTTGATCAAAACATCGAATTCGGCATAAAACATTGAATCGGATATTCAAAACACCAAGCCACCAAGAACAGATGATCCTACCATCTAGTACGAATGAGAAAACATACTTATAGGGTTTCCTTGAAGGAGTTCTTAAAGCTATTCAAGTGTCTAGCCTCTAGCTGTATCCACACGGTCTTAAGATGGTTGGATCTCTTCTTCAAAGCTTTTCACCAAGAGAGAAAGAGAAGAAATGAGATAATTCTAACAAGGCTTGCATGGGTACCTTGAGTTGTGGTTGTTATCCCCCTATTTATAGACATTTAGTATGAGGTTTTTTTATAAAAACCCTCATAATTATGTCTATATCTACCAACATCCATATACCTTATGTGTGTGACCCTCTATGTCCATATATTTCAATAGTTAATAACTCTATAGACCGAATAACACCTTATTGGTTAACCATAATTAATGATCCACATCAGCATATAGATTAATTAATCGAGAATCGATTTAACCTAATTGATAGGTTGAGTTGACAGCCCGTTAGGTACCAAGCTACACCACGTACTCTAGGAGATATGGAGTATGTAAGAACTCACTTATGAAACCTTCCCGTCATCGATTACCATGTATGTATAATATTTTATCCACATTAGAGTCATGAATGACTTAGGGTATGGTCAACTGTCAAACCCTAATAGGTCACTCAAGTTAGTATTGATGCGTGTAGAAATCATCAGGAACTCCTTTCCCTGATATTTCTATTAACTTGGCCAAAGATTTCATCGCATCTCATTCCTTGAGTCAATCTCCTCAAATACCAAGGGTGGATGATCCCATCTTGATCACACAATCATCTTTGTGGACTTCATGTCGTATCCAATATATGACATTTTAAATATCCCTTCACTAGGTATTCATAAGTCATAATCAAAACACGATTATCCATCCACAAGATGTATTTAGTGTCTCAAGTCAAAGGACCACATACACAACCATAACATGAATCAACCTGATTGACAGTGCTATTCTTTACGGATAATTCGATCTCTTTCTCGAATATCCTATGAATATGAATGTTTAGAACATATGTTTAAAGACTAGCGATTGACAAATCGAGACCGTATAGTTGTTGAAAACACACTGTCAAGAGTAAAAATAATATCCAAACTCACCAATTTTTAGATTAAATCACGAACTGAGGAGTATATTGATAAATAAGGGTCGAATGCATAGGGATTAAGGTAATTTTTTAAGATCTCTTTGAATTTGATCAAATTAGATAATGAATGGTGATAGAAATTAGGCAATTTGATATTTTTGGAAAGAGGACTCGAAGACGAATCCACAGAATCAAAAATCATTGAATTTGGATTTGATTTTGTGGAGAAATCATTGAATGAGCAGAAGAGAAATTTTTGAAAATTAAAATCGCGAAAAACTAAAATTAAGAATGAAATTGACTCAAACTATGATTCTAAAATGAAATCTAAAGCTATAAAATGATGGATGAAACACGATCTCTAACCCAAGATTGCACTCAAATTGATCCAATTACTCACCGGAATCAAGGCTATTCATCAAAATTCAGAAAAACGCGATCGTGGAGTTCAAGCGTCGATTTCTTCCTCGTCGATCGTCGAAATCTCACACTCAAGTGCTCCGTAGATGCTGAATTGAGTCTAGAAGTGATTGGGAGCAAGATATTAAAGGGATTTTGTGTCTAAATAATTCGATTAAGTCAAATTGCCTTGGAATGCTTTACATCGTCGTAGAACACCTCAATTCATAGGGCAATTTGGGCGCAATCCTCCGATCGACATTTAATCTGCGATCAACGGCTTTGATGAAACGGATCGGATGCAAATCATTACGATTAAGTCGTGGCTTTTAGATCTTCGATCGACCGCCCAGATGATACTACGTCGCGTGCGTTATAAATAACTCATCAAACGCTTGCCGTTAGATCTTGATCTAACATTTCAGATGCGTTTTCGTCAGTTTTAATCTTAGCCGTTATAATTCCTTTGATCAACGGCTGAGATAAAATTGACTCGCCGATGAATCAAATCATGCCATGTACCCCACGCCTTAAGTGCAGATCGACGATCGCGATTTAATCGCGTGATCAGACATCCCACGTCGCGTCACGTCACCTCTCGCCTTGATCATCGATCGCAATTGATTGGACGCTCCAGATTGCGCCAAGTCACCTACGCGCTAATAATAATCCAAAAAATCAATTTTTAATTAGAAAAATAAATTTTTAATTCCAAAAACTCTTGAAAAATTCATTAAAAATTCAAAAAAATCTAGAAAAAAATCCAGAAAAATCCCTAAAAATGAGAAAATTCATAACTTTCAAAATATAACTCCAAATTAATTCAAATTTGTTTCATTTGATTAAAAATTAAAGTATCTATCATTCTAAAAAAAATCAAATTTAGTAATTGACAAGAGATTTAATTTCTATTTCAAAAATACATTTATTTCTTTAAGATTTTAAAACTTAGAAAATTTAATGAATGTTTATAAAATGATTTCTCTCATTATTTTACTTTAGAAACTACTTATAATCTCAAGTAAAGGTGGGTTATAAAATTATTTATCTTTAATTTATCATAATTAATCCTAAATTAATGTATTTTGATATTATAATGATTTTTTCATAGAATGATAGATAAACACTCATAAATATGATAGCATGCATAGGAATGGAATCTTTTATGCCTTAAGATGCATAAATAATCATGTATTATCATGTCTAATTAACGTGTTATTAGTGATCATTATATTATGATCTCATCATAATTCACTTAGTCATTGCACGTGCTCATGGACTTCATTGCAAACATCACACAAGAATGAAAATGAATAAATTTCATTTCAATGAACATAAAAAAGATACATGAAAGTGTGATTGGATTATAGGCCACATAATATCCATCATTGAACCGCCTAAGCAAGAGTTGACCAAACTCCTTAGAAGGTAAAATGGGTTGACCAAACTTCAAAAAAATGGAAGACCCATTTTCTTCCTCTCCTTGATAGTTTCCATCCATGCTCTCATTACATTACACCTAAGTCCTTGCATCGAAAGAAAATTAAGAAAATGTGAGAAATTGATCACTTGACTTCAAAGAAAACGAGGTTCGTTGCATTATGTAAAAGAAAAAGAGAAAATGATGTATGCTTAGAATTGAAATACTAGAATTATGTTTATAACATATTTACTCAATAAGAGAAGGGTATGTAATAAAATATATATTTAACTTAAATTGTTATCTTATTTAACTAATATTCATGCTTATTTTATGTAATTATGATCCATATTATCATAGTTTTATGAATTTTCTCCATTGGTATGTCATTTTACTAAAGTCCATATTTATGCATTATTTAGGGTTAATTATGTGTTTTATTGATGTTTGACCTTTTGCAAGGTTAAATGATTAGAAATTAACCACTTTTCTTGAGTTCTTTTGACCTTAGTAGATGATTAAAAAAATTAATTTCAAGAAGAGAATGATAGGATGATGTAAAATAGAATTCTTATGGGATTATTTAAGATTATTTTGAATTCACCCAATTTTCTTGTTTGAATTTATATTTTTAGGTGGCATGATACAAAAGATGAAGAAATTTGTGATCCACTGGAGAAAATTTGAGTAAATAAAGGCTTTATATAAATGAAGATATGAATTTTTGAATTTTTTTGAATTTTTTGAATTTTATTTTGATTTTTTAGGTATTTTTTGGATTTAATTTCCTTATAAAAATCACAAAAAAGGTGTATTTTAATCGCGTGGGACCCGTGAAGTTGACATGGCGTGGCGCGCACACGTGGCAGAGCCACACGGACGCGTATGTGGACACATCGACAGTTGGGCTAGCAATTGATGGTCCTACGAGTCAGAGGGCCCAGGTAAGATAGGGGGCGTACTAGGCCCAAATGGGCGACGCACCCCTTCAGTAGGTTCTCCATTTTATACCCGTCACTTTCCCTTCTTTTCTTCTGTGTGGGACTAAGTTTCTTTGGATTTATTTTGATTTACAAGTTATGTGGCTGTCCGTGGTGCGTAGGATCATCCCACATGGATCGACACGTGTAGATTCTATGGACTTCGATCCACCGGATGCTCTTCAAAAGCACATGCGCAATTGCAAACTATCGATCGCTTAAGCGAGGTCCTATGGCCACGATTTAATCGCGCACTCAGCTAATCGTGGAGGGACACGTGGCTTCATAAGGATGCTCTGATGAAGATCGGACAGCGGAAATCACGCGAAGTGGAATCCGCGTCGTGGAATCATGGCCCACTAAATCCACGCAATCTCAGCTATCCAAATCTTCTTCACCAAATCGAACGGCCCACGATTTTCACAATAAATTCCCTATAAATACATGTTCTTCTCTTTGTAAACTTAAGTTTTGATTAAATCGTGAAGAGATTAAGCAATTTTGGAGTAAAATCTTAAGTTCTTTGTGATCCCCATGTGTTCTAGACTCAACTGCGATCATATTGAGGCAGGATTGATCATGAATTGTTGCAAGAATTGATTGGAATCTCTCCTTCGCCGAACGCACGCCGGAGAAGAAACCGGAGAAATACACTTCAATCGACGCAATTTGAAGCCCAATGTTCGCTTCAATCTAGTTAGTACTGTGATTCAATCATAATACTTGCAATTTATGTAGTTTAGATTAGATTTAAATAGGTAATTTCATTTTAGAAATCCAAATTTTCATCATTTCGCCCAAATTTGGGTGTGGATTTTTGCTGATTTTGAAACAACGATTTCTCTTTGATCTTAAGTCCAAATTGTTGATTTCCAATTCATTGGATTCTTTGTTTCATCAGCTTTCCGTGGATATCTGATTCGTAAAATTTCATCATCGTTTGACCCTTCAATTTGACGTTTGACCATCGCATGTTCATTTTCAATCTGAATTTAGGCGTTGACTTGCAGGGGCAATTACTCTTAAAATATTATGGAAAATTTGACAATTTTGGTCTCTTTAGAATTCTCTGATCGTTAGCTTTCTATTCAAAGTGTTCATTTCAGGATTTTTTTTATCTTTGATTTTCAATAAATCATAATATATCGAATTCTTCTCTAAAAATCATGAATTATATATCAAAATTTTTCATTTTCTCTCTTATTTATGAATATATAATTTTTGTAATATTTTACCCTCTTTTTCTTCTGTGATTTTATAGAAGTCAACATGTGGTCAAAGTCATTGCTTTGACCTTGACTGTTGACTTTTCTTCATCAAATCATTTTTTAAAATTCTTAAAATATATTTTCTGCTATATTCATATCATTTCTATTAATTAGATATCACTTTTATTTCTTAAAATCTCTAATTTAACCTAAGTTTATGAAGGTCAACTCTTCGATCAAAGTCAACCCTTCGATCAAAGTCAACCGTGTTCTCTGTGAATCAACCCAATATTTTCACTGTACTTGATTTCATATTTTAGTCATTGTGAGTTTGTAATTATAAAATTTTTTTGACTGACGATTGTGTATTTTCAATGACCGCATAAATTGTTACATCAATATGTATGTTATTTACGTAGTGATTGAAACTTACTAGGAAATTTGATGCATGGATGCAACTACTAATTTATGCACATCACCTTACATCAGACATGAGATTCCAAAAATAAGTCTGTGGAGAGACTAGTGTTTAGATTACAATCTTTTGATTTATTTTTTTCCAAGAAACTTGATCAAGTCTGTGGAGAGAAGGGCACGAAAAGGCACCAATGAAGCCAATCAACAAAAGAGAGCATCCCAAACAGGGTAAGTCACAAACAAGTCAAGGTGAAATAAATCAACTATTATAAAATCGAATCGATCAATAATAAAATGAACAAAAGTCAATGGTCAACATGAGTGAAATTTTACAATATTTTTTTAGTACTTACTAGTTCCCAAAATAATTTGATCTAGTTTGAAGAGAACCTTTTGAGACCCAAAAGTCGTTATTCAATGATACATTGGATCCAATAAAATCAACAAAAGCCCATTACTGAAGGGGATAAGCCTATTAGAGTTAATGGAACTAAAGGCCCTTTTGAGAGAACAGACCAAATTGATCATCAGGTATAAGAGCTGATAAAATTTCATGAACGTCACTCGAATCAGTGATTTTTCCATCCTTGTATTATTGTAATTCATATTGTAGAATTTTGGACCAGGGCTATTTGTGAAATGAGGGTTTTCTTTGTTTGATAGAATGTCTTTTATGAGAGATATAAAAAATCTGAGAAATAATAGTTTCTCTTCTCCAATTTTAAAATTAATTTCAGAACTAAAATCATGGAAATAACCAATTGAATTATTCAGTCCATGGGCCATTCCTCCTCGAGCTAGGCACAATCAATGCTAATGGAGTCAACGATAGAGCTCAACGGAAAGTCAAATCAAGGAGGGTAACCTCCCACAGTCATGCACTTTGCTCAACATTTTACCTGCTCTAAATCAGGGGCAAGAGCATGACCTGTTGAAAGAAATTTTATTGCCAATAATGCCCAAAAGAAATCCCCAGAATTTAAGAAATAAACGGCACACATATAGGGACAATTGAGGAAGATGTAACTCTCTCTCTCTCCCCACCTTTCACCTTCCATCTGACTCTTCCACCTTCTGTTTATCTTTGGGAGCTTCCGAGAGGACTATAAAAAGGGCATTCATTGAGCATGAGCAGGGCGCATATATCCGATCCTTCGATTAATTAGATCTTACTTCTTCCATCCAAGCCATGACAGTCACAGAATGAGGAGATAGGTACAAGGGAGCTTCTTCTTCTTTGAGGTATGAATTTCTTACTCCTTTTTTTTTTATCATGTTATGCTTGATTTGTATCCTCTTATCATCACCACATAATGAGGTGATTGATACATCCTCAGAGATTCATCCTGAGAGCTGAGACTACCTCTCCTCCGTGCATAGCCAGATTACATACAACCCTAGACTCAGTTCTTGCTTCAACGAAGTGGTGATGTCTTCAATGATAAGATATCTTCAGATACCATGAGATGTTAAAGATAGTATCTTTGCATCAATTTAGACGCGTCTTTGTATCAGTCTGTTTGCTATCACCTCATCATATAAATCAAGAACTTCATCAATCATTTAAACACACGTATCATATATTCTTTCTTCATATCATCATATCTTTTCTTTTCAAAAACTCTACGGGGGCAATCTCAATGCTCTGCAGTCTGCACCGATGGATGGCCCACCAAAGCAGAATCAAAGCATGGTACTCACGTTTTATTTCAGTCATTTTACCAAAATTGCCTTCAAAGAATGGTGATCTAAAATCCATGAAAAAGTCATAAAGCTGTAAAACAGAACAATTATGATACTCGAATTCGAAAAATCAGAGACAAAGATGTTTCCAAGAATCAGGAGCACTGAAGCCCATAAAATGAATTAATCAGGCCAGCCCAGAAATTCCACTACGGCACATTGAGAGCCAAGGCCCCAGACAACAAAGAAATCTCAGGAACTCAACAAGAACGAAAAGCCCAGCCAACAACCAGCGTCTACTATGTTCCAAAAGATGGTAAATTATTGACCAAAGTGCCCTTCTTCCTAAAAGAGGTTAAATGTCAGGGCTTAAGGGCGAGAGCAAGTCCAAACCTGGGTTTCTTGTCGAGCGCTTTTGTGTCAAATTCACCGCTGATGGTGAGAACATTGTTTGGCCTGATCTGATGCTGGAGAAGGGCTCCGAATTTGCCACTGTTGTTGAGCTTGGTCTTCACTGAAGTCAACGGGTCAAGCTGGTAAAGGCTGCCCACCGTCAACGTGTTTTCATTGGTAGAGAACTTGCGGGTGATCTCTGCCACTGCTCCGCTTCTCTGTTTCTCATCCAGGTGATGGACATAGGAGGCCCTAAGTGTGTCCCCTTTGTCTGCCCTAGAGATGGAAAGAGAGAGAGAGAGAGGGAAATATTATAAATTTTGGACTTTTGAGTATGATCAATTAAGCATAGAAGAATTTAGAACTTTAAAGTCAGGAGGAAACCATGAAAGTCAAGGTCCTTAAAAAAAGAGGCACGAAGTCGACTACCAGAGAAAACCATGAAAAAGCAGTGTTTTTCGACTTTGCTAAAACAAGAACCAGTAGAATTCAGAAAGTGGATGGCCCAGGAGAAACAATAAAAGATGGGGGGGAGCTTACAACATCTACAAGAGATAACGATGCATAAATCCCGAAGTAAGAAAATAACATGGAAATTAGGGCTTTTTGGCTGGCATGAGCCTAGGAAGATAAAGATTCATGAGCGTGATGCCTAGTATTAAAAAATGGAATATCAGGCTTGTTTCAGCCTGCTCCAGTCTAGGAGGACAAAGATTCATCAATCAGATGTCGGAAATAAATAAAAAGGGAGATAAGGGTCCTTGGCCTAGCCCATAGGACGATTGAGATTTGTGAGTTCAAAGCCCACAAGCAAACACGGAAAATTAGCGTTTTCAAGCTAGCCCCCATCCAGGAGAAGAAAAATATGATGCCCAGAAGAGAATATGGAAAATTATGGGTTTTGAGCTTCCCCTACGTAGCAGGTGTAAATTTCACGAATCCAAAGGCAAGAGAAATTCCCTCAAGTAGGAGGATAACGATTCATGAATTCTAAATATTGAAGAAAAAAAAGAAGAAAAATTAGGACTCCTAGCTTACCCTAGTCTAGGGCGATAAAGGTTCATGGGAATCAGAGTTTGGCTTGCCCAGTCTAAAAAATAGGAGAACATAAAGACTCGATGCCCAGAGAAACCATGGAAAATTTGGGTTTCTGGGATAAACCCATTCAAGAACGCATAACTTACAGTAGAATGGAGAAGATGTAGTCAGGCTTCTTCAAGCTAAGACCAGCATTGTACTTAGTGAACGTTCCCGAGCTGGTGTCAAAGCCCGCCTCAGCTCCAAAGGCAATTCCATGTGCACCAACAGTGGCCGAAAAGTCAACAGTGGGTGTCTGAGTCAACGCAACAGCTCCAGCTACACTGGCATGATCATGGAAGTACTGCACCTCCAACTGAATGAACAGAACATAGGATTATTTTTTTTGAAGAGAAAGGACATAGGATTATTCGACTCATTTTATTCAATCTACTTGAAAATTTTAATACCTTGCCCGAGTCGTAGTCAGGCAGTTTAAAAGTGGTAATGGCTTTAGTAAAAGGTAGAATTTCCTCCAGAGTCACAGTGGATGAAACCTGATTGAAAAAATAATTAAGAATTTGAGGTAATAAGAACAATTGTGAAGCTCTTGGGGCATTTACCTTCGACTCGGTGTCAACTTTCACTTCGATGGTTGTGTTCTTGTACTTGTACTGAGATGTAACATCGCCGACATAAAGCCCTCCCTTCTTGATCGCATTGGATGTCAGACCCTGGTTTTAGAAGAGAAATATTGTTAAAAAATCAAATCCAAAGTCTTGCAAAAAAATTATTTCTAACATCCTTAGGCATTTGTCTAAGACAGAAATCGGACCAAATTATTTGATATTTAATATGCTTAGGATTTGAGAGATGGAAAAAGTTCACTGTTAGTTATTGGATATCAGTTGCATATGAACAAACAGACACCATATGATAGTCTTGATGACTTCCGCAGCTTAGCATAAAATTTACAAAAACAAGGGTAGTAGACTAGTTCATCTGGAAAAATACCGGCCACAGATAAATAGTGAAAGAGGGCTTTCTCTGATCATAGTCCCTCAGATGCTTCATCAAAAAGGCTATCTATACATTTGATCTAAATAACCAGATTGACCAGAGCATTCTAGGCCTTGCCCATCAGAGTGATTGTTGAATGGATTTTGGCTCTTTTGTGGCCACTGCAATATCTTGATGTATCATACAACTAAGGCCTAGATGTCATATATGGACATCTCAATGTCCACATCCTGTGTCTAGAAAGGGATGAATATGACACATAGCAAAAGTATTGTCAACCTAATGCGTCTTGCTGACAGCAAGTTGATGGGTCAAAATTTATCGAGAGATGAGATTAAGGCCACCAAGGAAAGAACGAGGCAATAAATAAATATAAAGATGAACTATAAACGTATAATATAAATTCAAATATAGTCAAATACGAAATATAAATCAACAGAACTATTGTTAAACATAAACATGAGATCTAACCCACTAGATCTCACACAAAAGAATAAGACACTAGATAAACCTTATACGGAGCTAGATATCATGTTAGGGCTTGAGCACCTGGGATATGTAGTCAATAATGATCCATGTGTTCATAAACTATGCCTTGTATTGACCAAATGGCGAAGTTGATTGACAACTTGTGCCACTAATTTTGGCACAGATATTCGAGATTGGATTTTTCATACCAAATGTGAGCCCACAGTTCATACTGGCAAACTGGACGACTTAGATACACAAAGGAAACCTCGTGGAAGCAAGGATCATTGATGATGACACATCTTGGGTGCCTGAGCCCAGTTAAGATATCCAATCCTCCAAATGACTGGTGCCGGCTTGGGCAGCCGACATCAGGTTTTGCACATTTTAGGATGAGATTGTTGTCAGTCCTTTGAAGAGATCTAATCCCTCTCAAATGAGTAATCCCACTAGGCTACGGATGGGAGTTGCATCTGATTTATCACCAGCTCTCTTGATACCAAGCCCCACCAATTTACTCATATTAAAGGATTCTGCAATATATGATGAAGGATCACATCAGGTTAACCGCCTCTTATGCTTGTTGTTTATTCATAGTAAACTTCTAAAATGACGTCTAGACTTTGTTGCACCGTAAAAAGGCTGATAGTGAGATTGCTTGCAGTTGGAAAAAAAAACTTTCTATAGAACCGATAGCATGATTGTTTTTAAGTATTCTCGTCGTACTTCATGCAAGAATAGCACTGAGAATTTGGATGCCAAAGAAGATATTTTGAAACTAACAATGAGAACATGAGCAAGAGAATTTTTCGCAGCTCAGATGAGATCTAGAGTCTTCAAACATTGCTCAGGAAGGTTCTAATCTCTCTCACTTTCTTGCCATGTTTCCAACAGAGATGACGAAGGGAAAAAAAAAATCTATGTCCAGTTATATATAAACTCACAAACAATATAAAAAAAGACTACACTGTAATTCTAACAGGTCACAATTTCAGGTTATGTTATCAAGTCTACAAGCCTCGAGTGATGCTGTGACGCCATGTTTAGTTTTATTTTTACAAGAGGGCGAAAAAGGCAATCTAAGGCTTGTGGCATGAATGCCTGATAAATTTCATACAAAATCTCCTAAATCACAGGCAGCAGAGTCATTAATGAAGATGGTTGCTGAAATTACTGTCCATCTACGTAAACTCCCTTTAACACACTCCTAGAAAAAAGAATTTTGTCCAAAATACGATTATTGTACAAAAATACATTGTGATTTAACCTTGACTAAATAGAATAATACGATCTGATAAACGAATAATGTAATAAAGAAGAAGTGAAATGCTAGAACTGGAAAAATTATTTAAGACGCCTTAGAGAACTCTGAGGTAGAAAAACATATATTACATAGAAAACCCAGGCAAAGTTCCACAGGATATCAAAAACTTTGGAACACGTAGCTTAATCAAACACACCGTTACTATTTACACGATGCAAATAGATTTATCTGACTGAGTAGAAATCTGAAAACAACTGAATGATTACCAACTGAGGAAATGAAATAAACATTGAAGAGTCAAACAAACCGAACCATGTCACCAACCACGTGAAAAGCGTGTCACATTTTCAATAGAAGAAAAAAACCTAAAAATGCATGATAGCAAGCAACAGCATTTATACCACTCCAGATTCGGAGCGAGTCGAGAACGAGAGCTTCTGATCGTAGCTGTAGTCCTTCCCCAGCAGATCTGAACAGTAAACCGAGGCGAAAATAGAAAAATCAGAATGTAACCTGAAAAAAGCAAAATAAGAGGAGAGAAACTGAGAATGCGAAGGCTACAGACCTTTTCCTTTCTTCCCAATCTCGGAGAATAGACCGGGGCCTCTCATGGCTGATGCTTCTGCGGGAGAGAAGGGAGAAACCCCACGGAAGCAACCAGACCACGATCTCGAGTGTACGAAATTGCGGGCACCGCAAATTTCAGAAGGTGATTATAAGATATTTTCACTGGCGACGATCGCGAGTCTGGAATCTCGACTCTCGAGTCTCCTTTCTGAATAGCGGACACCACGAAACTGTGGCGGTGAGTGTAAGATATTTCGACCGCCCGGGGCCTTGAATCCGGAAAGTCTCACCTGAAGTTTTCATAGCGGATACCTAGAACTTACCGGCGGCGAGCGTAAGCTATTTTGACCGCCCACTGATCTCCCGGGGCAAAACGCTGTCTGTGGGCACGTGCGAATGCTAGAAAACATTCACTTTAACATTCATCAATGGTGGTTTCACTCATTTAGCTTGATAGTCGTGAAAATTTGTGTATATTGGGATGGAGAATAAAAGAATGAGGAGAGAGAGATGGAGTAAATTGCCATGGCAATGGCAACATGTCAAGGCTTCTGACTGGCTGCTCTTGTTGAAAGTTAACACGTGTGAATCTCAAGCTAGTGAAACTCAGGGTCGATGAAATCAGCCACTTAACTTGCTAAAAATTTATGTGCGCTATCATTGCATTAGATCATGCGTTAAAGATGAGAAGATGATAATCGATAATGTTGCGTTGGAGAATCAACGGGATGACTTTCTCATAATATCTCATGGAAAGCTGAAATTTGGTGATTTATGAGAAGGAATTGGCCATGTTGTTGGGCATGTGGGCATTAAAGTGACAGGTGAGCCACTCAAGCGACCCACATCGCAGCTTGTTCTCATCCCATATAGGCTCTCATTGAGCTAGAATGGCCCATTAATGGCAGAAATGCTCCTTTGGGGCATTAGAGTCGCAATTTTCAATTTAACGCACGGTGTTTCATCTCAGGGCTGTAGTGGGAGCACCCAAGGCTGCCTTCAGACAAAGTCAAGAGCTACGGAGGAGTGATCTGAAGGTGGAGAGGCTGTCCAGGCCTTGGGAGGTCCGTACAAGAAGACAGCTGAGAGACTTATTCTTCCTGGTTCTTCTTGTATTTACTGATTTCTCCTGAACTCTGCAGTGGCTTCTTCATCAAAATTAGATTTAGTTTGCTCTCTTGTTGAAGGTTTGAGTCTTCCACTTTGACTGTTATTACCCAACCCACTTGCATCGCCTTTTTCGAGTGGTTTTCATAGCCTATTCCTCCTTTTTTTTCTTATTACATGCAATGTAGGAAAGCGCCTCCACTTCCAAGGAGGTGAATGTTGGAGTCAATCTTGAAGTCAATTGTGCCAGCATCATGAAAACATGGAGAATTCAACGACATGCCCTTGAGTTTTTTGGTTTTTTAAGTTGTCTTGTATTTTTCTCCATCCTCGCATTTTTCTTTGAGTTGACCTCGCCTGTCCATCTGCCGAGCTATAACGACATGGATTGCACCAGCTGGGCCGCAGCGTTGTAAGTGCACGAGAAGCTGTTATTACCATAGTGTTTGAGGCGTGGCTGTAAGAGACAGCAGTATTCTGTGCCTCAGTGTGTGACGCGCGTTTGAATCTTTCCTCACGAGAAGTTTTCTCTGTTCTCTCTCCACCGTTCTTGAGTTTCTTGTCGGCATCCAAAATTGTCTGCGATTATTCTGAAGCAAAAGGAGAGGAAGCCAATGATAAGTGAAGAGATGACAGCATACGATTCTTTTGAAAAAAAAATCGCGCAATCAAATCGTAGAAAATAACATCGAAGGATGCCAACGTCACATCAACAATTTTCTAGACCACCAGTTTGACAGAAGGGAGATCCAATGACGAGAGAATAATGGAGCCGTAAAATCGTTTTGAATAATGACGAGGAGCCCCTGACCCCCTAAAGTTTTGAATTAATCGGCTAATATAAGCAGCCACACAAAAACAAATGACAAAAATATCTATTTTTCTCTAGTATCCATGAGTTGATGTGATATGCTGCTTGGACAAGTGTTCGGTGAACTGTCTTCGTCCTTCTGAAAATTGTTAATGACCCGTTTAACATTTTCCTCGGCAATTTGTACGGTTAACGACGACGATATCTTGAAATCATGCACGAGTCTACTTTCTTTATTCCGACAAGTCAATTCAAAGATGTGGAGAGAGATATCAAATTATTTAACGTAGAAGAAATTGCGTGTTTATTTGACTGCTTTAATGGAAGAATAAGTCAAATTCGACGGTCATGCCCCCTCTGTGGGACGAATTCAACCCGCAGTCAAAGAGTTGACTGTGCAAGTCTAAATTCGACGTCATTTTATTTCCAGAGTAATTGTTTCATTAATTTGGATATTCTAGATTCCTCGCTTCCTTGACCGGTAAGGTCCGTTTTCGGTCCTCTCACGACTAACCGCGACTCGAAAATCGGAACTGAGGAAATTTTCAGTTTGTTATTTTTTTCAGAGCCGAGGACTTTTTCAGAAATACATCTGGTTACGCGGCCAATTTTTCAGATTATAATATTCAGAGAAGTAATGGAGGGCCCCAATTTGGGCTCGTTTCAACTTCCACACGCAGCGTGTCGCTCTCTCTCTCTCTCTCTCTCTCTTTGTCTCTTTTCGATCAACGTTTTCTTTCCATGTGCAGCGCAGATCTGGCGGCAGATCATTCGTCGGCCAATTCCGGTTCGAGTTCCACAAAAGACCGATCGTCTTTCCTTTCTCCAGATTTTCACCGAGGTTCATTTCTGATTCCTTTAATCTCTCTCTTCTCTCTCTACCTAATTCGAAAAGAAGGTAATGAAAGGCGAAATTCACCTTCAGTAAAGGGAGAAGGAAGTTTCCGCTCTCTGTCTCAGCCGTAACTTTATTGACCGAGTACATCGGATTCGCACTTGGTCTTCTGTCTCCACAATCGTGTGCTGGTGCAGACGCGGTTGTTCGACATTTAAATTCTTCTCTGGCGCGTGATTTTTGAAGAGTTTGTTGTGAGGGTTGAGGAATGCAATGGAGAGCTATTTGGAAGAGAATTTCGGAGGCGTGAAGTCGAAGAACACGTCGGAGGAGGCTCTCCAGAAATGGAGGAAGTTGTGCGGCTTCGTCAAGAATCCGAAGCGGCGGTTCCGTTACGTCTCCAATCTCTCCAAGCGGGAGGAGGCTAAGGAGATGAAACGCAAGAATCATGTATGTTACTTCCAGAGATTTTGCCAAAAATAATGACTGCAGAATAGATTTTATTAGATTTATTTTCCTTCAGAATTTTCCTCAAAATGCTAGCTGCTTTTTAGAATTAAGTTTCAGAATTTTCCTTAATATTTTGGCTGATTTGGTTCCATTGGAATATGCTTCTCTTGGAGTTTTTGTCAAAATGCCGGCGTATTAGGTTTGATTGAAATATGTTTCGTTCAGAGGTTTCTTCAAAATGCTGGCTGATAAGATTTTGATGGAACTTGTACCATTGAGGAAGTCGAACGGGTGTTAGATCCGTCATTCGTTGAGCTCCTAACGATTTTCCCCAAAATGCTAAAAGAATAGGTCTGATCGAAACTCGTACCATTAAGAATTCTAATCGGTGTTAGATCCCTCATTCGTTGGCCCCCCAAAACTTTTCCTCAGAATGCCGATGGATTAGGTTTGATTGAAACTTGTATCATTAAGAACTTCAATCGGCGTTAGATCCCGATTCGTTGATCTGCAAATGATTTACCTCAAAACGTCGGCATATTAGTTTTGATTGAAACCTATGACATTAAGAATTCTAATCGGTGTCAGATCCCTCATTCATTGAGCTCCAGACAATTTTCCTCAAAATGCTTGCATATTAGGTTTGATTGAAACTTTGGTTTATCAACAACTCCAATCGGTGTTAGATCCTTCACTCGTTGAGCTCCAAATGATTTTCCTCAAAATTCTAACAGATTAGATTCAAAAGAAACTTGTATCATTAACTCAATCTCCAATGTATCTCTGTCATTTTTTTTTCAGGAAAAGCTGAGAGTCGCTGTTCTGGTCTCCCAGGCTGCGTTTCAGTTCATACGTGGTAGGAAATCTCAGTCGCATTCTCTTTAGAACCCCTTTTTAAAAATTTAATTCCCAATGCTTTTCCATTAGGACTTTCTCCAATCACCAGCGAATACACCGTTCCAGAAGAAGTCAAGGCAGGAGGATTTCAAATCTGTGCTGACGAACTTGCATCCATCGTTGAGGGCCATGACCTGAAGAAACTTGAGAGCCACGGAGGAGTATCTGCCATAGCTTCCAAGTTAACCACCTCGACTGATGATGGAATCACTGATTCAGAGGACAAACTCAAGCAGAGACAGAAAATCTACGGAATCAATAAATTCAAGGAAACAGCGGCTAGAAATTTTTTTGTCTTTTTGTTTGAAGCATTTCAAGATACAACCCTTATCATTCTCGCTCTATGTTCATTGGTATCCTTGGTTGTTGGGATCATCATGGAAGGATGGCCAAAAGGGGCACACGATGGTCTTGGCATTGCTGCAAGCATCTTGCTGGTTGTCTTTGTCACCGCCATCAGTGATTATAAGCAATCCTTACAGTTCAGAGATCTTGACAAGGAGAAGAAGAAGATCTCTGTTCAAGTTTGCAGAAATGGGGTTAGACTAAAAATGTCTATATATGAACTTGTTCCTGGAGACATCGTTCACCTTGGTATCGGAGACCAAGTTCCTGCAGATGGATTATTTGTCTCCGGGTTCTCTCTTCTGATTAATGAATCAAGCTTAACAGGAGAGAGTGAACCGGTGGTGATCAACGATGAAAATCCATTCCTTTTATCTGGAACTAAAGTTCAAGATGGATCTTGCAAGATGATGGTAACAACTGTTGGGATGAGAACTCAATGGGGAAAGCTCCTGGCCACTTTGAGTGAAGGTGGAGATGATGAAACCCCACTTCAAGTGAAATTACATGGCGTTGCCACCATCATTGGTAAGATCGGACTCTTCTTTGCAGTAGTGACATTTGCTGTTCTCTCTCAAGGCCTTTTAAGTAGAAAATTCCAAGATGGTTCTTATCTGAGCTGGACTGGAGATGATGCTCTGGAGATGCTCGAGTATTTTGCCATTGCTGTGACAATTCTCGTGGTTGCTGTACCAGAAGGGCTCCCTTTAGCGGTGACATTAAGTCTGGCTTTTGCTATGAAGAAGATGATGAATGACAAAGCTCTTGTGCGCCACCTGGCAGCCTGTGAAACAATGGGTTCTTCTACAAGTGTTTGTAGTGATAAAACTGGAACTCTCACTACAAACCACATGACGGTTGTTAAAGCCTGTATATGTGGGGAGAGCAAGGAAGTGGTAGACTCAAACCAGGCAAGAAAATTAGGTTCCGAGGTCCCTGACTCTGTCCTGAAGATACTTCTCCAGTCTATATTTAGCAATACAGGTGGGGAGGTCTGTGAAGGGAAAGGTGGCAGCTTTCAGATTTTTGGCTCTCCAACTGAAACTGCTATTCTAGAGTTTGGTTTATCACTTGGTGGGGACTTTACTTCTGAGAGACGTGAAGTGAAATTGATGAAGGTGGAGCCTTTTAATTCTGTTAAGAAGAGGATGGCAGTTGTTTTAGCGATCCCTGAAAAAGGTCTTCGTGCTCACTGCAAAGGTGCTTCAGAGATTGTTCTTTCCATGTGCGATAAGTTCCTAGAATCTTCTGGAGAAATCATTCCATTGGATCAAGAAAAAAGAAAACGACTGGAGGACACAATAGAAAATTTTGCAAGTGAAGCACTAAGGACTCTCTGCCTTGCTTATATAGACTTAGATTCTGACTACTCTCCCAAAGAAGATATTCCTGTGGAGGGTTATACTTGCATTGGTATAGTGGGGATCAAGGATCCGGTTCGCCCTGGAGTTAAGGAGTCTGTTGAAATTTGTAGAAGAGCTGGGATCACTGTCAGGATGGTGACTGGAGATAACATCACCACTGCAAAGGCTATTGCGAGGGAATGTGGTATACTTACTGATGACGGGATTGCCATTGAAGGGCCAGCATTCCGGGAGAAGACTGAAGCGGAAATGGATGAGCTGATCCCCAAGATTCAAGTAATGCAGCTAAAATTCCTCGTGCTTATGAATTAAATGAAGATAAATCTGAACATATCATTTTGGGGGTTTGTTGCAGGTTATGGCCAGATCATCACCGTTGGATAAGCACACATTGGTGAAGCATCTCAGAACCCGTTTAAATGAAGTTGTTGCCGTAACAGGTGATGGAACAAATGATGCTCCTGCGCTTCATGAAGCAGATATTGGGCTGGCCATGGGGATTGCTGGAACTGAGGTGATTGAATTGCATCCTTCTTATAATGATCTCATTCGAACTAAGATGGGTGATTTTTTCTTTATTTAAGGTGGCGAAAGAGAGTGCTGATGTCATCATCTTGGATGATAATTTCTCTACCATTGTTACTGTGGCTAAGTGGGGGCGTTCCGTGTATATCAACATTCAGAAGTTTGTGCAGTTTCAGCTCACTGTAAATGTGGTAGCCCTAATTGTTAACTTCTCCTCGGCTTGCCTGACAGGTACTAACTAGTGAATTTTTTTACGTGGGAATCTTCTCTCCAGTTTCTTTATATATTTTTTCTCTCGTTTTCAGACAAGTTTTCCACCTTGATTGTGGAGTTAATTTCCCACCTTCAAATAGTAGAGAATCGTGTCCAATATTTGTCACAAGCCCATGTCCACTTA
Organism: Lemna minuta; assembly: GCA_024174645.1. Lineage (NCBI taxonomy): Eukaryota > Viridiplantae > Streptophyta > Magnoliopsida > Alismatales > Araceae > Lemna > Lemna minuta. The sequence goes on from CM044108.1 coordinate 17,854,024, forward strand.
AAAGAACGAAATAACAATCCTTAGAACAAATCACTCTTTCTCCTGCTCCCCTTTGTTAATCGTTACCATCCTCCCCCCCTCCCTCTCCACTCTTTATTTCATTTCTTTCACTTTCCATAGAAATATTATATCCATCTTGACCTGGTCGACTCCACCTGCTGAATGAAAATCAGAATCAAACTGAAACATCTCCATTCCTTGTTTCCTATAGAAACAAAATCACAGTCCTCTGAACAATTCCCATGTTTTTTGTGCAATCTAGGACGAGCTCCACTGACCGCAGTCCAACTGCTGTGGGTGAATATGATCATGGACACATTGGGGGCTCTTGCTCTTGCCACTGAGCCCCCTCATGACGACCTGATGAAGAGGAAACCTGTTGGAAAGGGAGACAACTTCATCACCAATGCCATGTGGAGGAACATCCTCGGCCAGTCATTCTACCAGTTCGTAGTTATTTGGTATCTTCAGATTGAGGGGAGGACTCTTTTCTCTCTCTCAGGTTCTCATGCAGATCTCACGCTTAACACCATCCTCTTCAACTCCTTCGTTTTCTGCCAGGTAAGAATACACTAGATACATCACCTTTTCTTGCTTATTTTGTATGGAGGTTTTTGGGATTGTCGGTTTTCATACGTGCTTCTGGAACGCCGAACAATTGTTTCCATCTAACTAAAGATGATGAACTAATTAACAGCTAGTAGTTCGTCCAGTTGCTCTCATCTGTGTTTTTTCTCCGTGCCCCTGTACTTCTTTCCCTTTGTCTCTCTCTCTCTCACTATCTATCTATCCGTTTCTCGCTTTCTCATCCCCTCTCCTTGCTTTTTTTTCTCTCATTTCTTGTACGGTACAGAACCACCATCTGAAAATTCCATTTCTACCCAGTGAATCACCCATTTATGAGTCATCCATCTTTCCTCCTTCAGGTGTTCAACGAGATCAGCTCCAGAGAGATTGAGAAAGTGGACGTGTTTAAGGGGATCCTGAAGAATTACGTCTTCGTGGGAGTCCTCTCCTTCACGGCCATCTTCCAGTTCATCATTGTCCAGTTCCTGGGTGCCTTTGCCAACACCACCCCGCTTTCTCTCTCCCAGTGGTTCCTCTGCGTGCTCATCGGCTTCCTCGGCATGCCTGTCGCCGCCGTCATCAAATTGCTCCCCTTTGGCAGAAATTAATCTCTGATTAGAATAAGAAATTTGGTTTTCTAAAATTTTGTTTTTCTTCTAATCGGGGCAATTATTACCCGATGGGTGGCTTCTGTATTATCCCCTTGCTGCCAAAACGGGGATCTGCTTTTGGCTAATTATAGCTTTGACTAACTTTTCCTTGAATAAGTAGCCTTTTTATTATTAAACAACTCTCTTACTATCTTTACCAGGTCTCCCTCTGTTCTCTCATTTCGATGGGTAGACTTTAGGGTAGGCCGACCCGTGTTGATCGCGATCAGTATCGGTAGTATTATTGCGACGATGATCACGACATCAGGGTGACGACACGATGTCTTGAACAACATACCAACGACTACTCGACAAACCGCGAAGCCCCCCTCCTTCCTTGCTCTGCCGCCGGCTCCTGCCACCTCCGCAGTAGGTCTTTCACCTCCGCCACTTGCAGCCACCTCTGCCACCGCCCCAGCAACCCCACCGCCGTATCCCCCTCCTTCGCCGCCATCTTCGCCACCTCCAGCCAACTCCGCTGCTGTCTTTGCGACGTCTATAAACCCCAGTTGCTGGCTCATCCACCTCCCACTGCCTCGGCCGCTCACTACCGCCTCCTCCTGGAACTCCATCGCCGACTCCCTTTTGGACGATTTAAATAATGTCAATATCGATGTTTAATTCAATATCTCTAAATCAATATCGATATTGAATTTCCAATATCGATATCGTCGATATTTTGTCTCGAAATCGTGGACGATACAGATAGGCGAACCCTGGCGACTTTCTCTTATCTACACTGCTTTTCCTGGAGTTGGTTTTCACTTTTGATAACGTGTGCTGGGAAGGCTCTCTGCGGTCTGGGTCCAGCGGTCTGCTGTCAGACAGAGTCATGCCGAACACGGCAACACTTTGGACTGCACTCGAGTCTGCTCTCTCAAGTCCAGCGTGGCGGGCAACACTGACTGATCAATTAACGTTAAATATAATTTAAGTGATTTCATAAACAATAAAAATTGATTACAAATATGCTCAGTACTTTAGATTAAAAAACATGTTCATAAATTCCAGATGTAAATGCAAGAATACACATGCATGCATACATAGAAGCATTCATACACATGTATAAATATGGATACCAAAGTTTTAATGCCAACGGACACATGGTTACCTACAAACGAATTCGACCAAACATATATGCATACATAGATCGATACATGGATACAAACATAGATATATACACATATATACAAGTGGACTTTTGGGAGTTGGCCCATGGTTGAAGTGAAAGTTACTAACTAAGAGCATGAGTGAGTCAGATCTTACATCTGTGTTTATACTTTCATTTGACTAACTAGACCAACTAGTGATTTCTGCTAGAGGACTAAAAAGATGAGGAGAGACTATCTCCTCTTAGGACTCCAACATATATACAAGGATTTTGGGTAGCTTGTCCAATATAAAAAAATATATGGTGTAAGAGTCACGTGAGGAATTGAGTGATTAATCAATAAACCCATAAAAAGGATTAGATAATAAGCATGAAGGTATATTACCCCCTACGATGCCTCTTCCAAAAGAGAATGAGTGAGAGATAGAGAGAGGGACATTTCGAGGATGGGTCCAAATTTCAGCAATCTAGAGGGAGTGGGGAGCCAGGAAGTGAAGTACAAAGAGCTCTAGAATCATGACTCGTCTTTTAGATTGTGGTTTGCCTCTTTCTAAAGAGACTAAGAGATAGATAAATAGATTGATATAGAAAGAGAGGGACCTTGGGCGGATGGAATCAGACCTCTAGGAGTCTAGGGGAAGTAGGGTACTAGGGAAGTGAACTAGTGAGATAGCACTAGAATTGTGGTTTGCCCTTCTACCATTGGTCTAGCTCTTTCTAGAGAGACAAAGCAAGAGAGATAGAATGAGAGCATTTTTCCTCCTACATGTAACTCTCATAATAATTTATCCATTCTTCTTATTTTCTCCTCTCATCTTTCCACATGGTATCAAAGCTAGGTTCATAGAGCAAGCCCCAAAAGGGACATTGCTCCCACAAACTCTAGGGAACCTAGCTTTGATACCAGCTGAAAAGATGAAAAGAGAATGGGAAAAGTGGCACATAAGTATTATGAGATACACGAGGATGTTGTATCTATGACTACATAAGGTAGAGAAGATAGAGAGATAGAAAAGGGTTGGGCTTTTACAATAACTAATATTTCTTTAAATTTGCACATATAAATAAAATATATATATATATATACCATAGTATTAGAATTTAAATTATATTCCCAATTCTATGGTGAATTGATGGGTCTAGAGGGTTCATTGTTGCTTATTCCAACATCACTTTCATTTTTTAAAAAATTATTTGGCGAACTATAAAATAAAAGCAAATATTTAGTCCTAAATACCTTAATGTACCTCTCTATCTCCAGTTTTATTATAGTGTAGATTCTATTTATGGTAACATCCGTCCTCTTCCTCCCCCAATCAGGAATCCATTAACGTCCATCCAGGTCTCCTCCCCGTTCCTCATCTACCGGAGTTGATCTCCCACAACTCTCTCTCTCTCTCTCTGCCCCGCAGAAAAGCCAGGAAAAGTTTCGTAATTCTAGAGCGAGAATAGGAAGAGAATTTGGGTGGCGGTGCCCATGAAAGCGACGTCTCTCAAACCGGGAGCGCTTAAGAAGCTGCTCCAAGAGAGAGAATCCTCCTCCTCCGAAACCTCTCCCCGCGGCAACGATTCCGTATTGCAGATAACAGGAATCGTCCCTGCAATCGGAGAAACCGGACTGTTCCCAGATGGTGGATTCCACCTCAAAGTCTCGGACTCTTCCCATTCCATGTATGCCGCTCTCCCTCAAGAACAAGACGATCTCGTCCTCAACGACGAGCTCCAGCTCGGCCAATTCATCCACGTCAGCCTCCTCGAAGTCTCCTCTCCTTTACCTGTTCTTCGCGGAGTAAAGCCTCTCCCCGGTAAACATCCTTGCCAGGGTAATCCATCCGACATTTCTTCTGAAAACTTCTTCGCTAAAAAGAAGGCGACAAGATTGGCGCAAAGCTCGAGCGTAAAGGGTGGGATATCCAGGAGACACACGATGGATTCAACGAGCACGGAGATATTGAGAGAGCTGGCGAAGTTCCGGGTGAGTTCGATGGTGGAGGAGAGCGAGGATTCTGATACTTCGAGATCGTCGGCGTCGTCTCCGGTTTCAAGAACGAGGTCGCTGCGGAGGAGTTGGAATTGTAGCACGAGAATCAAGGATTATCGGCAATCTGGAACGCTGATCCCGCGGAAATTGAATCCGCGAGTTCTTCGACAGCAAAAGGATTACAATTCTGATAGTAGCTCTCAGAAAACATGCAAGGAGAGTGGATTTCTGGTGGGAGAGGGGAGCGTGTTACCGGCGTCGCTTCCGCTGAATTTGGTGAAGTTGGGGAAGGTATCTTTTTCTATCAACATCAATGTATATATCTAATGTAAACTATCCAAACTCTATTTTTATATCTATTTCACGTATGCATGTATCCATCCATCTATCTATATAATGATAAACGATTCCCAGAATCTATCTAAACTATCATTTATCCATTACGATCTATTACGTTGCAGGAAGCGATGAGACAAAGAGATCTGGCCATTGTTGCTGCCGTGGAGGCTCTGCAAGAAGCTGTATCCTCAGAAAGATTGATCCGGTGCCTTATGTGGGTAGAACTCCATAAATTTCCCCGGTATCAATTTTCATCAACCTCATTTTCGTTTTGTCTGGCTCCAGGAAATATCAAGATATCCAGCACCACGTCATCATCGACAACTTCATGAACTTCTTGAACGAAATCCAGCAGGCTAGATCCGCGGTGCAAACCCTAGAAAAAACCACGCAGAAAAACTCAAACACGACGAAGATCGCGAAAGAACTCAGAAAACACGCGATTGCATGGATCACAGCGGCAATGACCTCAGAAACTTCGCCGGAAACTGATTCGGAGGCCAATTCTCGGATTTCGAACTCGATCTTGCGATCCACGCAGAGATCAAACGGCGAAACCTGGATGAGAGGCGCGTGTCCAGTAGTTTCCGCGGATCTAGCGAAATCGCTGCATGCAGAGTGCAACAAATGGTTTTTAACCTACATCGAGAAATATCTCGACGGATTTCTTACGGGTTCGACGGATACCGCCCCGGAGAACCAGATCGCGGGGATTCTCTTGCAGATCAAGAAGGTGGACGAGTGGTTGGAGAAGATGTCCATGAAGGAAGGATCTAGAGAAAGTTCTAGAGAGCATGGGAGTTCGGAGGCGTACGAGAGAGTGAGGAAGAAAATATATAGTGTCCTGCTCATGCACGTGGACCGCGCGGCTTCCGCTCTTGAGAGCATGAGTGCTACTGATGAGGGGTCGGAGAGTTATGTGGAGTAGGTCAAGGTATGCCCGATGACCGGAGCATTTCATCGGTGTACAGAGTATTATAGGGTGGATTGCCACCTCTCTATCTCCTGAGAGAAGGTTGCCATGGATTCCATCAATGTGAATCTAACGGGAGAATCTTGACAAGTAGAGTGAAATCTAGAAATTTTGAGCGGACATGGGACTTATTCACCAAAGATTTGGGCATTCTTCAAGAGTTGGACCGAAGATATTTGATGATTTGAGAATCGCTGTAAAAATCATCTTCTGCATCTAGACATCAAGTTTTTCTCAAGTGCTTTCAAGTTAAATAATGAGTCTTATTTATATTATCTATCAATATATTATCTTTACATCATATATATAAATAAACATAATAAAAATATATTCTTTTGGTTCTAAATCTTTATAGTATTATGTAATATGATTTATTTCCTTGTGACTTAATCTACTAGTCATGATATATTGACAATAAATTTATATCATATTGTAATGGACTAGCTTAATGAATGTCCATGGAGAGGAGCATATTATCGATGCTCAAAGCATTTTGGATATGCCTCTTAACACTTGGGAGAATATTGCCTTGGATTCGTGAAGATTTGTATGAATATCATGGGGGAATCTTGAGAAGTAGAGTATATTCTAGAAATTTTGAGTGGGTGTCATATTTATTATACAGAGTTAGGTGAGGACATTCCTTGATAAATGAAGTGGAAAATCAAAGGGGAGATGTAGAGAAATGGGATGTCAATGATCTTGGACTCTATCTTTCCTTGATGAAATAATGCTTCATATCCACATGCTTGGTTAGATCATGTTTGGTAGGGATTCGTGCATAATGTTGCTAGTCGATTTGTTGTCAAAGTATAAACTTATTGTCAAAGCATAATGTTGAAATAATGCACTAGGCTTGTTAAGGGGCCTTATCCACATGTATAGCCCACTAGGGTCAGCCTGCTAAGGGGAATTAATCCTTCATGGGGCATATCTTTGTTTTCTTCTCTTCTTCTCTATATGTAGCTGCATGTACGCCTTTTCTATAATCAATCTAATATAAGGCTTTATTTGTTAACATGGTATCAGAGACATGGAATCACTCCTTGGCCTTATAATACTTACATCTTCAAGAGAGTTTTGGAAATCTGCTTTCAGGTTCTTGTTTGAGATTGAAACAATCACCAGTCCTTGCCTTTTCTGAAGACATTTTTTGTTGTGCAGCTTTCATACAACATTGATGAATTTAGAGAGTTTTAGGTCTGATTTTTCTCAAATCTACTGATCTAATTAAAATTGTGTCTAAGCATCTATTGGTGATTTTATAGATCTAGTTTAGGCCTAGTTTAGATCTATTCTACAGCCATAAAAAAATATGATTTATGTCTTTGGTGAATATCTGATTTCTATTTGCATTAAATCGGAGTTCTACCCATATTAAATTCTGATATCTATCTTTGATAAAAATTCTGATTTATATTATATTAAATATGTTTCTCTATCTATGGTCAGAAAAATCTGATTTCTATTTATTTTCCAATAATCTTTTTTTTTCTATCTGCAAAAATTAACTTCTATATATTTTCAAAATTTTGATTTCTATCTATTTTCAAATTTCCATTTCTATCTCCTTTCCAAAAGTCTGATTGAAATCTTTATACAAATTTTAATTTAAGGATTTTAAAACCAGATTTTCAACATCAAGAGATATTCTTTTAACTGTGTTCTAATTGGATACTAGATTCTAAAATTTATATTCTTCAATCATTTTTATTGAAATCCACTTCTTTGAATTCTTTTGGTCTAATTTTGCATCATTGATCAGAAAATTTCCAGTTATGACTTATAATACATCCTTGTTACTCTTTGACCTATCTCAATTGTGTTTGAAAATAAAGTTTTAGGTCCTTAAAGGAAGAGTCAACATATTCTTACAAAGTAATATTGATATGTTATGCACCATCATATAGACTCATAGTGGATCATCTTTTAGACAACATGAATAGAATTCTAGGTGTACATATTATAGATCATTAATCATCTCCTACACTTAGAGAGAATAATTATTTTTTCATTTAAATCCATTCAAGCATTATTAAAACATTCAAGGGCAAAGATGCCGAAAGTAAAAGTCAAAGTCAACTAAAAAAATTCAAAGCCATCAATTGAAATTTCAAAGTCAACTTAGAAGGAGATTTTTTCATAATATATTTATTTCTATTTTTATTTGCATACAATTATTTTTCTTTTAATTAAGTTTGATATTCTATTATCATTATATTGTGTGAGTTTAAAAAATGAGGGATTACTAGAAACCACCCATACATACTAGATGGACTCTGTTTGAGTTTTATTTACCCATGAGGATAAAGGGATGCTCTTTGGTGAATACTCTTGGCGTATTCACTCAATGCTCCATGATGTGTGCATGGATCAATGAAGTGGCGTATTCACTCAATTCACTCAATGCTAGCTGGCAAGAGGGAAGTAGGGAGTGGCAGAGTAGCTCTAGGAGTCAAACCATGGGAGATGGGATGAGAGACAACATACCAAAGGACACTAGTAGTGTGAAGTCACTAATCGTGAGCATGAGCAGACAAAATTATGAGTTCATGTGTGGATTTTGATCTAAGTAACTCGACGAGATAGTAGTTTCTACTCAAGGACTAATATGGTGACGAGTGAATCTACAAGAATTTCTCCTCTAGGGACTAGTGCAAGGGGTTTGGATACCCTATCCAACATAAAAATCTGGGTATGAGTGCCATGAGAAATTGAGTGAATATAAAGGATCTAGATAACATAAAGATGCAAAAGAAGCTAATTTACCTCCCCCCTCTCAATTATTTCATCATCCAACTAGGGAATCTTAGTCCTTGTCTCACCTAGAGAACATGTTGAAATTGAGGTAAATAAATAATAATAGATGTTATTTTATAATTTGAGTGATGTCCACGAATGACGATGTTGATGGATATTATGTGGCCTATAAGCCAATCACACTTCCATGTATCTTGTTTATGTTCATTGAAATGAAATTTATTCATTTTCATTCTTGTGTGATGTTTTCAATGAAGTCCATGAGCATGTGCAATGACTAAGTGAATTATGATGATATCATAATATAGTGATCACTAGTCTTTAAACATATGTTCCAAACATTCCTATTTGTGGGATATTCGAGAAGGACATCGAATTATCCGAAAAGAATAGCACTATCTAATCCATCTCATATGACGAGTATGGCCGATCCCATAGCCATCGGTGTGGAGACACTAAGGATAGATAGTGGGTGCTCTTTGGAGAAAGAGTTCACTTAATTGATCCATATGAATCCCTGGATGGTATTATACCTAACTGTCAATCAGGTTGATTCATGTCATAATTGTGTATGTGGTCCTTTGACTTGAGACACCAAAGACATCTTGTGGATGGATGATCGTGTTTTGATTATGACTTACGAATCCCTAGTCACGAGATATCTAAAACGTCATATATTGGATACGACATGAAGTTCACGAAGATGATTGTGTGGTCAAGATGGGATCATCCACCCTCGGTATTTGAGGAGATTGACTCAAAGGAATGAGATGCGATAAAATCCTTGGCCAAGGTAGTAGAAATATCGAAGAAGGGGTTCTCGATGATTTCTACACGCATCAGTACTAACTTGAGTGACCGATTAGGGTTTGACAGTTGATCATACCATAAGTCATTCATGAGTCTAATGTGGATCAAAGATTATACATACATGGTAATCAATGACGGGAAGGTTCCATAAGTGAGTGCTTACATACTCCATATCTCCTAGAGTACGTGGTGTAGCTTGGCACCCAACGGGCTGGCAACTCAACCTATCGATTGGGTTAAATCAATCCTTGATTAATTAATCTATATGTGGATGTGGATAATTAATTAAGGTTGACCAATAAGGTGTTATTTGGTCTATAGAGTTATTAACTAGTGAGATATATGGACCTAGAGGGTCACACACATAAGGTTTATGGATGTTGGTGGATATAAACATAATTATGAGGGTTTTTATGAAAAAACCTCATTCCAAATGTCTATAAATAGGGGGAGGACGACCACAACTGGAGGTGCCCATGCAAGCCTTGTGGGAATTCTCTCCTTTCTTCTCTTTCTCTCTTGGTGAAGAGCTTTGAAGAGGAGATCCAACCATCCGGAGATCGTGTGGATACCTCTAGAGGCTAGATACTTGAATAGCTTCAAGAACTCCTTCAAGGAAACCTGTAAGTATGTTTTTCTCATACATACTAGATGATAGGATCATCTGTTCTTGGTGGCTTGGTATTTTGAATGTCCGATTTAATGTTTTTCCACTGCATTTGATGTTTTGATCAAAATTTCGGAAAGATGCAAAAGAAGCTAATTTACCTCCCCCCTCTCAATTATTTCATCATCCAACTAGGGAATCTTAGTCCTTGTCTCACCTAGAGAACATGTTGAAATTGAGGTCAATAAATAATGATAGATGTTATTTTATAATTTGAGTGATGTCCACGAATGAAGATGTTAGTTTGATTTCTTCAAAATGATTTACTTTCCTTGCTTTATAGATATTCCTCTTTTCTAATGGGTTTGGTAACTCTAATTGAACCTAACATGTACTTAACAAACCAATTATAGTATTAAGTGTAACTTGTGGCCTTGCTTGCCTCCAAACAATTCCTTGATATACATGTCAAAATAGCAAATAATTCTAAGACAGAGAATCTAGGGGAAAGCTTCTTTGGCTGGAGGAGGAGGCATAATATGAGACCATAAAGACCACATTCTCTTTTTGCATTATCATATTATGATGTTCAAACCAACACCTCTATAGAGGCTATGTCAATACAAGATGGTTTGCTCCTTTTCGAGGCGTGTGAGCTCCATGATATCACCCTAGAATATGATTATAGCTTGTTTATTCAAGATATTGTGCGTAGGCTCTTGCCAGCACTGACATCTTAGGAATACTTGGGCGGACATTATGTGATGTCAACAGTGGACCGAAGAAATCATGCACTAGATAAGAGAAGGGAACCATATGAAAAATGCATTAGGCACTGATACTATACACTCTAGCAAGAGGTTTTTCTTCCCATCCTTGCATAAGATGCCCGCTAAGGCTTCACGATGTCATTGTCTCGAGCAACTTGGCATGTCTTCCTTGCTGATACAACACAAGCCTATCCTTGCCACACCATTGTAGTGGTGCATAGCATGGAGTTCCCTAATGACATTGGGAATAAGCTACATCCTTTAACAAAAACCCGTTGAGGTGCAAAGCCTCAAAATAGATTCCACCTTCCTAGGTTGAGGAAATAATATCGGCACCACCCCATCCTACATGTCTAGTGTGCTTGGTGATTAAGGCATCTTATACCAAATTGCATCCCATGCAAGGATGGCCATAAAAAATGATGAAGTACACACCACCACTGCTCCCTCCCAACATGAGTTTATACTTTTGGATCACATGTGTTTGTTGTAGTTAGGGAAGTCAAAAGACCGATCGAAGGTCGGTCAACCAGACTGAACCGAGACCGTCGGTCCCAGAAAATGGACCGGACCGGTCTCGGTCCAAATTCGGTCCGGTCTGCGTCAGGCCTTCGGTCTTGGACCGAAGGCCAAAATCTGAAAATCCGAATTCTGAAGGCCTTCGATCTTGATCGTAAATCCATAGTCTTGATCATAAATCCGAAGGCCTTCTGATATAATTAAATCCGAAGGCCTTCGATCTTGACCGTAAATCCATAGTCTTGACCACAACGAAGCTTTCGCCTTACCTAGTCGCAGCATTCGGGCTCTTCTGGCATCTCCAAGCATCTCCAGGCATCTTCCGACATCTCCATCATCATCGTTAAATCTCTACAGACTACAGTAAGTATTTTTTGAGTCCCTCAGTGATTAAAATAATTTTGGTTTGACTGTTAAGAGAATTCATCGTGGGGAAGAACAACAGTTCATCTTCATAAAAGTTTGTAAATTGGAGAAATTCCCGCTCTTCCCCTTCGCGGGCCATCGTATTTTCTTGAATGATCCGCCTGTCAGTGACTCTGCCGTTCCCATGTCAGTTTTCTTCTTCTAGGGTTTCCTATCTTGCTCGCCCTCTACCTCTCATTTCTTTCTCTCGTTAATTTTCTTCCTCTGCCTCGTAATTTTAATCTTCTCCGTGTCCATCTCTATCTAAACAACCTCTTTCTTCTTCATCTCCTTTCTCGTCTTCTTAGTTATCTCTCTGCATATCTATCCATCCATCTCTCTCTCTCTCTCTCTCTCTCTCTCTCTCTCTCTTACATCAAATTGAAAAGTGCTTTGACTGAATCTATGGTCCTGATTTTCATCTTGATAGTTATAAAGTCGACATAATCTAAGATCCTTATTTTCGTATTTCATTTACGCATCCACCTCCATGATCGGATGAGAGAGAGATGCCTCGCAAGATCCTTATCTAGTTATCCTCTCTCATGTTCATCTTCATTTGATTCTACCTCGGCTCTCTGTCTTCCTCTTTATTTTCTCACTATCCATCTTGCAATTTTCTTTCTCCTTATATCTCATTTTCTACCTACTTTTGACTCTCATTGCAGTTTTAATTTTCTAATAGTTAGTAAGGGCTCTAGTGCTTAACTGATTTCTGTCTATTATTCTTTGTTAGAATTTTTGTTCACGTTATTTATTGATTTTCTGCAGGATATTAAGGAGAACGATGTGATGATTTACATGAATAATTGATTTTTTTTTGCAATAATTGATTTTTCTGCAAGATATTAAGGAGAATGATGTGATGATTTCATGAATAATTGATGATTTTTCTGCAGTAATTCATTTTTCTGCAGGATATTAAGGAGAATTGATGTGACGATTTTCTGCAGGATATCTTTCTTACTTATATTTTTTAGGATATATTTATTTATTTTTATTAAGGAAATGGGGAAATGGATATCTTTTCAAGTACGCTGAAAAGACCGAAGTTAAGACCAAACCAGACTGTGATCGAGGTGGACCGAGACCGAGACCGAGAGTTGGACCGAATGGTGTGCCAAAAACCGGACCGGACTGGGACCGCCCAACCCTAGTTGTAGTCCCAGACTAAGGTCACGAACTTTTAGTAAACATGGGCCCAACATTTAAATAAGTTTTAGAATAAAGTTAAATTAGTTCATGCATTACAATGTAAATCATAAATTATTTATGAAATGATTAAATACATAAATCTATAACATTAAATATGATATCTATATAATGAAATACAAAATAAAGATATAAAACATGAACTATGATTATAAAAACAAATTTTCAATTTAAAAAATTATAATTTAAATCATAATTTTTTTATAAAATTATAAAATATATCAAATATTAAAAATTAACATCATGCCTATTAAATGTGATTATAAAATTTTAAATTTAACATTCAATTATCATTTATTCATCATTTGGCTTCATTTAAAAATACTTTAATGGGCCTCGATATTTAAGGCCCAAAATAATTTTCATTTATCCAATGTGGGACTATATAAATTTTCTTAGGGACACATGATGCATTGTAGAGCCTTGGATCTTATAGGCAAGGTCCACTGGATCTCCTCTTCTAGCTCTGCCACATGACACAATCTTGTGTGTTCCTCACTTATTAAAGGCGATGCAATAATCAATATCACTCCAGTATTTCTCTCTCCTTGTAATGAATCACAAGCTAACACATGGCACAACTTGGTGGCTTATGACTTTGATCATGATTAATCAAATAGTTAGCAGTCAATCATGTGAATTTGAAGGGAAAATAAATGACCAAATATTCTCCAAAGTGCAATCATGATATCTCATGACCCTAATAGAGTTAGGGGCAGAAATTTTTTGTGCATGATTATCATTTCAAGCTCTACACATCCATTAGGGCTGATTTAAATTTGAGGCAAAAAAATTAGGGTTTCTAATGTTTCATTGTGTGCCTCGACCATTATCTTGTCGAAGGAAAAGAGAGCACTGATTAATCATTTTTCTTGTATGGAACTTCATTTTTAGAGAGTTCATTATCTTTTCTATCCATTTCTCATGTTGGATGCAAGACGCCAAGTTTGGGCAAAATCTATAAGCTCTCAAAGGTGTGTTTTGATTAGAGAGCATTACTAGAGTGCGTTTTCATCGCAAATCCTTATATTATAACCATTTTCCGTAGATCTTCTTCATTTTCCCCATCTTTTCATCAATATTTTCATATTTTATAACCCTAAATGACATTTCCTCTGTCGATCAAGAGTTTAAAATCTTCAGAAATATTTTGGAAGAGTTTGATCAGTTCATCTCATTTCCTAAGTACATCTTCTTCTTTTTATTGATCATCTTTGCTCTCTTAATCTAAAAATACCAAAATATTGATTGATTTCAATCTTGTAACCTTCCTCCATGTGGATTCAACCCTGACTTGTCACTATTCTAAAATTCAAAACCAAATTCAAAGAGTTGAGTATAATTTTTGATATGTGAACTTGCGCATTCAACAACCTTGATAATATGCATATTAATAAACTATCATTCATTATTTATGATCCACCTCTAAGGAGAGTTACTTTCAAAGACTCTCTACTGTTCTAAATTTAAATCTAAATTTGAAGAGTTGAGTATAAATTTTTTTGATACATAATTTGTGCATTCAGCGACCGTATTTTTACGTATATCACTCATAATATGAGTCGGATGAAATAATATTATTCTTTTTAGATAATTCAATGTTCTTCTTAAATATTCCATAAATATGAATATTTATAACATATATTTAAAGACTAGTGATCATTGTATTATGATCTCATCATAATTCACTTAGTCATTACATATGATTATAGAATTTATTAAAAATATTTTACAAGAATGATAATAAATAAATTTCATTTCAATGAATATAAACGAGATACATGAAAGTAAGATTAGCTTATATCCATCATTAACTACCTAAATATATTCCTATCTTACTTGGTCTCAACGACTTTGCCATCTTGGTATCTATAACCTTTGTTAAGCTCTTTTTTGCTTTATTATTGTGTCATTTGTGTCAATTAGGAAAACATCATCATGCCTCTTCTAAATAACTTGGATTTGTTAAAATCATTTCTCCCTTTGATTTGATTCATCGTGATCTTTCGGAGAAAGAGATCATATTTCATATTGATGAATACCATATAATAGATATTATGTGACCTACAAGTCAATCATAGTTATGTGTATCTCTTTTATATTTATTGAAATAAAATTTATTTATTGTCATTCTTGTGTGATATTCACAATGAAGTCCATAAATACATGCAATGACTAAGTAAATTATGAAGAGATTATTAAACAATAATCTCTACTCTTTAAACATATATTCTAAAAATTCTTATTCGTGAGATATTCGAGAAGGATATCAAATTATTTGAAAATGATAGTACTATCTAATCCAACTTATATGATGAGTATGGTTGATCTTGTAGTTATCAATGTCAAGACTCCAAGGGTAGATAGGAGGTGCCCTTTGAAGAAAGAGTTTATTAAATTAATCTGTATGAATCCCTGAATAATATTATACCTAGTTATTAATCAAGTTAATTTATGTTACGGTTGTGAACATGATCCTTTGATTTGAGACACCAAAGATACATTGCGGATGAATGACTTTGTTTTGATTATGACTTATGAATCCCTACCTATAGGATCTCCAAAACGTTAAAAATTAGATACGACATGAAGTGGTCGTGTGGTCTAGATGAGATCGTTCACCCTGAGTATTTGAAGCGATTGACCCAAGGAATAAGATGTAATGAAATCATTGTCCAAGATAATGAATATATATATATAAAGAGTTCATGATATTTTTATCTACGTATTAGTACTCACTTGAGTGACCGATTAGGGTTTGACAGTTGACTATTCCCTAAGTCATTCATGAGTCTCGTGCGGATAAAAGGTTATATATACATGGTAATCAATGATGACAAAGTTTCATACAAAAGTTCTTATACATTACATATCTCTTATATTATGTGATATAGCTTGGCATCTAATATGTAGGCAACTCGACTTATCGATTACGTTAAATCGATCATTAATTAATTAGTCTGTATGTTAATGTAAAAAAATAATAAAAGTTGACCAATAATATGTAATTAGATTTATAGAGTTATTAACTAGAGAAAGATATAGATCAAGCGGGCCACACACATAAGGTTTATAGACATTAGTGGATATGAAAATAATTGTGAGAATTTTTATGAAAAATTCACGTGTCATATGTTTATAAATAAGGAGAGAACGACCACAACTCAAGGTGCTCATGTAATTCTTATGATAATTGTATCATTTCTTCTCTTTCTATCTTAATGAAGAGCATTGAAGATGCAATCCTAACTGTCTAACAATCATGTGAATACCACCAAACATTTGACACTTGGATGGCTTTGAGAACTACTTCAAGAGAGCTCTATAAGTATGAACTTTAGTCTAGATGATAGGATCATCAATTCTCAATGCCTCAATATTTTGAATATCCTATTAAATGTATTCTGCTACTTTGATGTTTTGATAAAAAATTTAGAAGGCTTATCAACCTCAGATCCTAACATCATCATCGCTAAAAATGGCAAGTATACGAGAATTTCTAAGAAAATGTCTATTGAAAAAAAAAACGAAGTCAAGTCTCTTAGATGGCTTAAATAATTCATAAAGTTGCACATTCTAGCTGAGGAATCTTGATCTAACAACAAAAACTAACTTTATATTTTCATAGAGAAACTACGATAATGTAAAGTAAATAAGTACATAATCCTATGAAAACTAATGTGAAGGTTAAACCTATTGCACATAGTAGAAAAGGGAATAAGAAAATGTATAATTGAAAATTAAAACTACTTGTAAAATAACAACATAATATTGTAGGCAAGGAATTGTATAGTTGATCCAAAAATTAATGTATTTGAAACATAAAACTATATATAAGATATTGCCTTTGAAATGGGGGTTCATGATCAATTTATGCAAGAACCAAATGAAATTCACTTTCATGTAAATCAATCAGTGTTAGTATGGGTAATGCAACACAAAGCTAGTATGGTAATGTAAATTTATTAAAGTGTTAGTTTGTTTGAAAACTATCATAGAACAATACGTAACCTTCTAGAAAAGCATTAGTATGGCAATGTAAATCAACAGATATGAAGACTATGTTGGCTAAATCAAGGACCAAAAGTTCGGCAAAAGTATACTTTGTTGAGGGTATGGATTGGAGGTAAAGGCCGAGTTAAAGCTTTTAACCTTGACCTTGACCTTAACCTAAGATTGGATTTTGTCCAAGGGATGGAAGGCGAGAGTTTTGGGTTTTTTCATGTTGTCAAATAGTTGAACAATGAAAACAGATGGAAAGTGCTTGATTGAAATTGATGAGGTCATGTAAGAATAAGGTTCAAATATCTCAATTTGTTAGGATGCCTCAACAGCATACATCACTGCACTTCCACTTGGTACCTATCTTAATAATAAATGGCTTATCTTGTCAGTGACCGTATCTAGGATTCTCAATACTTTTGTCAATCTATCCCCGCAGGGGTAGAGAACTCATCCATGTCTCGGCTACACTATTAGAGGCCCTAGGGAAGTCAAAATAGGAGAGCACTCATCTTGGCTACCTAGCGTTATCTATTTGCACAATAACTTGTACCGAAGGTGCATCCTTTCCTGTCCTCTAGTACTAGGGAAATGGGCCTTTTTAATGCTCCAATGCCCACACTAGCTATGGACCAAACGATCTCATGATGTTCAAAAACCCAACTCAAGTATTGCGGGAGTTGAAGAACCAAAGTAGAGGGGCCAAAACTTCCTGTAGATGTGAACTATTGGGGGAAGATCAGCCTGTTATCCCTAGAGTAACCCTTATATGTTGAGCGATAACTAAGGCAGATTTTTTCCCAAGCTCAATAGTTGGGTCTTTGCAGTCAAGTTCCCTTTTGCCTTTGCATGCATTTGTTACCCTTTGGGAGGCTTTTTGCCCCCATAGAAGTTGTCTACCTAAGACTGTTAGCAAACCATTAACAAAGGAAACCAAAAACTGTCTTGTCCCTTCTATGTTACCTAAGCCTGTTAGCACCATAGAAGTTTTCTACAAAAGTTGTCTAGTTTTCTAGCCCTCAAAAACTGTTAGCAAACAAAGGCTAAAATAAGAAACCATTATGACAGAAACTCAGAAGTGGAGAAAATTTCATACTTTAAATCCTTCTGTGACATGGAGGGCGAAACGTGGAAGCAGCTCTCCTGGGCTTAGTTGATGAGCATGAAGGGACTCATGATCAGTGTCCTCGTCTAAGTCTAATCCCGATCAGTTGCACTTGGCAGGAGTGTTGGAAGTAGTGATCATGAGACACCTGGGGGATGGTCGTGGGACACTGGCGCAGATTTTCCCAGATTTGCTCCAGACGAATTCCCTTCATTCTTATCCTGACAGGAAAACAATATGGGTTTATAATAATTTACAGTTCTAAGGGTCTCAATCTCTGCATTGGGAAAGAAATGGCATGTGTGAGCTGGTAATGACACCAAGACAGTCTGCAAGAGAGAAAGAGAAGAGGGGACAGAGAGAGATTAATGATAAAGCTGGCTTTGCCTCGTAGAGAGGGGAGGGAGAAGAAAGATATTACATATGTGTAGAGAAACATGCACCAAAAAATAATCTGGATATGAAGTATAGTTGTAAATATGTAAAGAGGGAGATCTACAATTTCCAGTGACATGTCTATCCATGAATATGTCTCGGAAGAGAGAGAAAATAAATCTATGATCTAAGAAACATGACTTCAAAAATAAACCTGGCCATGCCTCATGAGGGGAAACAGAAGAGCAATATACATTGTGAGAGATCTCTGCATTTGAACGACGTCTCAAAAAACAAGATGGATAAGCCCATGGCAAAGATGAGTAAGAAAAAATTAATGATTTTGGTAAGGAAAACCTAAAAATCAAGCTGTCTGTGCCTCAGAGAGAAAGGGGGGAAGTGAGAGACATAGAAAGATCTACGGATTCAGGAACATTCCTTAAAAATTGAAGGAACGTTTTCCTGTTAAAACTGTTATCTAGATCTCTTAAAGAAAATAAGGTCAAACAAAAACGTACTTTTCACAAAGGAAACCAAATAATAGAGCTTACCTTGAAGTTTAATCCTTGAGCAGACATAAATTCATAGAATTTTTTCATAAGCATTTCTTCTTCCACCTATATAAACAAGAGAAAAACATAAAAGCATGTGATTTTCAGTAAATTGATATGACAATAACCATAAGACGGAGTACACAACTGAACTAGGTTTCCTAACCCTGGATCCTATTGACCGACCAATAGAGTTGAAGTCCAAAGATCCACTGACACACCAAAGGTGGCTCTTTGGGTTTATATAATGGTCTATATCAGAGGGTTGGTAATGAGCCAGCCCATTAGGGTCCTAGCTGATCTCAATGGTTACATACCTGAAGATTATGCAGCTCATGAGATAGAGTGCTATATGCTTCTGTGAGGATTTCTTCCTGTTTCTCCAGGAGCCTACACATGAAGAATAGTGAGGTTAACAGGGTAAATGAGGTGAAATATAACTGCCTCCTGAATCGAAGATAGACTCACTCGAATGCTTCTTTGGCATGGCTGGGATCCATGACGAATGGAGGCGCTTCTCTGAAAAAATAATGAAGAGAAGGTTAATATCTATAATATCAAGAAGGCATGTGCGAACAAAATGAGAAAAACGAAAAATCGAAGTGCACCTAAACATCTCCTTTCTGGAAAGAGGGGAAGGGAAAGAGAGGAGGGAGACAGAAAAAAGCAAGAAATAAAGGAAAGGATTATAGAAATCTGTTTTCTAGTAACCTAAAGCATTACAAGAAAGATGAATTAGGAAACAAAGGCCCCTTTTTGGTAACATCAATTCCTTAGTTTATTTATAAACTATCACAGGGTAACTCTCCAGAAGAAAATAAATGAACGAAGAAATCAAAGTTACAACAAAACATAATGTATCGTGGGAGAAAAATAGCAAAGTTTCTGGGTCAATTATGAGTAAAATAGTAAGATTGATTGAAAATAGTTCTTCAGCTAGAAACTAAGTACTAAAGACAAAATCTTTTGAATTTCTTCAACCATAGCATCCAAGAGAGTAGTTCAGGTGTCAGATATGTGGAATCAACTTTACAGTATAAAAAAATTCCGGAATCCAGAAGGTTTGCATGATGGAAAGTGATAGGTCATTGCAAAGTAGTATCAATTTGGACAATAAAAATATTAGTAAATGCAAGAAAGAAGAAATGGTATAAGACGGACGAAAAAGAACATTTATGGAAACAAAAAGAACATTGATGTAAATTTTTCTACTGCATCTCACAGCCACGACTACTTTGTTTAGACGACAAGATACCGAATGAACATTTAACACCTTTCAGATTGCAGATCATTCTTCTCCTTCTCGAAAGAAACTTAGAAACCCTGACGAATCCACTATTTGACTGGGGTTCAGGAGCCCGATGAAGATGGGCCTTCTATATTATGGGATCATGTTTTCGAACAGGTGGGGCCAAGTTTTTCTCAAATTCTATTCTTAAGCTAGTTGCTACCTTCAGTACAAGAAATTTTGTAATTCAATCGAATCCACGAGAAACCTAGTAACACTAATTAAATTGTACAATATGACAATAACTGGTATTCACTCAATTAGTTATTCCATATGAAACTCGAGTAGTTGATCTCAACCATGTTCTCTGGCGCGAAATTACGATCTGAACAAGCAAACTATTAAAGGAAACCTTTTTCTCGTTTTCTTACATGAAAAAATTCAGGAACTGAAATATTTTGGGGCCAATTTTTGACGAGTGATATGAAATTGTCAGGCCGAAAATGACAACAGCAAGGAGAACGATCGTCTAGGAACAGATAGAAGATCTTATCGTAAGACGATCTCCTCTTCTCCGAATTCTAGTCAAGATTTGAGAGATGGAGGCCAGAAGACTTATTATACAAGAAATACTCGTGCTTTGAGCTCTTCGATTGATACAAGAAATCCGAAATCACTATTTGCTTTAGTCTCAAAAACTCGCAACCCCCAACAAGAACAATTCGGGAAAGACATCGTAAATAAATTGCGAAAAAATATTTATGTCAGAAGTTGAACTGCAGAGAAGATCGATTTCAACAAAGCTTAGGGAACTTATGATTCCATTGAGGGAAGCAAGTCGATGAGGCCGACACATAGAGAGAGAGAGAGATAGACAGAGAGAGAGAACACCTTCCGCCTTCACCGGCTGAGTTCTGAGGGTTGTCCATTGAACCCAAATGGCAGGTACCAGACCAACATATGTCGTTTTGACGGTTATAAGTGGTTTGCCCGGAGACCAGCGAGAAAGATGGTCCTAGTGGGTCCAAAATAGATGGATATTCAAGCCCAAAAAAGTTGGTCCTAAAATGGCCAGGATCAAAGCTTAAACGAGGGGTCCAATAGAGATTCCAAGTAGAGTGCGGAGGAAAAAGCCCAAACGAAGTCGTCCAAGAAGCTCCCTAGTAACTGCCCGGTAAAATACCAACGAAGAGAGCCTCGTTGCCCAAGGAAACTAGATACAATGGTACCAGTATAGCCTAAAACAAACTGGGTCGAGGAAGGCCCAAATAGCGTCCTAAATATCCCAAAGACGAAACGGGCCAAATGAGGTGGCTCTACGAGCCCAATGAGAAGCGGTCTGATGGGCCAAGAAGAGGAGAAAAAAATGGCCTAAAGGATCTGATGGACCGATTGGATTTGATTTCCTTTGGTGGGCTGAAAAATAAGGTGAAGAGCCTAGTGATAACTTGAGTGCAATGTTTACAAAAATAATCCAAGATATTCTAGAAAAATCATTAAAGTGAAATGTAATATGGAAATCCTTAAAATAGAGGCAGTTCAAGTTGGACCCAAAACATTACATTGAATTATATCTACATGATATTTATCACCAAAAAAATAATTAAAGGCAATGGCATGTAGCATGATGATATTTCTCCCACTACCAAAACTTGCAAGAAAAATGAAAGAGATTCTTTTGGTAGTTCTTTTTTTTTGTTTTTACATGGGAGGCTAGAAAAAAAATTGTAAAAGAAATAAAGGTTTTGGTGGAGTTAAAGTAGATGAGAGCGGAACGAAGTTTATCATGAGAACTCCAGATAAGATGATGATTTCACTAAGAGGGGAGAGTGAATCAGTTATTTTTTCTGTTTTCTAATTTAATTATTGGATTTTTATTGTTCTACTGCCTTCCATCTCTCAATGAATAGAGAATTTTTACCTTGGTTTGGAGACCTACCATATAGTACTTCTAGCTGCTAGAAAAATCCAATCAAATCCAAAATTTTCATAGAAATTTACTAAAATGCTCTATGCAATGTGCACGTGCAATTGACCAACTCAACTCTTCTAAAATTTTATAGATTCTGCACAATTCATCCCATAATCCACAAGCCAACTTTGACAGCTTTGTTCATTTCTCCTTGCTCCCTTCATGTAAGTTTGTACAAAAAAGGTCATCTGATGATCAAATAAAATGATCCATAAATGTTTCAAAAGGGGCAAAGGGTGGTCAATAACATGCAATTTATATCTGTTTTATTATTATTATTAATTAAAAATGTATCATTCGTATGATAATGATGCATGTAATCATATATTTTATTTCTCTCATAAACATTATGTCATTCAATTTTAGTCCACAAAGTGCATCATTTACAATTATTATTATTTAAACCAAACATGTTTGACCGTCTCAATGTAAAAGTCTCAAATAGTGGCCCTAATTTCCCAATATTATCGTTTTGAGAGTTAGGGGAAGTGGTAATAAAAAGATATGGTTGTGACTCGATGTGGATTTTAGTTCTAACCTTATCTGATATGATTATGTTTCATGTTATCAATGAACCTTTTTTATGAAATAGCTACATAGGGTCGTAGATCAGAAACATCAACGATCAATTCCAAACCCAACTCATGGGATATTGCTTCGCCAATTCAAGAGGGTATAGATTGATATCAGAGATTGACTTGAAAAGGCCATTTTATGCATGAACTACAAGAGGTATATTAGCTTGGCGTCATATGTATGTTGGCATATGCTAAACTTGCCTTATGCCGAGAGAATGTCCAATAACATGGGTGTGAGTATACTCTTTTAAAACCCATTGATTCCTACCATATATCTTCTCCTTAATGCCCTCATTCCTCCCTAAACAACTGAAGGAGGGTGCTCTCTCTCTCTCTCTCTCTCTCTCTCTCCTCTCCCTCTCTCTTATCTCACATGACACTTTAGATGTGCCCTCCTCAACCAAACAAACCAAGCATTCTCTTTTTTCCTTGGCTTTGGTGTCAAAACTGTCACCCAAGCATGATGATCTTCATCTTCCTATTGCCCTTTGTAAATATAAACGTTCTTACACTCCCTATCATATTTCAAATTTTGTAAGTTCCTGCGTAATCACTAATAACATGCAATCTTAACATGATAAAACATGATTATTAATGCAAATTAAGGCATGATAAAACATGATAAATTATGTGCATGTTATCATACTTTGAATGCATTTCTATCATTCTATGCAATTTTATGCTATAATCTCAAAATGCGTTAATTTAGGGTTAATTACGATGAATTAAAGATTAAAAGATTTTATAACCCATCTTTACTTGAGATTATAAATGGTTTTTAAAGTTAAATAATAAGAGAAATCATTTTTATAAACATTCATTTAATTTTCTAAAGTTAAAATCTTAAAGAAATGAATGTATTTTTGAAATAAGAATTAAATCTCTTGTTATTTAAATAATTTGACTTTTTAGAATGATAGATAATTAAATTTCAGATCAAATGAAAGAAATTTGGATTAATTTAGAGTTGTATTTTGAAAGATATGATTTTTACAATTTTTAGGGATTTTTTCTGAATTTTCTGATTTTATTTTCTATTTAAAAAACGTTTAAAATAAATTAAAAAAATGGAAAAATGCGCGCGGGGCCCACGCGGGTGCGACGTGGCATGCAAGGCCACGTGGCAGAGCCACGCGGGCCCGCGCAGTGCCTACGTGGCGCTTTATACATATATATTTATTTATACTATATATAATAAGAGGTATTCAGCCTCCCGTATATCGGGAGGGTATTCGACCTCTTAATTCGTCGGGCCTTATAAACCCGACGAAGTTTTCTAACTTTTTCCGTGTGGGACTAAAGTCCCATACAGTGTTTTAACGTGCAGGACGTGGCGCGACGAGGATCGTTGGATCTGGATGACACGTCGATCTCACGCGCGGATCGAGTGGACCGCGGCCCACCATCCCTAGATCAACGCACGTGATAATTAAGGGGAGTTATAACGGTTAGATCTTCTGCGACGTGGCGGCATCACACGCGTCGATCGCGTGGACGCGTGGTGCACCGAAGATCAATCAAACACGTGCGATTTAAATCAAGTTATAACGGCCACGATTTCACGCGATCAAACGCATCTGGAGGGTTAGATCGCGATCCAACGGGCGCCGTTTCATGCATTTTATAACGCACATCGCGAGGATCAATCTGGAGCGTCCAATGCAGATCTGATGGCCGTGATTTAACCTTACCGTTTCGTATTGATGCGTTTAATCTCGACCGTTGATGCGGATTAAACGCATCAATCGGACGGTTTCCCTCATTTCGCCCTATAAATAGACGAGTTCTTCGTCGTTTGTATGCATTCGAGAAGGAATTCACCTAATTGACCCATCTAAACCCCTCCTCTCTTGAATCTCGCTCCTGTAATTGCTTCTAGACTCGAAATCGCGTCCACGGAGTGTTTATAAGAGAGATTTCGACGATCGTGCGAGGAGAATTTGTCTCTTGAACACCGATGTTCACGATTGAATTCGCGGAATGAATAGTTGTCGATCCGGCGATCAATTCGATCGATTTGATCGTTATCTCGGGTTAGAAAACAAGTTATTCCTCTTATCTATCGTCATGTATCATCAATTTTAGGTTTAGGATCTCAATTTAAGTTTAATTTCGTTTTAATTTCAATGTGTGTTCTTCGCGATTCCAAAAATTTCATCCCACTTCCATCTTTGATTTCTCCGTGATTACTAATCCAAATCGAGCGATTTTTGATTCCACGGATAGATCTTTGAGTTATCTTTCTAAATCTACCATTTTCCTTAATTTCTCACCTCAATTCATTGTCCAATTTGACCAAATTCCAAAAGATATCTCAAAAATACCTTAATTCCCTGTGGATTCGGCCCTTATTTACCATTATACCCCTCAATTCATGATTAATTCCCCAAATTGGTAAGTTTGGAATAAATTTTTGACACGAGACCGTGTGAAATCGACGACCGCGTAGTCTCGTCTTGTCAATCACATTAAAAGCTCAGTTTTGCAAAGTAGCTCTCTCCCAAGCCGCAACAACATGTGGAATCTAGATCTACTTTGTGTTCTAAATCTATTGGAATGAGTCAAATACTAAGCCTTCTACTACTATTATATAGATAAAATTATCTATTTTAGATATTAGACTATCTTATTGTTCTCAGTCTTAACCAAATTGGAGATTCTAAAAGAACGAAGAACCAGTCATGTTTTGATTGTAGGGAGAGTGAGCGGGAGAAGAAGTTGTGGCACCATTGAAGAGACCTATTGTCACTGCTAACTACTGGAGGAGTTTTCCATCCTTTAGCTTTTAAGTCTAGGGTTTCATTGGTAACAAAAGTAAGTATATATATTTTTTTATTAAAAGGTAAGATCTAAAACTCATTCATCTCAAGAATAAGTATATATAAGGAGACGACGAAGAATTGACTAATGATTGAACCCGTACCCATTGAGAGAGAGTCATGACCAATGATTGAAATCCTACCCATTGAGAGAGATAAAGAAGAAAGAAAAATGGAGAGTAGAGAGAGAGAGAGGAGAAATTTTAATAATGCCCCTCTATAGGGGCATATTCACTCTCACCTCCCCCCCCCCTCCCCCTCTAGCTTGAGCGTAAAAATCAAATAAGCCTAGCTTGCCAAAAAACGAAGACATATGAAGTCTAGCTCAGCCCTTTAGTGAATGAACTATTATATATATATGGTAACCAATGACGGGAAGGTTCCATATAGAGGTTCTTATACACTCAATATCTCATAAGGCACGTGGTGTAGCTTGGCACCTAACGAGCTGCCAACTCGACATGTCAATTAGGTTAAAATGATCTTTAATTAATAAGGTTAACGAATAAGGTGTTATTCGATCTATAGAGTTACTAACTAGTGAGACATATAAACATGGTGTTGGTATCTAAGGTCGATAAGGCTTCCTAAATTTTGATCAAAATATTAAACGCAATGGAATATATTGAATTAGCTATTCAAAATACTGAAGCACCAATAACATATGATCGTATCATCAAGTATGTATGAGAAACCATACCTTCAAGGTTTACTTGAAGGAGTTATTGAAGCTATTTGAGTGTCTAGCCTTTATCGGTATCCACACGATCACTGGATGGTCGGATCCCCTCTTCAAAGCTCTTCATTGAGAGAGAAAGAGAAGAAATAAGAGAATTCTCACAAGACTTGCATGGGTATCTCAATTTGTGATCATTCTCACTCTATTTATAGAAATTTTTCATAAAGACCCTCATAATTAAGTATGTATTGACTAACATCCATAAACCTTATGTGTGTGACCCTCTAGATCCATATATTTCACTAGTTAATAACTATCCAGATCGAATAACACGTTACATGTCGACCTCTATTAATTATCTACTTCGACGTATAAATTAATTAAAGGACCACGTACACAACTATGATGTGAAACAACTTGATTTACATTTAGGTATAATGTCATTCAAGGATTCACACGTATCAATTCAGTAAACTCTTTCTCCAAAGAGCACCTAGTATGTCTTTGATGTCTCCATGCCAATAGCCTCAAGATAAACCATACTCATCACATAAGTCATATCAAAAAATGTTATTCTTTCAAGATATTTCAATGTCCTCCTTGAATATCTCACGGATAATAATATTTAGAACATATGTTTAAAGACTAATAATCATTATATCATGATCTCATCATACATCAGTTCGTCATTATATATGCTCATTGCAAACATCATATAAGAATGACAATGACGATGAATAAAATTTTATTTCAATAAATATAATTGAAAGATGAAAGTGTGATTGGCTTACATGCCATATAATATCCATCAAGGCATGATCAACATTTGTGCTCTAACTTAGGGGAGAGTGAAGAGCTTTCTATTATTGTGCTCTTGATTAGGCCTACCTAAGTGGGTTCATGTAATATTTTATACGCATGGCTCTCTCTCTCTCTCTCTTATGGGAATTATACCCTCATTTTTTTCTCATTCTCTCTTTCTCAAAAGTTTAATAAAAAATTGATTGAATATGCGTGCTTACATACAAATAAATGAAAATTTCAAATATTTTTCACAATAAAAATATTTTCCTCTCAAATAATAATGTTAATATTTATAATAAACCATTTTTGACCTCTCCAGCTTTTTTAATTAGTCATGGTTCAACATGTCGCACATTGACCTATGAACTCCCCCCCTTTCTATGGCCGAGGAGTAGAAAGATTATAAATTGTTAGGTTAAGTTCAAGGGCATGGTATAGATCGATGGCTCTTACAACTTCTACTGGTTTTACTCATTAAAACTGGCTTACTGGTTCATACTCGTCAAACTTAGCTGAGTATAGCATCTGAAAATCATATTGTTAGTGTCATTGTCAATAATCTGGATCTTGCGAGCACACAAAGTATTTATGTCATTATATTCAAGGTAAGGTTTTTTGGTAGGACTTAAATTTTATCCTTGTATCTTTCTACTTAAAAGTATCCTGACATATATATCTCCTCTAAAGGGGTCAAGCCATGATTCCCTTTTTGATAAGCTCGATATATTTCCTGGCATATATATTCGCTTTTTGATAAGCTCGATATGATCTACATGAGGCTCAAGCTTTAAGTGGAGTGTAAATGATAGTATCTTTTTATGTATGTATTGTGTGGATCATGTTTTGTTCATCCTTGTGCTTGTATTTCACATTGGGCCTACCTTGTGTGCTTTTTTATGATTTCATATGAAGGGCCCTCTCTCATAGAGAAGATAGGTCCTTATTTTATCTCATCTCATAAGTTGAAATGACAATATCAAAATAAGTGTTTTGGTATCAATAACATGACCAAAGTGTGCCATGGAAAAGCAGATTGATGAAGGTGGCAAGAGAGGGCGAATTATAGGAGCAAATGGTGGGCGGAGGGAGTCAGATGTGCAAACAAGAATGGAGGGGGGTCAAGGAGCTAGCGGAGGAGGTACATGTAGACAAGAAGGGGAGAGTGGTGGAGGAGGCAAACAAGGAACAAGAGGGGAAGCGGTGACAATCAATGACTATGGAGGCGGAGGAGAAATGATTGAAGAAAAGGCCTAAATTTGGAGGAGGAGGCAAATGAGGATGAGGAATATCTTACTCCTAAATTTAAAGTAAAACTTACTAGGCGGTTAGAAGTTAGGAACGATTTGATTTGTTAAATATTGTAAATATTATAAATAATTATTTATCTTACCCAAATTTTAAAGGACTCGGCTACGGGGCAACCGGTTGCCCCAAAGTAGGGGTTGCCCCGTCCTGGCGACGACGACGTGGCGACGACGACGGAACGACCGTTTGGACGACGTTTTATTCATGACGGGGACGACGACGTGGCGACGACACCGTCGACGTCGTCGTCACCCGTCTGCTGCGAGTAAAAAATGTCGTCGTCATTTTCCGTGTCGTCGTCATGACGACGGTGACGGCGTCGTCGACGACGTCGTCGTCGGTGAAAATGACGAAAAATCCCGACGTTCCCACCCCCGTCTCCCGCTCTCTCCCTCTCTCTCCAGTTCGGGAAGCGGTTTCCGGCGTTCCCCGCTCTCTCCCTCTCTCTCCAGTCTCCACTCCCGCTCTCTCCCTCTCACTCTCTCCCGCAGCCGTTCGCCCCTGCCCATTGCTGCCCGCCGCTCCCTGCCGGTGCTCTCCGCCGACTGCCGGTGCCCGCTGACGACCCGAGGTGCCCGCTTGATCCCTCTCTCTCCATCTGTCTCTCTCTGTCTCTCTCACTCTCTCTTGCTCTCTCTTTCTCTTTCTCTCTCGCTCTATCTCCCTCTCGTGTCTCTCTCTCGCTCTATCTCTCTCTCGTCCGTCCGTCTCTCTCTCTCTCTCTCTCTCTCTCTACCTCTCTCGCTCTCTCCCTCCGACGACCGGAGGCCCTAGTTCCTTCGCCATTCAACTCTCTCCAATTTCAGTCAAGTTAATTGCAAATTCAATTAATTGCAAATGCAAGAAACTCGGCACACAAATCCACTCTCTCCCTCTCTCTCCAGCCTCCACCGCTGCTGCCCGCCGACGACCCGAGGTGCCCACTTGATCCCTCTCTCTCCATCCGTCTCTCTCTGTCTCTCTTTTCACTCTCTCTTGCTCTCTCTTTCTCTTTCTCTCTCGCTCTATCTCCCTCTCTGTCTTGTGTGGCCACCAGCAGATGGCGTGTGGAGGTGCCGATATTCCGAGTGCATCGGAGCGGATGCCTATCCCCCAGTGGCACGATGACACGTTCCGGGCAGGCTGATGCACCCAGAGGAAACAAACGACCTCCCAAAGCAAGGGTCATGCAGATTTCCGAATGAGATCAGACGGCCTATACATATGTCTGTTATGCGAAGCAATTAATCCAAGGACGAAGCAGAGGACTTACAAGAGGAGTAAAGATTCTAGCACAAACACTTTTTTTGGAGGCACCTCCAACGTAAGCATTCGTAAATCTATGTGGAACTCGAAGGGTTATTGCGTGGATCAAGCTCAACCTAAGATAACGTAAGTGATGACCGCCGATAGCTCGTGATCAATCACTTGACACCCATGACGCCGTGAGAATACGAAAGAAGTTATTGTTCGGTTCGTGTGCCCGACTCGATTCACCATGGGTTATAGTAGACAATGAAGGGTTCAAAGTGATGTGGAAGTTTGCTACGCGGTCCCCAATTGATCCTCCTGGGTCGAAAGCGATCAAGGCCGCTGCGAAGAAGTTATACTTTAAATTGAAAGAACAACTGAAGGTTCAATTTGAGAGTGTTGAAAACGTTGCATTGACGATGGATGCGTGGACGGCGCCCAACTTCTGTGGGTTACTTGGGATCACTATTCACTGGGTGGACAAACATTGTCAAATGCGGGAATGTGTTTTGGCGATACGAGAGATTGTTGGAAAACATGGTGGCGTGAATATGGGGGATCTTGCCTTGCAGGTGTTGGATGAGTTCGGCCTCACTGGGAAAGTAACCGCTATTACGACGGATAACGCAAAGAACAACACTACCATGATGGAACATATAATGAAGAAAGTACAATCCGTCAACCCCCACCTCTCCAACGGTCGACACGTCCCTTGTCTCGCACACATTCTAAACCTTGCTGTGCAAGCGGCAATGCAAACCCTACGAGTGTCCTTACCACAGCAGTCCATTAAGCTGTCAACACCGATTGGAAGTATTGGGGACACGGAGAACGAGTATGCGGCCGACATATCCGACAACGATGACAGTGTTCTTAACGACAGCTTCGACGAGCTTTTAAAATTTCCAGACAGTATGATTGGTGATGCAGTCACACGGGTGCGCGTGTTGGTTGCGGCCATCCGGAAGTCGACGCAACGTCGCCGGGAATATGTTAAGGCCTGCATTGATCTCAAAACAAGAAATCGCAGACAAATTTCCTTGGATTGTCCTACAAGGTGGAACAGCACCTACGAGATGTTGCTCACCGCAATCGGAAATAGACCGGCCGTTGACTTCATGGGCAGACATATTCTTGGCCAAAGTGATAAGGACCTCCGGATTGCGAAGGATGAATGGGAGCTGTTGAAGGTATTCGTTGACATCTTAAAACCGTTTCACAGCGCAACGCAACGTGCCACACAATCGAAGGCCGTAACAATCACAGATGTCGTACGTTTAGTCAAAGGGCTACTCAGTCATATTAAGACGAAGAGAGATGACATGAGGGGGTGCAATTTGATGCTATCAATAACAACGCTAACGGCCCAACAGAACATGTCCATGGAGAGTGCATGCGCCTCAATGACGACAAAGTTGATGAAATATTTGGCCAAACTCCAAGATAATGAAGCTGTCACTGTGGCCGCTATGTTTGACCCCTTCCATAAGGGGGCCTGCTTGGATCCAATTGCGAAGACACGTAGTCTGACCTATATTCAGAGTCGCCTCCCCAGTAACCTTGAGGATGACTCGACGTCTGAGGACAACGATGTGGAGCAGGAGGACGATTGGGCTGACACACTGATAGATGGTGCGTATGATATTCCATTATCATTAACCTATCTTTATATTTGTTGTTAACACATACATTTTTTGCAGGACCAACACAGTCGGTGACCCAAGAAACGCGAACACCATGTGAGGAGCTAAATGCGTACATGTCGACAACGTTTGCAAGAGAAGGGGAGAGTCCACTGCAGTGGTGGGCACGTGTTGGTGCACATAGGTTTCCACATCTTTTCAAGCTCGTGCCTGAATTCTTCCCTATCGCAGCAACTAGTGCTGCATCAGAGCGGTTATTCTCCTCAGGGCGTGGGGTTGTGTCGTATAGGCGAGCAGGCCTAAATGCTCGCAGTATCGAGTTTTGCCTCACTATTAAGTCGTGGATACGCTCTGAGAAACAACGGCTACGTGACATTGCGCTCGAGGAGGCTGGGGAGGAATCAGATGATGAAGAGGTTTGCGACACTTGGTTATAGCTTTTGTCCGCATGTTTGAGACTGACATCAATTTTTTTATTAATGTGCTTATGCAGTTTTCGTAATTTGATGTTATATTTTCTGTTGTTATTTTTTAGTTTTCGTAATTTGATCTCTGGTCGGGATTGATCAGATCGCCAGATGTTCTCTTCGATTGAAATAAGATGTTTGTTCCCCCCCTTCAACTTCATTCACGACTCTCTCGGAGCACTTTATAAACGAACACTTTCTCTCTCGGAGCAAAGGTGTATGACATTCTTGAATACAGATCACTAAAATGTAAAGAGAGAGAGAGAGAAAAAGAAAGAGAGAGAGAGAGAAAAAGAAAGGGAAAGAGAGAGACGAAGAGAGAGAAAAAGGAAGAGAAAGAGAGAGACAAAGAGAGATAGAGAAAGGGAAAGAGAGAGACGAAGAGAGAGAAAAAGAAAGAGAAAGAGAAAGAGATATACGAAGAGAGAGATAGAGAAAGGGATAGAGAAAGAGACACGAAGAGAGAGAAAAAGAAAGGGAAAGAGAGAGATTGAGAAAGGGAAAGAGAGAGAAGAAGAGAGAGATAGAGAAAGGGAAAGAAAGAGACGAAGAGAGAGATAGAGAAAGACAAAGAGACGATTGCTCTCTATCT
Organism: Lemna minuta; assembly: GCA_024174645.1. Lineage (NCBI taxonomy): Eukaryota > Viridiplantae > Streptophyta > Magnoliopsida > Alismatales > Araceae > Lemna > Lemna minuta. Next base: position 17,886,078 of record CM044108.1, read on the forward strand.
CTCCCCTCTTCCTCTCTCGACCAAGATCCGACACGGCCACCTTCCGACCCGACGCCGCAGCCTACCCAACGCCGCCCCGCCTGCCCCTCCCGCTCGCCCTTGTTCCGCTCTGAAACCGATCCGACCCGGACCAACCCTAACCACTCTCTTCTTTCTCTCTCTTAAATACCGTCGCCGTCGACGACGACGGCGACGGCGTCGCCCGTCGACGTCAGCTAAAATGACGTCGACGAATGACGACGACGAGGGGTGTGCTCGTCGTCGTCATTCGTTCTTCAGATAAACGTCGTCGTCGTCATCGTCGTCGTCGTCGTCGTCTCTCCGCGACGACGTCGACGACGACGTCGACGGTGACGAATGCCGACGCCTACCCCAAAGGAACATGGGGCAACCGGTATATAAGCCATCAGCCATCCAAACGAGAAAAGAAAAAGAAAAAAAGAAATCGAGGCCTTGGCCTCCCCCTCCCGGCTTCGGGGAAGTAGAAGAAGATGCCTCCGCCTCCATTCATCACAGAAATTCGTTAGCGATATTGTTCACCGGGAGTGAGATTATGGTTTTCTGGTGAAACAGGTGACCCTCCAATTGGAACCCATGTTCAAGCGATCGACCACCAATCGGGCTCAAACGGACATTGGTTTCGAGAGGGAGATCTCGGCCTTTGCGGCTGCGACCGAGTTCGGCGACGTCACCTGGTACCCGGCCCAAGAGAAGGTTCTTTACAGAGACGACGTCAGGTTGCCGATCTCCGCTCCCGGCAGTGGAAAGAACGACTTCACTGGATTTCGTTTGCTACCTTAGTTTCTGACGGTGGCTACCCGTGCAGCAAGTCAGTCGAAAAGCCTAATCCCAATGTATCTCGTGTTGCCCCAAACGCGATATTGTTTCAGAGGACCTGCTGGAGGCAACGGGCAACTCTCTCGGGAAATGCATGCTGTCTAAATTGCAGGTAAGAGCAGTGGAAGAGATTGGTAGCGGCCTAAGGAACAACAACGGCGCTGTTCTAGAGTTCACCGGCTATCCCGTTATCGGCAACCAGAGCGATATGCAGAGTTCTGGTGATCCCTAGCAAAAACCCAGTGGAGCGATACGCGGTGGGATACCCCGTTCATCAGAGAAATTCGTCAAAGAGAGATGGATGATCCCATTCATCAGAGAAATTCGGGTATCCCACCCTAACATAAATATGTCCATCGCCGCCAAACAGCCCCGGGGGGTCAAACTTCTCCATCGTCCGGGTCTCTCGAACGAAAATACGTCATGTCGAAGTCAGCGCAGTCGTCCTTCTTCCCCAGAAACACCGTTGACTTCTTCACAAACCTCATCAGCAGCCCGCTGTAGAGATCTAGCCCGCAGAGAGATCCTGGCCGCAGTTCTATGAGTTTCTTCACGTCCGCGATGAAATCCGGGATCTATGGTATCAGAATGATGAAGGCCGTCTGATGGTAGAAGAGTCCTTCTAGACGAGAGTCCCAGCCGCAGGCTGTGAGGAGACCGTCGTCTTTATCGTTAAGGCACGAGCCGGATGACTGCATGTCACTCTGGTTCCCCACGAGGGGGTATCCTGTGAAGTCAATGAGCTTGCTCTCATCGTTCTTCTGTCCCGCGCCGGTCGCGAGCAAAGCGTTGACCTGGACTTTTGCTAGAAGACATCTTCCGTCCGCGTTCTCTGTCGCCTCCAGCAGCTCTTCTGCAAGAAGAAGGAGATGAATATGTAATGAAAATTTCAGGTTTGGGTTTTTGAGGACGGGACCTGATTTTCTGATGGCGCCGATGAGGACGGAGAGCTGGGGTTGGAAACCTTCGAAGTCGTTTTTCCCCTTCCCTGGAGCGATCAACGGCAATAGAACTTCGTCTCTGTAGACCACCTTCCCTTGACTGGGATATCATGCGATGTCGCCGAACTCGGTTGTGGCGGCGAATGAGCTCACCGTAGTCGAGGCCAGAGAGAGCCGGCGGTGGCGGCCGGAGGCGGCGGGGGCGGTGGCCTCGGCGGGAGGCGGGAGGCGGTGGCGCGATGCGGAGGCGGCGGTGGCGTCGGCCGGGCTGGGCGATGGAAGAGAGAGAGAGAGAGAGAGGGACCCCGAAAATCTCTCTCTCGATGGGAGAGAGAAAGCCCAGGCGGGAAAATTTTCCCCCGTTTAATTGGGTTGCCCAGGATTCCTTCGGGGCAACCGGGTTGCCCCTATAGCCAAGTCCAATTTTAAAATACTCGTTTTACACTACATATTAAATTATTTTCCCAAATATTTTACACATTTAACATTCAACGGTCAAGAATGACGGGAATTCCTTTTAACCCCCTCATAGTTTCGCGATATACAAACTGAGATCCGCCTTGAGGCAGGTGGGAATTCCGGACACGAAACCCTCGATCCTGTACTCATCAAAGTTCTATGAGATTCCCGGTAATCCGGTCCAAGTAATCAACCTCTGTTTCTCGATCGGTGTCGTGATGAGGAGAACGGGCGGGAGATCGGTGGTCCGGAGGCTCCTGGCGGCGTGGATATGGCTGGATCTCCTCCGCGTGATGGTTTCCGGACGATTCGTGGTGGAGAAGAACAATTTGATGGTCACATCGCCGAACGAGCTGAGGGGAAAACATGACAGCGCAATCGCCAACTTTGGGATACCTCAATACGGCGGTAGCATGGCTGGAGCGATCGTTTGTCCTAAGCAAAATACCGACGGATGTCAAGAGTTCTCCGAATCGTTTAGGGCTAAATCTGGAGCGCTTCCCAATTTTGTTGTCGTGGATCGTGGTGGTGAGGATTTTCTTCATTTTTCTATTCCCTATCCGTTTTTAAGTCTATTGTAATCTTTTCATCCGATCCGTTTAATGGTGCAGATTATGATGTTTTTTTTAATTGTGCTTTTAGATCTTCGTCTGATTTTTTTTTGGGCTTTGGTTACTTATGTTATTGTCCTCTTATTCGGGTTTACTTGAAGTTTTGTGTCATAATTATCTCCAAAATTTAAAATTCTTGACTTTGTTATGCGTTCCTTAAGTTAAGTTTTCTCTGAAAGATTCCTACAGAGCTCCCTTTGATCTACGATAGCATTAACTTACTGTGGTATATCAGATTTTGGTGAACTGTTGTGCATTATGTAGATTTACAGTTTTTTTGTTTCGATACTCTATGAAATTATCACGATCTTTCAATTTGAAAGAGTCTTCTCAATAATGAGCTCAGTGTTGTACTCTGTATATTGCACAAAATTTGTGCAAGTTGAATAGTCTTGTGCACGAAATTCATCTGATCCGTTTGATGGTGCAGATTATGATGTATTTTTTTTTTAATTATGCTTTTAGATCATCGTCTGAGTTTTTTTTTTGGGCTTTGGTTACTTATGTTATTGTCCTCTTACTCGGGTTTACTTGAAGTTTTGTGTCATAATTATTCCCAAAATTTAAAATCCTTGACTTTGTTATGCGTTCCTTTAGTTAAGTTTTCTCTGACAGATTCCTACGTAGCTCCCTTTGAACTACGCCAGCATTAACTTACAGTAGTATATCAGATTTTGGCGAACTGTTGCGTATTATGTACATTTACAATTTTTTTGTTCGGATACTGTATGTAATTATCGCGATCTTTCAATTTGAAGGAGTCTTCTTAATAATGAACTCAGTGTTGTACTCTGTATATTGCACGAAATTTGTGCAAGTTGAATAGTCTTGGTCAGCAAGTTGTGCTTGAAATTGCCATCATTATGAAGAACATTCATTGATCTCCTTACTCTTTGATATGACCTCTCTCGTCAACAAAGAAGTGAATTTTTTTCTACTGTGTCTTTGTTGAATATGAATTCGTCTTGTCCCATGCAATATTTTTTTTAAATATGATAAGCCATTTTGCCAAGTGACTTCTTTTCACCTTGTCCCCTTGTAAGAAATCCAGTTCTTTTACATGCAATTTGGTGCCAATAACAACTGCTAAGTTCTTCGATACCCATGACTCTGGGTATCGAAGTTTTTGCTTTGGCATTTGAGTAATTCCTTGGGTTTGGGTGAGATTTCTTCACGTCTAACTACCAACTTGCATCCACAGTTATATATATATATATATATATATATAATATATATATATGTACACACACACATATATATACAGATATTAGTATAGATGGAATTGGAGGTGGGGAAAGAAATGGAGTGGGAAGTTGATATAGATTTAGATACAGATGATATGGTTACAGATACGGGTATGGGCATGGATATAGGTACAGATATAATTAGAGAAAATCAGCTTACATCATCCTTCATACTTACAAGAATACCAATTGTTCCACATTTGGTTTAATAAATAGATTCTTCACGAATTTTCCATTTTTTCAAAGTCATTTATCATAATATCTTATGATTTTTCTTTCTTCTTGTTTTACAGGTTGTTTTTTTGCAAAAAAGGTCTGGAATGCTCAGAATGCCAATGCATCAGCTGTTCTCGTGGTCGACAACACTGACGAACCCCTGATAACCATGGACTTACCTCGAGAAGACACTGATGCCGCAGTTTTTATCGAGAATATAACAATCCCATCAGCACTTATAGACAAAGAATTCGGTGGAAAATTAAAAAAGGCATATGAAAGCGGAGAGATGGTTAATGTTGTCCTTGACTGGAGAGAAGCAGTTCCTCATCCTGATAATCGCGTGGAGTATGAGATATGGACCAGTAGCAATGATGAATGTGGGCCCAAGTGTGATATGTTAATGGACTTTATGAAAGAATTTAGAGGTGCTGCACAAATACTTGAGCATGGCGGTTACACACAATTTACACCTCATTATATAACTTGGTATTGTCCCCAAGCATTCATTTTAAGTAAACAGTGTAGATCTCAGTGTATAAATCATGGAAGATATTGTGCTCCAGACCCGGAACAGGATTTCACTATTGGATATAATGGAAAGGATGTGGTGATAGAGAACCTAAGGCAGCTATGTGTTTTTAGGGTTGCAAATGAGAGTAAAACACCTTGGCTTTGGTGGGATTATGTGACTGATTTTCATATTAGATGTCCTATGAAGGAAAATAAATACAACGAAGAATGTGCTGGAAAGGTTATCTCTTCACTGGGTAAGCATTTTCATCGCTTTGATGGAAATAGCATATACGTGGTGTATAATATTCATCTTCGAATTTTATTGAACTCCTAGAAAGGGCTTCTCTTTTAGTGTAGTTATTTTTCTCGAGATAACTGGTGTATAATGGTCTATGGTTTTTCATCCCATCTTTATGAACAGGTCTTGATGCCAGAAAGATTAGGAACTGTATGGGTGATACGGATGCTGACTCTGAGAATCAGATTCTTAAAGAAGAACAAGATGCTCAGGTGACTAAACTTGCATATTCCCTCCTCAATCTTTTTGTTTTTGGGGGAGATGTGGATGGCCATTTCTTCAACCTCTTCTTTCTCACTGAAAAAGTCTTTGAACACATGTATCTCATGGATGATGACCTTCAAATGATCATGAAAAGACCATTTTTTGGGGGAGATGTGCATGGCTATTTCTTTAACCTCTTCTTTCTCACTGAAAAAGTCTTTGAACACATGTATCTCATGGATGATGACCTTCAAAAGATCATGAAAAGACCATTTTTTGTCTTTGTGTTCTCTGCCCTCCCGAGGAAAACAAACTAGGTTCCTTTTTGTCAATTAGCTGGTAGTTAGCACATAAGGCACTTTTAGTGTTTTCTTAGAGATTCTATATAATGGCATTTCATCAGCTTTGGGCTCCTCAAACACTGACAAGCAGCTGCCTAGCCACTTCTCGATTGAAGTGATTAGGTGTTCTGCCTATCATTGATGGGCTGTAAGGAGCCCAGTAAACACCCACTTCACCATCTGGAGCAAGGGAGAGGCAGTGGGGCTGCTTGGGGAAGGCGATGCCTTGGTAGTGAGCAAAAACAACATTCTATGCGAGCAAAGTGTGGCAAACAGCTGGCGGTAGTGGTCGCAGTGATGGTGGGGATCAGTGCAAACAGTGTCAGGCTTGAAATATCGGGTCTGGGCCATGTATGAAGAGTTCATTGACCTGGCTCGACCCATCAGCTGACCTGAGTCTTGATGGGGTAGACCTGGCTGGTCAACTATGTCAGGTTGGGTCAGAAATTGGAAAAAAATGGAGAGGGAGGGAGGGGGAGAGAGAGAGAAGGGTTGACAAACAGGAATGAGGAGGGAGGAGAGGTGAGCGGTGAGCCCATGTGAGAGTTTTCGCGGGAAATAGAGAGAGATTAAGTTAAATGGGCTGCCCAGCTCGGATTGACAAACCAGACTAGATGACCCAGTTGACCCAACCTGCTGACTCAGGTTGGGTCAGGCCGGCCCAACCCGACCTGCTAACCCTGAGAAATAATTAAGGAGTCAGTGGTGGCGGAACCCCTCCCCTTTCTCCTCTCTCTAAAAATAAAAAATACTCTCCCTCATCTCTCTGTAAAACTTTTTCCATCAAGGCACATTCTGGACCACTGAACCTGTCTGAAAACAGATTTGTTGATCCAGAATGAATCTTCTTCAATCTTTATGATTGAGCTCCCCTTACAATCAAGGATCAACCTTAAGGGCCCTGCGGCTGATTAAACGATTGATTGGTCGATCTTGGCAACTTAATCCCCAAACCTGTGTTTCAATCTTAAAATAATTATGCTTTTTCATGTTTATTAAATTATGAATTTATTAAAATAGGTCGGGAAGGGAACCAGGGGTGATGTCACTATCCTTCCTACTCTTGTTATCAATGACCGGCAATACCGAGGTTGGCAGACTGCACTTATTTGACGTATTTTGACATTAATGAATTCTGGAATAAAGTTGTGATTATTTTTGTAATATTACTTCTACCTGCAGGGAAATTGGAGAAAAGTGCTGTTCTGAAAGCTGTTTGTTCTGGTTTCAAGGAGACCACTGAACCTGCTGTGTGCTTAAGCGAGGGTGAGTCACCTTATTTTCTTTGGTTCTCTTCTTATTTACCACAATTTCGTGTTCTTTCTATAAATTTCATCCAGATATTGAGACAAATGAATGTCTGAGCAACAATGGGGGCTGCTGGCAGGATAGAGCTTCTAATATCACTGCATGCAAGGTACTGCCAATGCAAAGAAAATACAAGATTCTAAATTACTTATTTTCTTTTTTTACTTATTAATATTTTATATGCATTTGTCAGGATACATTTCGTGGGAGAGTTTGTGAGTGTCCTCTCGTTCAAGGAGTTCAATTCCATGGGGATGGTTATAGCTCTTGTGAAGGTGCTACTTTCTCCCTTTCTTCCCTTTAAACTTTATATGCCTAGGATATTCTTCTTATTAATGTATAGTATTTTTATTTTCAAAAAAATATTAGTATTTTTAGTGTATCCAATAAATTTGCATGTTGTGGACCTGAAGGTAGTATTTTCTCCCTCTCTTTTCTCTCTCTGACCTTTATATTGTTAAGGAGTATTCTTTTGGTTCTTAGATCTGAAATTGCTTCGTTTACTATATCTGTTAAATCCGCAGCTAGTGGGCCTGGAAAGTGCCGGATAAATAATGGAGGTTGCTGGAACAAGACTGAAGCTGGTCAATTCTTCTCTGCTTGCGTGGTTGGTGCTTTTTTCGTTATCTCTGTTTCACATTTACCATCCTTCATTATATATTCCAGTTTTCCTAAATTTTTACTTTTGCAACTTTGATATTCTGGCATGTGCGGTGCTGGAATGTTACACATGATCTGAGGAAGTCCTAAAAGAAAGGCAGACTTGTGTCATGTCATGCATAGCATGCCACTTGTCATGATAGGATATTAACTTGCCAATTCCCCTTTGGGCAAAATGTAGACAGAGGCAGTAATTCCTTGCTCTCAAGCTCTGGCTCTCTCCACCCCTCTATGCTCAGTGACTCTCTCGACTGTCTTGTCTCTTTTATGATGAGCTCTAATTTTCAGCCATTGGATTTCATCCAACTAGCCGAATATTATGTCCATGGTAACAGTTGTTCGGCATGATGGTTATAACACTCTTGGATAATGCCAGTTTATGGTGCATGAAGTGGCTGTTTGATGTGATCCCTCTCCTCACATGTTCAAAGAAAGGGCAGAAAAGTGAAATTACCCCCCATCTGTGGTAAGTGATGGCAGCAACACAGTGGAAGAAAGGATAAGCTCCTAAAGAAACTTAAAGCTGTCACAGCTTGGACACATGATTGGGATGGTAAGTCCAATAAAAAAAGTATAACTATCGGCCTGAAAGTGAAAAGTTTCTGGGAGAGGCTATAAATAAAGGAGAGGCTGGAGTTAGAGGGATGGAAGATTGAGGTGGTGTGTGGAGGTCCAAGAAGGGGTGTTCACGAGCAAGCTAGAGAGAGCAAGGTACCCGGTCATTCCCCTGTTTTTCTGTCTAACTATGTCGAAATTCAGTAGATAGAGTTGTTATTCGATAAGTTCTTCAATCCAGTTCTATTGCAAATCTTGAAAGTTGTTCAATGAAGATTGTATGATGCCTGATAGCGTGGATCACAACTATGCCATCAGATGATGGTTCGGAGCAGTAGTCTTATATCCTTGAAGCAATCTTGTTACTGCTACTGGTCACCAAATTCCCACCCTTTATTGCTATTTCATGATTAATAGCAATGTACGAAGTCAATGTCCTTTCTAAGGGTGATATAAAGAATTTTGGAGCACTTCTGGATGAGGAATTTACTTTTTGACGCTGGTCTATAAATAATGATATTGTTTGATGCAGGAGACAGGAGAGCTCAAATGTCAGTGTCCTTCTGGATTTAGAGGTGATGGAGTGAAGGAATGTGTAGGTATATACTTCTATCTTTCATTTTTGTGAAATCCATTTTTCCTTTGTGCCCTTCTATTGGATTATCAGATCTTGCATCTCTCACTGTATTTCACTTGCTTTCTCTTTTGATTTCTCTGACTCCTCTCTCTCTCTCACTCTCTCTTATTCTGCACAATCCCGACTGTTTATTTCTCTCTCACTCCTGTCTGCTACTCACCATTTTCTTTGCTTTCTCTGTTTTTCTTATTCCTCTTTCTCTTTATTTTTTTTGTCACTCTATATATCTACTGCTGTTTCTCTCCCTCTCTCTTGCATTTCTCTTACTCTTCCCTCGCTCTTCCTATTTCTTCAACTCCTATCTCCCTCTCCCCTTGATGACTTTCACTCCTCTCTATTTCTCCGACCCCTCTCTCCTTCTCCCACTTTATTTCTATCGTGCCTCTCTCTTTGTGCACTTTATTACTCCTCTTCCACTCCCTCTTTATTTTTCTCACTCCTCCCTCTCTCTTTTGTTTTTCACTAATACCTCTCTCACTCTCCCTCGTTTTTTCTTTCACCTGCCTTTCTTTCTCTTTCTATTTTTTTCTCACTCTCTCCCTTTCCCTCTTTATTTTTATCATTCCCCTCTCGGTACTTCCCTCACTCTCTGTCTCAATTACTTCCTCACTCCTCTTTCTCTGTGCAGATGTGAACGAATGCGAAGAAAAAAGGGCATGCCAGTGTCCGGAATGCAGCTGCAAGAACACCTGGGGAAGCTATGATTGCACTTGCAGTGGGGATCTCCTCTACATCAGGGATCATGACACCTGCATTGGTGATAATTCTCAAGTTTTTAAGAAAGTCATAATTTCTAAATTTCAAATCATAATTAATCTCAATTTACCAGCCAAGAAGGCGGTCCAGTCAACATCTACATGGGTTGCTGTCTGGGCCATCTTAATTGGAATCTCAATTGCTGCTGTTGGCGCCTATGTCGTCTATAAATATAGATTAAGAGTAAGGTTCTTGGTTTTTATGTAGAGTATCTGTAATTTTGAAGTATTATCATTACACATTGACTTTTTGCAGGTTGATATAAAAAAATCTGATATTTTTGTTTTTGAAATTGTCTTTCAGACCTACATGGATTCAGAGATCAGAGCAATCATGGCTCAGTATATGCCTCTGGACAGCCAGGTGGAGATATCTACCCATGTTCAAGATGAAGACCATTTATGAAGAAACCCAGTAAGGTCGGACCTGCATTGGTAATGCATCTGTTGTCATTCCCATGAGATAGAAATCCTTTTTTGGGTTCCAGAGAGAGAGAGGGGCTGTGGAAAGGTATATGTGATTTAATGTGTATAGCCAGTCAGGTCTTTTTCTAGATCACGGTTGCTGATTGGGTTTTTTCCCCAGATTTTAGGTTGAGATAGCTTGAAAAATTGATTTTCCTCAGTAATAATTTAACTATGATTTGGGTGCGGTGATACCAGCACTAGTGCACTGGATCCCATCAGAACTCCAAAGTTACTGGGATGGGTGACCTCCTGGGAAGTCCTCTTGTCGCACCCCTTTTAAAAATGTGGGCTGGTCACCGATTTCTCGGGTGATCGTCCCCCTTTCACCATTCATTTTTTTTAAACTATGACTAAAGTCATTTCAACATCTATAAGGTAGCTTTAATCCATGCATTTGCTGTTACTACGATTCATTGGATACAATAATAATGCTGATTATAGTTTATGGAAACTAGGTAAGGCACCAAAATATTGCTGAATTCATTTTTAAATGATCTTGATAAATCTTTCCCTGATTAATATATGCGAATGTTACCAACTCGAATAATGATTTAACTAATGCATCATCTTGAGCAGATACCTATCTCTTTCACACGCATACCCTCAATACTCTCTTTTCCTCCTAGGATAGGGATTTAATTTAAATTTTGCGCTCATTCATTTTCCCTGTTATTTAGTTGGGAAACCGATTTTAGATAGAACGGAATCGACCCAGTTTTTACCCGTACAACTTTTGACTTTCTCAGATCCATCGATTCGATCGAATATCGAAATTGTGTCGTCGAAATCGTTTTGTCAAACTCTATAAAATCGATTTGTCAATTGGGGCAAGAGATTGGTTTCCAAGCCTAAACGCTTTAGTCGGATAATGTTAAAATAATAATAGCGGTTCAGCTGGTCTACCGTAAATTGATAAACCCTGTAAATAATATTGATTTTATTAATCATGAAAAAAATAATCCCACCTTTAATCTATTAGAAAAATGCGTAGAAAAAAACCAAGATATTTTTATCTTCAGAGGGAGTTTTGTAAAGCTCTCTTCAGAAAGAGAATTGACACGCACATGCGTCCTCTCTCTCTCTCAGACTTTCTCAACAGTCAGTTACGAAGCAATTCAAATCGTTGGATTCAAACGGAAAAGGCCGCCATTTATAGAGCTCTTCTCTCAGTCCCTGAGCGAAACATACTCTCTCTGATCGCACGATCTCTTCTCTCCTCTTCTTCCGCTCACTTTACGTTGTCGAGATGAGCGTTGCCGCCGCGCCTCCCCCGGCGCCAGTAAGAGAGCTCTCGAATCCGCCGTCGGACGGGATATCCAACCTCCAGTTCTCCAATCACAGCGATCTTCTCCTCGTTTCTTCCTGGGACAAGGTAGTAGCTGTTCTTAGATTTGATTTTTGAGATCTCTTTTGTTCGTGCGTTTTTTAGGGTTTCGAGTTAATTCGTGTGTTTCAGAGCGTTAGGCTCTACGATGCGGGCGCTAATTTGTTGAAAGGAGAGCTTATGCACGGCGGTGCTGTGCTTGATTGCTGCTTTCATGATGATACCTCTGGATTTAGTGCCTGTGCTGATCATCTTGTTCGAAGGTGACCCAAAAAGTTCAATTCTTTGATTGCTTTCTGTTCTTAACTTATAGTTTTTGTTTCTCACGTTTTCGTGAGAAGATTTTTCGTTCTTTCTGTTATTATTGAGGAAACTGATTGACTTGTTCTGTGAGAAATTTCAGATATGTTTTCAGTACCGGAAAGGAGGATATATTGGGCAAGCACACTGCTCCAGTGCGCTGTGTGGAATACTCTTATACTACAGGTTTTTTTCGTAGCGATTTCTTCGTGTGCCATTCGCTTATTGATCCATGGTCTTTTATTTTTCATGTTTTTAATGTTTCTTGATGATCCCTTATCGGTGCATTTCTTTATTTTCTCTGGGAAGTCGAACTAACTGTGATGGTCTAATCACTCCTTCCTATTTTTCCTCATACTTTATAGCTTCTTTAACCGCTTTCTTTTCAACGGGAATCATACGTATTCTTAGATATTATCATTTGAATCTGCTGTGAACTGTGCAAGAAGGAGCTCCTTCTGAAAGCAAACGCAATAAGCTTAGAGAGCTGTGTCCTGATCATGGTGTGGACACCATGAAGGAGCTCCTAGCTGTGTCCCAGCTTCTGAAAGTAGAGCACAAAATGACTACGTCACAAAAAATTTCTCCTTCTCTAATTGCTCTTGAGTATTTATACAGAGGAGAATCAGACCTTTCTAGAACGGCCCATTCTAACGGTAATATTTATTATCGTTACATATTTACAGGGGCATAAGTACAATATTAAACAACACAGGCTAAATTGTAAATAATATCAGATTTTAACGCATATCATTACTTATCTTGCTGAAGGGATTACTGGAAGCTGGTGTAAAATATTAAATCAATCGCATAATCAACTCTTGTTTTTTGTTTTTGTATGCATTCCGTTATTTTGTATGTTTCTATGTTCTGGATCCAATGCTTAGTGGAAGCTGGGACAACCGCAAGGTTACTTTTGGCAACTGAGACCCATGTTTTTCATTTTACACGTGTTCTCCATTATTATGTATGTTTCTGTGTTTTGGGCCAAGTTATTACTAGAAGCAGGGGTAACATTTTATAATAAATCATATACTCAACCTGTGCTTTTATTTATGAACTCAAAACATTCGATATTTCCTTTTTAAAAAAAAAATCCATTATTATTCATGTTTCTATGATCTGGTCAACTGGTCAAGTGTTCCCTGGACACTGGAACAACATGTTAGAGCTTATCATATTGTCAACTGGACCTTTGTGCTTATGGGTCAACTTGTTACTGTTATGACATCCTGTTATTATTTACGTTCCTATCTTCTGGGTCAACTTGTTACTGCATTCTGGTGTGAAGCGTTCACCGCAACATATCTTCAACCCATGCTTTTTTATTTTTGTATGCATTCCATTACTTGGATCTGGTATGAAATGTTTAACCTAATCACATTTTTATTTGATAACTAGAAGTCGGGTCAAGATATTTAAAGTAATCACTTATTCAACCCATGGTTTTGTTGATGTAAACACTCCTCTGTTGTGTATGTTTTATGACCTCACATCAAGTGATTACTAAAAGCTGTTATGAAGTGTTTTTTTGATGAAAAGGGGGAAGGGCACCCCGAAACCGTGCCCCCCCCCTAAGCTGTTATGAAGTGTTAAACCTAATACCTTTTTTACCCATTCTTCTTGCATTTGATAGTTCATTTATAATGGTAAGACTCGAGGTCTTACTGGAACTCAGCACAAGAAAATATGAAGTATTAAACCTAATCCCTCTTTACCCATTCTTTGTGCATTTGATAGTTTCATTTAAAATGGTAAGACTCGAGGTCTTACTGGAACTCAGCACAAGAAAATATGAAGTATTAAACCTAATACCTCTTTACCCATTCTTTGTCCATTTGATAGTTCATTTATAATGGTAAGACTCGAGGTCTTACTGAAACTCAGCACAATAAAATATTGGTCACTCAAAAGAGAATATGATTCCACAGCAAGTTCAGAGAAATGCAAGAAGTAGAAGAGAACGGAAGAGATGGTGGAAGGATAGTTCGAGAGCTTCGTCTGTGCTCTCCCTGAGATCAAAGATTGCCCCCACCCCTTTCCCACTGCCTTGTGATCCCCCTTAGCAACCCTAGTTTGCAGGAGATATGGGCCAAGCCAATGTTAGGCTTGATGGGCCCAGTGGTTCCTTCACTAGGCCTGGAAATGCACCAGCTGGGCCTGTATGTGGTTTCCTCCGGAAATAGTAAGTGATTGTAGGTCCTGTTCCTTTTTATTCTATATGTTTTCCTTGATACCTTGTCATGTGATTTCTAGGATCTGGGGACATACCATTTAAATAGTCACTTATTTAGCCCACACTATTCATCTATGAATTCCATCATATGTCTGTTGTCCGATATGTTTCCATAATTCTAGGTCAAGTGATTACTGGAAGCTGGGACAAAACATTGAAATGCTGGGACCCACGTGGCGCTAATGGACCAGATAAGACCCTTGTTGGGTCATATACACAACCAGAGCGTGTTTACTCTATCTCTCTCGTTGGACATAGACTAGTTGTTGCGACAGCTGGCAGGCATGTCAATGTTTATGATCTTCGTAATATGTCGCAACCTGAGCAGAGAAGAGAATCTTCCTTGAAATACCAAACGAGATGTGTCAGATGCTATCCTAATGGGACTGGTAAGGTTTCTGATTATAAAAGGTTGACGAAGTCCTCTTGAGAATTCTTGACTTTGACCAGTTGTATGCAGGGTTTGCTTTGAGCTCAGTGGAAGGTCGGGTCGCCATGGAGTTCTTTGACTTGTCTGAAACGGGGCAGTCAAAGAAGTTAGTGTTCTTCCCATCGTTGATCAAAATACATGGCAATCTTTCTCTCTCTATACTTTTTTGTGCCCTTGGTTTTGAAATTTGATAAAAATTTATAAATATTACTAATGTTATCAGTGGTGTACTCATTTTTATCTTGTTTTTCAGTGTCTTTCTCTCTCCTCTCTCTCTCTTCTTACCATTGTCAGGGTTCGATTTTCTTTGGAGTTATAACTTATTGAATTTCACTCTTGTCAAAGGTCACTATTTCACGTTTCGTAAAAATTTATGATTATTCTTTACTCTTGGTTTATCCTTTTTACCATGATTTTCTGCTTCTCTCTCTTCTTCATCAAATGTGCAAGATTGCTGTTGGGACTTTTTCCCCTTAGTAAACATCACTCATGTGAGGGACGCCTTTTGAAAAGTTGTAATTATTATTTAGTGTAGAAAAGTTGTAATAATTTTTGAAAAGTTCTAATCATGTTTTACACTTTTCTCTCTCCCTCATCAGAGGTTCAAGATTGTTGTCGGACTATTTACCTCTTCTGGTTTCACTCGTGCTGAAGTCATTTTTTCTATATGTTTTTCTTTGCAGGTATGCTTTCAAGTGCCATAGAAAATCAGAGGCCGGGAGGGATATTGTGTATCCCGTTAACACGATAGCATTTCACCCAATGTGCCTCTCTATCTCTCTGGCTCTCTTCCTCACATTGCTATTTAATTTATAAAAATGCAATTGATTTTCAGCTTCGGAACATTTGCCACTGGAGGATGTGATGGCTTTGTAAACATATGGGATGGCAATAATAAGAAGAGATTATACCAGGTAAAATATTTCTCTCTCCCCCCCTTTTTTCCTTGATCAAATCAATTATTGATAGATTTATCCATCTTTCCTCAAGGAATTGAAAGGATTAGCAAATAATACAGTTCTTCATTTTTGTTTACCCCAACAATAGAACCTTGTTTTAACATCTGCCTAGTACCCCAACAATCAAGAATAAGTACCATCACAGATATTTCTGTTGGTTTAAAGACATTTTGACTCGATTTTCCTGACCTTATTGCAGTATCCTAAGTACCCGACAAGCATATCTGCACTGTCATTTAGCAGAGATGGAGGCCTCTTGGCGGTGGCATCAAGCTATACCTACGAGGAAGGAGATACCTCGTAAGCATCCTCTGTTTCTCTCTTTAACTGATTATTCCCCATTATCTTTTTACACCATCAATCCTATGTGCTTTCTTCTCTTTTTGGTCATCCCTGATAGCACTTCTTTATCTATTAAGTCATAAATTCTCTTTCTCCCTCTCACTGATGTCCACAATAATGTGATATACCCTGACATATCAGACCATCGAAAAGGGGAAGACGAGCATAAATGGAGTAGTAATCCTCAATTATGTTTCATATGTCAACAATCACCTATGTTCTCTGTGATCCTAAGTTTTTTTGTCATCAACCATGCAAGTTCTCTCTCTCATGTTTCTCTCTCCTCAGGCATGAACCGGATGCCATATTTATCCGGAATGTGAACGAGATGGAGGTGAAGCCCAAGCCCAGAACCTACCCAGCGCCGGCATCGTAGGTCTATGCCATGAGGTGGGCTCCATCTTGCAGCCTTTTGGTCGACATTTTGAAGTGTCTTTCCAAGTTTGCTGTCAAAAACAGACTATGCCTGATAAAATCCTGTTGGATTTGTCTAATCCACAGGTAGGCACTTCCCCACTTGCATAATCCTACCACATCCTCTTTAATCCAAAGCAAGAAAAATATATAGATTGATAGATGTCAATGATGTGCCATGCATGATACACCACATTTTGATGACTAATGTCTCCTTTGATCTCTCTATCTCCCCCTGCCCCTCACTTCTGTGGAGCACTGGTGGTAGCTTCTGCAGAGATGAGGCTGAAATTCTATGCTATCTTTTTTTTTCTTCTCTCCCTCTTGACATCTTTAGGACAAGGTGATGCAAGATAAATAGAGAGAAAACATTTCAGCTCTTCACAACCTGAAAGCCTTTTCAAGTTAAAATAAGGTCTTCACAGCTTGAGTCATCATTTCTTTGAATGGGTAACAGAAACCTAGAAAAGGTAAAAATAAAGTTAAAATTATATTTATTAAGGTGGTAATCATTAATAAAATGCAGCTTAGGGGAAGAGAGAATGGGGTGAAATGGGGTTCATCTCTGTATACATGATCCCTTACTATTTATGAGGGTTCACCTGCTTGGGTAACATCTTTCCTTATCAAAAGAATGTTGAGCTTTTGCTTCATTTATCTCTTTCATGGAAAACTTTTGACAATTGAGTCATTATTTATGTGAATGGGTATCATAATTCTAAAAAATGACAAAAATGAGGTTAAAATTACAGATATTAAGGTGGTTCAAATTACATGTTATATTTTACACTATGAATGGAGAGAATGAAGTGAAATCGGGGGTTCAAATATCTATAAAGGGACCAACCGCCTTGGTTACATCATTCCTTCTAATTGGCATGTGAAACTTTTGCTTCATTTGTCTCCTTAATGGAAACTATTGACATTTGAGTCATTATTTCTTTGAATCAGTACTACAAACCTAAAACTGTAAAAATAAGGTTCAAATTTGATATATCAAAGTGGAAATCATTATCAGATTAGAAGGGCATGAAAAGAGAAAATCAGGTGAAATGGGGGTTAAACTCCTTATATACAATCTCATAATATCTATGAAGGGTTTCACTCGCCTTGATTACATCATTCCTTAAAATCCAAAAGTGAAATTTTGTTTCATTTATCTCCCTAATGGAAAATATTGATAGTTAAGTCATTATTTCATTGAATGGGTATCACAAACCTCAAAAAGGTAAATAAAAGGTTGAAAATAAGAGATATTAAGGTGGTGGTCATCATTACATTAGAAACTCGGAGCATGGAGAATGAGGTGAAATAAGGGATCACCCCTCTTGCTTACAACATTCTTTATAATTGTGAGATAAAATTTTTGTTTCATTTGTTCTCCTTTATGGAAACTATTGAGGCAAAAACCTTAAAAAGGTAAAAGTTAAGTTGATAAAATAGATATTAAGTCTAAATCATTAGTCAGTCAAAATGAGGTGAAATGGTATTAAAATGAGATAAAAAGAGGAAAGAGTGTCATATGTACAAGAATATGTAGGTTCACTTAA
Organism: Lemna minuta; assembly: GCA_024174645.1. NCBI lineage: Eukaryota > Viridiplantae > Streptophyta > Magnoliopsida > Alismatales > Araceae > Lemna > Lemna minuta. The sequence goes on from CM044108.1 coordinate 17,903,683, forward strand.
GTAGACCTATAGTAGGTGATGCATTTAATGTTCAATATACTCTCAAAATGCATTTAACGCTATCAAAAATACATTTAGTAGGTGATACATTTAATGCTCTTAAAATTTTGATCCAAAATATCAAACGTATCGGAATATATTGAATCAAACATTCCAAACACTAAGGCGCCAAAAATTGATAATCCTATTATCTAGTATAGATTAGAAGTCATACTTCTAGGGTTCATTGAAAGAATTCCCGAAGCTATTTCGAGTGTCTAACCTCTAATAGCATCCATACGATCACCGAAACGATTTCGATCTTCTCTTCAATGCTCTTCACCAAGAGAGAAAAGAGAAGAAATAAGAGAGTTTCTACAAGTCTTGTATAGACACCTTGATTTGTCATTGTTCTCCCCTATTTATAAATATTGGGTATGCAAACTTTTTATAATTATGTCTATCTATCAACGTCTATAGACCTTATGATAGATATTATATGGCCTATAAGCCAATCACACTTCCATGTATTTTGTTTATGTTTATTAAAATAAAATTTATTTATTATCATTCTTGTGTGATGTTTGTAATGAAGTTTATAAGCAGTATATATTGACTGAGTGATTTATGATGAGATCATAATATAATAATCACATAAATGATTTCAGATATATTTACTTCACAAACCCTAATCAATTTCTCAAAATAGTACTGCTGAGTAAAGGAAATCATCGATAATATCGTCTTTTGATATTTCTATTACCTTGTCAAAAAAATTCATTACACCTCATTCCTTGAGTTTGCAAGGTTCTCATTCTGAACTGTCTAAGGCCCATTTTCGCTAGACTTACTCTCGACTTTTGTTGATCCCTGTTCCCACACGGCAATTCAACAACAATAATAAGTACTGGCCTCCATATCCGCCACGGACACATGATTGCGCTTGCCAGAACGCACATTGATGCCTAATGAAGAGGAGCTAACTCGACCTAGCTACATGGGGCACCTGAAAGCCCAACCATCAAGTCCTCATCTACTCTTTCTCCCCTTGAATTCCCATCTTCAGCGCTTACACTATACAACCACGAATAGGGTCGTATCATAGCTTAGGGTAATCTCGCTAAGGAGTGACTACTCAAAACCCTGATTCCCAAAAATATATAGACCAATCTATAGTTCACCGGGTTCACTACAATTAAAATCCAAAATTACTGATCAATTTACAGGAATTTATCTGGTACTAAAGTTAGAGTCTAAATCAACAATAATTAATGGAGTTTATATTTTAGGAAAATAGAAATTGATCATCAGGGCAAACAGAAGACAATGTACTAACTAAATGCAGACTGGCTAATATCTTTGCAACATCATTTTAAGATCAGCTTTGATCATTAATCATGGAGTTAATCTGGCTCATGTACAGTACAGACAAAAAAGGAACCATTTTCCCTGTTTTACATGAATAAAAAGCTCGACTTATCTCAGGGATGGAGAGGCCTGCCCGCCTCCACCCATTGCCGACTTCCTCATAGCTTTTGACTGCGCCAGCAATGCGTCATAGTCCTGGACAGCAGAAAAACCAGCATGATAAATCAACAAGGATGAGAGAGAAAGAAGAAATGGCAAAAGTGAGCACAAGATATATATGGAAGTATAAGTGCTAGAGAGACGAATGGAAGTGCAAGAGTGCAAGTCACTGATGAATACCCGTTTCTCAAAAGCAGAATCACGAGAATCTATGAGCTTGTCAGCAATCCCGTAGGCAATGGCTTCCTGGGACTGGAAGTACTTGGGGCGCTGTATGTCCTTGGCGATCTCCTCCTTGGGCTTTCCTATCCCCTTGGCCAGCAGCTCCAAGTAGTACTCCGTGTTCGCATCTAGTTCCTTTGCCTATTCAATCAACAAAACCCCCCACAATAACGTTTTTTTGACGACTCTCCAGAAGACGTTTCATCATCATCATCTAATTGCATATTATGATCTAAAAATTGGAAAAAAGTGTCACATCACCTTGATCCACATGTCAATCACTGCCCCACTGGACTTGTTGACTTTGGGGAGATACAGCTTGGCTAAAGATAGTACACAAAGAGGTGCCATTAGATGAGAGAGAAAAAATAACAATGTTGATGATTTCTATAATAACTACGAAGATTGACAAGGTTGATGATGCTAATAATAGTAATGATGATGAGGGCTATGAAAGTGACGACGACTCAAATCATTTATGATGATGAAAATGACAGTAACGACGCTGCTGATGATGATAATGCTGAGTGCGATGAAATTGATGATGGGATCAATGGTGAAGATGACAACAATTAAGATGGAGGTGATGGTGATAATTATAATAATGATAATGACTTCAATGAAGATGCTGATGAGAATGATGATGGTGGAGACTTATATGAGGACAAGGACGACAGAGATGATTATGACCAAAATAAAAATAAAAATAAAAATTATAATTATGAAGAGGATGAAGAAGACGATGCCAACGAAAAATAAGGTGCCAATAATGATTGTGATGAAAATAAAGACTAGCAATGATGATGACGAAGAATATGATGCCCATGAAGAAGACAATGCTGAAAGATGGCAATAATGATGACAGTAATGATATAAATATGATAATGATAAGGATGATGATTATTATGTTAATGATAAAAGGAAGACGATTACTGGAAGCATTTGGCTGCAAGGCACGGAATCCCTTGGCGCCTAGGGATAAAAGCATCGCTGCTTGGCCATATGCCATGCCACAGTTCACAGTATAGATCTTTGATTTACAATACTGATGAGAATGCATTTGAAACCATGGAAATGTCAGTCAAAAAATAAAGATTGCCACAAAAGAATCAACAGATTTCTCAGTCTCCATGTGAGATTTTGGTAAAATATGATGACCATTTGATAAAATAATTAATAGATGAATTCAGCTCAAGGAAATGAAAAATAGTGAGTGCTATTTAACTTACAGCCATGGTATCTGCTACAGCATATGCGTCAGTTTCTGATCCAACGGTCTCTAATTTTTCATTCTAAAGAGTAAAGCAATTAATCAGTAAACAAAATCAGCAATTAATCCTTGTAAAGAGTAACGCAATTAATCAGTAAACTAAATCGTCCAATCAAAAAATAAAAATCCAATTTTTCTTCAAATACCTGGGTCCCTGACGAATTTATATAAAGATATATCGGTTTGGAGGGATTATCATAATCCAGCCACATCAGCTGGGCGACTACAAGCTCAGTTACAGCCGGAAGAATCTATATGAATAAATAATCACTTACTAATTGACCGTGAGACTAAAATTAATCACAAATAACGTCTCACAGGCATTCCCAAGTAACAAATTCTGGCATCAAGAAGAAGGGAGGGCAAATCTGGAGGAGCAGTTCTGGGTCTTCCATATCCGCGAGCTCCTCCTCTGTACATGCTTACGCTCATACTATACCTCGAAGCTTCATCTTTCATCCCTGACTGGGACCACATTCCTCCATTATCTAGATAGTTTCTTGCAGATGAAATCGATTCGTCGGTTACTTTCTCTGATTGTTTTGCGATTAAACTGTCTTCCGTCATGAACATGTCCATCTGTGATTCACTCAGACCGTACAGATGTTTAGGGACGTTTTTGTAGTTCTCCGCCACTAACAATGACAGGCAAAAATTTGAAAAGACAAATTAGAATAAGGAAACTTGAGTAATCTTTTGATATCAAAAGAGTCAATAAAAGGTGAACAACAATGCCAGAGATCGATTCACCAGAAAAACCAATAACGGAGCGTTTTTGTAGCTCCCCGCCACAGAGAGCAACATAAATATAATTTTTTAAAGAAAAATAAGAATCAGGAAACTTAAAAAATCTTTAGAAATCAAGATCATAAATAAAAAGCAGAAGAAAAAAAGAAGAAACTTTAGTAGCTCTCTGCCACTAAGATCGACTCGCAAGAAGCTAAAAGGAAAGCGAACGATGAGGAAACTGAAATAATCTTCATAATGCTAAAAAACAGCGAAAAGGAGCATAAAAAGAAGAAGAACAAGCGTATTTTTAGTCCCTCACCACTTAGCTGTACATACAAGAATCTAAAAATAAAAAGGAACAATTAGGAAACTTCAGTAATCTTCATAAAATCAACATAACGAGAAAAAAGGAGAAGAAAAAAAAACTCACATCCTTCCTTGAGACTCTCCTCCCGAAACTGTCTGGGTATACGTTCTAAACCTCCAGAAGAAGCGCGACACCTCAAATTCCCCGTTCCTTTGCGGCCAGTTCTTCCAAGTTCGGAAGAGCGAGAAAAAACCGACCTTTGAGCGAAGGAAGAAGAACTAGCTCCGATAGTCGCCATGGAGACGTCGTGGATGGGGGATGTGAGAGAAGCGTATCCTCCAGGTATAGCTCAGAGTTATTTAGAAAAAAGAAATATCTCTCCACCGTTAACTCCATCTTTTCAGTTTTCACCCTCTTCCAGACAACTCTTATTGGGCTGAACAGAAGGCCCACTAGTTTGATTAATCAAGGCCCAAGATTTCGATTAGTTAGGGTGAGTCAACTCATTTAGGTTTTAGTCTTCCAGCCCATTATCATTCTAATGGGTTCCGTTCTAGATAATTATTCTTATCCATAGTCCAGCATTGAGATGGAAATTTTTTTTACTAGGAATGTGACCCAGGCCCATCAACCAATCATTTGGCACGTGCAGCACACAGACAGTAACCCTTCCCCAAGCCACAGTGCACGCGTCACATGGCGCGACAAGCACCTCGATTTCTCTTTGCATTCAGTTGGAAGCGAATCAGTTTTCAGGAAAAATCTGTAAATTTATGAGCCATGTTTTACCCTTTTTCTAGGCACGGCTGAGGCCCCATCCGCCATGGATGGGGGAAAATCTCTCGGAACGCACCCGAGAGCTCCATCCATGGCGACTTCTTCAACGCCCAGCTCAAGATGAACAACTCCGGGTTGCTCTCCTTCATCAGGATAGTTCTACTTACGGAATGGGGATTACTCTGATGCTTGATGATCTCTAGAGCCCTATCTTGATGCCCAGGGAATTGTTGATTTGGTTTCTCCTCAAGTACACGGCGATGCCATTCTCGCGTTACGTGGTAGCGAAGATCATGAATGTGCCTTCGTATTATGCTGCTGGGTTGATTCTAGTCTCCTGCTGTCCAAGAGGAACATACTTGGAGAGGGGGAATGTTGCTCTCTCGGTCTTGATGACGACAGCTGGCACTTTTGCTTCTATGGTGTTGACCCCTTATCTCACGTCCCAACTTGCCGGGCAGTACGAGGCTGTTGACCGTGCTGGCCTCTTCCTCTCCGCCATTCGGGTTGTGCGCGCACCGCTGTTCACAGGGACAGTGCTGAACAGGTAGTTAGGGTGGCTAGTAGGGATAATGTCCCCGCTAATGCCGCTTATTGCGTTGGCTAACAGCGGTTCGGGTGGCTAGTAGGGAAATTGTCCCCGCTAATGCCGCTCATTGCGTTGGCTACCGTGGCACTTCTCTGCAGCCGTGCCATCGCTAATGCTGCCTCCATCCTGGCCTCAGGGCTCCAGGTTGCAGGTGCAGCAGTGGCGCTTTACGTGTTGGGGTTCTTTCTGGGGAACGCGCTCTCTAGATGGGGACTCGGGGAGGGGAGAAGACGGTCGGGACGATATCCATAAAAGCGGGCACACATAATTTGACTAGGGGTTGGTGTTGCGGGTCAGCTGGCTGCCGTCCCCTGTGCCATGTCCAGCGTCTGCTACTCCGTGGGGGGACATTTTATTGGCTGGGTTCTGAAGGAAAAGCCCTCCGGATTTGTGAGAATGTGACATGGACGCCCATTGTTGGGGGGGGGGGGACCTTGGGGTGGAGGTGATTCACTAAACCGAACCATGATTCGGTTTGCCAGAGCAAGAGGAAGCTTGGCAGTTTTTGAAAAATCAGAGGTCGTTGGGACTAAAGAGGACTGGTAGGTCTGGGAACCATTGGGCCTTCAAGCCACTGGATTAATTCCCAAAAAAATGAGTACTGAAAAATGGGAAATCCAGAGGAATATTTGATTTTTTTGTTTTGTTTTATAGCAATATTTATTTTCAGTTGTCTAATTTAATTAATAAACTCAGTAAAGCAAATAATAATAATAATAATAATATTTTATGAACCAATTATAAAGTGATTTTGAAAATTCAAAGTTGCACATCTCAATAGGAAGACTGAGATATCATTTCAAAATGTCGTAACTTTTATTTTCTATACATCAATTCTTAAAAAAATTGAAACTGTAAAAAGCTGAAATTTTTCTTAATGATTTCAACATTTATTGTAAAAAAGTTGATTACTATATAAGAAAAAAATGTGAGCATGTCTGTTTATCTCTTGTATATTGGTTGTTGGTTCTTGTTCTTGTACACTTTAGTGTGCCTACTCTAGAGAGAGAGAGAGAGAGAGAGAGAGAGAGAGAGAGAGAGAGAGAGAGAGAGAGAGAGAGCAGTTTTTAGGCAATTTCAACCCTCATTTTTCCCATTCCCTCATTAAATGTAGTATTAGAGCAAAAGGTATTTCCTACAACTTTTTTCTTCATACATCTTTGCCTCTTTTTTCTCCTTTCATTGTGTTCATACTCCAAGTCCATTCCAATGATTGTCATTTTCAAAAAGAAAACTTCTAGTTGGTACTCTAAATGTTGTTCCCAAGTTCTCATGTAATTATTGGCATGATTTTTTCATTGAATCAACCTTGAGATTATTGCATGAATGAATTTGCTTGCTAATTTCTCATTTCCCACCTTTTTGAACATCTAATCACTTGACTTCATTGAGCCACATCAACAATTATTGGGCGCATCATTTTTTTGGAGGCTGCTGATTGGTTTGAAATGGTGCCACATCAAATCGGAGTCACCTTTTTTTAATCTCAATGCTAGAGGAAGAAGATTTCTATATTTGCATCTTTTTCTTGCAACCCATTACGACTTAATAGCATAATCATAGCCATTTATAGACATCGATATGATGGCTGCAATTATCGTGTAATTTTCGTAATCAAATTCTAAAGGTCGTTTTAAATTTTTTTTATCAGGTTCATCATCATGATTTTGCTTATTGGTTATATAGCTATTCAATAAGGGTTTTAATTATATTTGAGCTAGTTGGAATTGTTATTGGGCCTAAGACATTCCATTGAGCTCAATAAGAGGTGTTTTCACCAATTTTCCCATATCTTTTCATATAAAATCTGATTGGGAGAAATGCAATTAAAAAATCAACAAAATGAAATAAAATTGTATTTCACATCTTTGAGCCCAAAACGATAGAAAAATGTTTTCATTAAAGTTCATAATTTTTGGCCAAAATCACTTGAGGGACATGGATGAAGGCATCTCAGTGAAACATGTGATATGAATCACAATTGATTTCCCCCTAGTGAGCATCATGGTAGAAACATTATATTCCGGAAAATTATTGAGAGACATATGGAGTCACCACTTATAATGATGAATATATGAAGTTTTATCTCTATAATAAGATAAAAGCACTTATTTCTTTGTTAAAATGGGAGTGTCGACTACCTCAAGTAATCCTTCACCCCTTGCCTCTTAGGCAAACTCTTGGATAGTTGTCTAGAGAGTCTCAATCCACATGTTAGGTAGTTTTTCCTCTTTTTTTTGTTTATCCTTATGATTAAAACCATTTATTTTCTTCATGTTTTCTTCCCTATCGTCCTTCATTCATAACCATGAAAACTAATTCACACACGATAAATTGATCCTTGTTTGACCTTTAAAAATTTCAAACATCATTATGCATAATATTAACCTTAATTTAAGACAAATTAGCTCAAGAACAATATAAAGTAATGAATACAGAAAATTTCATCAAAATATGATATCATGTGAAGTAATGATGTGAATTATGTCCTAAACTAATCAAAGAACAATTTTGAATTAAACCTATCACCCTAGTTTTTTTGTGAGATAATAAACAACAAACATTCCCCTTAGTGCTCATGGAACAAGCTTAGATAGAGATGGAGTGTGGTCATGAAAAAAATAGCATACACCCAAAAACAGGTGGTGGTAAGGAAAAAAGAGAGGCAATAAGAAAGAGATGATGAAGGAGAATCACAAAACCCAAAGGAGAGGAGGTAAGGTGATTATGAAAGTAGGGGGGCCATCATGATGGCTTTGGACCACAAATAATGCAAGACATGCATCTCATAGAGTAGAGTGCGAGTAATGTTAGATATGATGCGATGTTTCTTTTTCGCAATGCCATTTTTTATTGAAGTGTAATGGTATGTGCTTTGCTAGACGATACCTCAATCAACACAATATTTATAGAACCTCTTTATTAAATTCAAGTGCACAGTGTGTCCAGAAGATTTTGGGTATGGTGGAATGTTGGGTAATTATCTCTTGGACAAATTGGAGGACAATGTTGAGAACTTGAGTATAGTATTTGATGAGATATATCTAGCTGACACTAGTGTTGTCATTAATAACATAATATAGTAAAGATGATCTGATTGAGTGGAAACAAAGGAGGGCTCCGAAACATCACAATAAACTAATTCACAAATGTGGGATGATAAATAGAATCTCAAGCTTGATAAGTATAGCAGTGATGTTTGCCCATTCGACATGACTTTTACAAAAATTCAAATAAAGATAATTATGGAAAATGTTAATGTAATTTAAAAAAATTATGGATGATTAAGTCTTTGATGCCAAAAAAGAGAAGAAGTAGCGTTGAAAGTAGCAAAAAGGGAAAAAAAGGTCCAGGTAGAATGTCCTAAGCAAATTCATAGATTTGATGGCCATTATCACACCCCAAACCAATCCTACGACTAGTATGCAGGTTTTGGAAGATATAATGAAATGGGTACAATATATCAATAAGATTAAGGGCACAAGTGATAGTGTTGATAGATAGAAGGTTGGTGGAAAAGCTGAAAACATAAAGGACATCATGCAAATAAGGGAGTAGGGTGGGGTGACGAGATGAAACCGCGAGGTCGTTGATTTCACACGGTCTTGTGTCAAAAATAATTCCAAACTTACCAATTTGATGATTTAATAATGAATTGAGGGGTATAATGGTAAATAAGGGTCGAATCCACAGGGAAATAAGGAACTTTATGATGATCTCTTTGAAATTGATCAAATCGGACGATGAATCGATGATAGAAATTGGGCAAAATGATAATTTATGAAAGAGAACTTCAAATCTTTTCCATGGAATAAAAAATCATTGATATTGATTTTGATTTCACGGAGAAATTGAAGATCAAAGTGGGGAGAAATTTCTGAACTTGTAAATCACGATTTTGAGGAAAATTAAACTAAATTGAACTTGAATTCCTAATCTAAATTGAATTTAAACATGAATGGATGATAGATTAAGAAAAACTCACTCCACTAACCCAAGATTGCGATCGAATTAACACGATTAATCACCTCAATCGTTGAAAATGTGAAGAACGCAATCGTGGAGTTTAAGCTGCAATTTTTCCTTCGTCTCTCAACCAAATCTCAATTTCAAACCCTCCAGTGGATGCGGAAATGCTTTCTTCACATTGGATTGATTTCTAATTTGAATGCTTTACAAATCCGAAGAACATGTCTTTTTCATAGGGTATTTGGGCGTAACCGTTCGATCAAAACGATCGACGTTTACGATAAAATGGTCCATCGTGGACCGTTTTGATTATGTCACGGCCATCGGATCTCTGATGGAGCGTCTAGATGAAGCCGTTGATATGCATTATAAAATGCCTTGAATCGCGCCCCTTGAATCGCGATCTGAAGGTCGAGATGCGCCCCCCGCGCATTTCATCAGAGCCGTTATAACTCCTTTAAATATGACACGTGTGCTGATGTGATCCGGTGGACCTTGAGTCCATGCAATCCACGCGCGACATTTCATCGCTCCATTGATCCGACGCCACGCGTTAATCCACGTCACCTGCACTTAAAATACCGTGTGGAACTTAGTCCCACACGGAGAAAATTAAAGAAGAGAATTCGATTTATAAGATGCGACGAATATGAAGGGTTAGCGAGTTCCAAATACGGAATGCTTATATGTACTATAACTCTAAGTAATAAAATATATATTATGTACACGTCACATCGTGCCGCTGGCGCTGCCACGTGGCCTTGCGTGCCACGTCGCATCCACGTGGGTCCCGCACGAAAATAAAACCCAATTTTGTTTTTATTTTTATTGTTTTAATCATTAAAAATCGTAAAATTAATTCAGAAAAATCCAGAAAAATCCCTAAAAATTAGAAAATTCATAAATTTTAAAATATAACTCCAAATTAATTTAAATTTCTTTCATTTGATCCAAAATTTAATTATCTATCATTCTAAAAGGTAAAAATTGATAAATAATGAGAGTTTTAAATTTTATTTCAAAAATATATTTATTCTTTAAGTGTTTTCTTTTAAGAAAATATAAATAAATGTTTATAAAATGATTTTCTCTCATTGTTTTAACTCTAAAAACATCTATAATCTCAAGTAAAGATGGGTTATTAAATTATTTATCTTTAAATCATCATATTTAACCCTATTTTAAAGTATTTTTGAGATTATAATGACTTTTTCATGGAATGATAGAAAAATACTCGTAAATATGATAACATGCATGAAAATGAAATCATTTATGCCTTAATATGCATCAATAATCATGTTTTATCATGTTAATTTAGCATGTTATCATGGGGGATCATTCCTAATGTGATATGAGGCTTGGTAAGCCTTCAAAATTTTGATCAAAATAGAAACTACCACGGAAGACATTGACTTTAACATTCAAAACATTGAGCCACCAACAACCAATGATCCCATCATCCAATATAGATTAAAATCAATACTTACAAGAGTCATTGAAAGAGTTCTTGACGTTTTTCAAGTGTCCAACCTCTAGAAGTATCTACACAAATGTCAAATTATTAGATCTCCTCTTCAATACTCCTCATCAAGAGAGAAAGGGAAGAAAGGGGAACACTTAGATGTGGTTCTTCTCCCTGTATTTATAAACATTGGATAACTGAACTCTTTACAAAAACCCTTATTATTATTATATCTACTATCATACATAGACCTTATATATGCGATCTTCTAGGTCCATATATCTCACTATTTAATAAGCCCACAGACCCAATAATGCTTATTGGTAAACCTTAATAATTAACTATATCAACTTATAGATTAATTGACTAAGGAGCGATTTAACTCAATTGATAAGTTGAGTCATTAGTTAACGAGATGAATTCGTGAGGCTGTTAAAAACACACGAAGACGTGTCAAAATTGTTTCTAAACTCACCAATTTAAAGTTTTAATCAAGAATTGAACAATATAATGGTGAATTAGGGTCAAATCCATAAAGAATTAGGGAAATTTTAATGTCTTCTTCAAATTTGATCAAATTGGATAACGAATTGAGACAAGAAATTAGAGATTTTAGTAGATTTGGAAAGAAGACTCCAAGAAGAATCCACAGAATAAAAAATCACGCAATTGGGATCAGTATTCTTGAAGAAATCAAGGAGAACAAAATTAGAGAGAAAAATCGATCGTGAAGAGAGAGAAAACAACAAAATTTTGTAAAATTAGATTAATCTACGATTCAAAATTAAAATCTAATGTTATAGAAAGAAATATTAAGGATAAAACGTGGAATGTAACCTGTAATCACACTTGAAATGATCCAATTGATCGCTGGATCAAAGGCTTTTCATTCTGCGATTTCAAAAATGAATTTAAAAAATTTAAGAGGCGATTTCTCCTGATTCTGTCAACAAAATCTCACTTTTAAATACTCCTTGGATGCGGAAATTAGTTTAGAAGAGGAAAAAAGCAAGAGATTCAAGGATTGAGATGTCTAAATAGTTCGATTACTCGAAACATCCAAAAATGCTTTACATCGTCGAAGAAGATGCGTATATATAGGCAAAATTGGAAGTCCCCATTCAATGTGCCTCTTCATCTTTAATCAACGGCTCAGATGAAACAATAGTATGAGAATCACTACTGTTAAGTTGTGTCCGTTTGATTGAAGATGGAACGCTAAGATTTCACCATATCACCCATGAAGAAGAAACATCGTGTAACGCATGTCGTTTGATATTCATCAAACATTCTAGATGTGTACACATGTCCACAGGAGTCCATCAGGCGCTTTTAATCTCAGCCATTATAAATCATCAGATGAATAAGTGAGATTAAGTCATTTTAAAATGATTTGATGATGAACCATTATGCGCTACGTAGCCCCCTCTTTAAGTGAAAATTGACGATCATGATGGATTCACGCAATTGCATGCTCCAGAATGCGCCACGTCACTTGCACATAAAAAAGGAGAAAAAAGTCCCATATGGCAGAAATTGACGCAAAAAATCGTGTATATAAAGGGAGTGGTTTTAATGGGTTAGCATAAATCTATTAATGGATTCTTAACCCACTAATGACGTGCACGCACACACACACGTGCGTTTTGTGGCACGTGCACAGGTTGCCACGTGACGACACATAATCCACTCCTCCGCGTTAGTTGGTACGTCAGAACACGATTTTGATAAATTTTTTAAATATTTTTTATTCAAAATAAATCTAAATAAATTCAAAAAAATTCCATAAAAATATCTAAGAATTAGAAAATTCATAACTTTAAAAATATAACTCTAAATTAATCCAAATTCATCTTGTTTCATTAGAAATTAAATAATCTATCATTTTAAAAAGTCAAATGTAATAAATAAATATAGAAGACATATTTAGTTAAAAAATACTCTCATTTCCTTTAGAAAATAAAGCTAGACAAATAAATGAGTATATATAAAAATATTTTCTCTTATTATTTAATATTAAAAACCCAATTATAATCTCAAATATAAAAATGAGAATAATCTAATCTCAACTATCTTTATTAATTATTTATGATTATCCCTAAAAAAATAATACATTTTTTTAAATTATAACTTAAATTTTCTTAAAATGATAGATATTCACTCAAAAACATGCATAAGAATGAAAGTTTTATTCATTAATTTGTATTAATAATCATATAATTACATGTTTAGTTTGCATGTTATCAGTAGTCCATTGGGTGCCAAGCCACATCATGTGCTTTGGGATATATAGAATCTATCATAACTCTATCATGAGACCTTGCTGTCATTAGTTACCATGTATATATAATCTTTCATCTATGAAAAACTTATCAATGAATCAAGGTATAGTTATCAATAAACCCTAACCCGTCACTCAATTTAGTATTGAGAACATGTTCTCTGATATTTCTACTACCTTGGCCAAGTATTTAATTGCATCTCATTGCTTGAGTCAATTTTTTATTAACCACACAAGTCAATCTTGCTTGGAGCTGAGGCTCGACAAGCTTTCTAAATTTTTGATCCAAACATAAATCGCAACAAAAGATATTATATCAAACATTTACAAAAGTTGAAGCACCAAGAATGGATGATCCCATCATCTATTCTAGATGATCATATCTTCTAGTATAAAATAAACTTTATACTTAATATAGATCATTTGAAAGGAGTTCTTCAAGTTGTTCAAGTGTTTAGCATGTAGCGATATCCACACTATCGTTGGGCAATGGGATCTCCTCTTGAATACTTATCACCACGAGTATAAGAGAAGAAAGGGGAGAATTTTTCACTTGGCTCGCATGGGTACCTCTATTATAGTCATTCTCCCCCTATTCATAGACTTTGGGTATAGACACATTTGATAAAATCCTTATATTATATGTATATCTAGCAACATCTTTTGACCTTATGGGTCTGACCCTCTAGATCTATATATCTCGCTAGGTAACAACTCCATCAACCCAGTAACACTTATTTGTCATCCTTATTAATTGATTATATAAACATATAAATGAATTCATTAAGGATCAATTTTACCCAATCAAAAAGTGAAGTTTTCAGCGCGTTGCGTGTTAAGTCATACCATGTGCTCTTGAAGCTATGAAGTATATAAAAACGCTATCATGAAACCTTGTCATCATTAGTTAACATGTACGCATAATCCTTTATTTGTGCAAGACTTCTGAATGACCTAGGGTATGGTTAACTGTCAAACCTTCATCGGTCTCTCAATTTAATATTGATGCGATTAGAAATCATCGAGAACATCTTCTAGAATATTTCTACTTCCTTGGCCAATAATTTAACCGGATCTCATTTCTTGAGTCAATCTTCTCTTATATCTAGGACATACAATCTCATCTTGACCACTCAATCACCTTTTCAGTACTTCATGTCGTATTCAATCTATAATGGTTTGGAGATCCCGTATTTAGGTATTCTTAAGTCACAGTCAAAGGACGATCATATATCCACAAGATATCTATGGGGTCTAAAGTCAAAGGACCACGTACACAACTATAACAAAAATAAATGTGATTGCCACTTTGGTATAATACTATCTAGGGATTTACACAGATCAATTCTACAAACTCTTTCTCCAAAGAGCACCCACTATCTATCCTTGGTGTCTCTACACTGATGGCCACAAGAGTAGGCATAATCATCACGTGAGTCAAATTGGACAGTGCTATTATTTTTAGATAATTTGATGTTCTTCTCAAATATCCCACGAGTATAAATATTTGAAACATATATTTAAAGATTAGTGATTTGTTTATTATGATCTCACCATAATTTACTTGGTCATTACATATGCTCTTAGATTTCACTGCAAATATCATACAAGAATGATAATGAATAAACGTTAATTTCAACGAATATTAATGAAAAATGAAAGTGTGATTGGCTTGCAGGCTACATAATATCCATCAAATCTCATACCAAGGACGAATGATCTCATCTTGACCAGTCAATCACCTTTAAGGAATTTATGTCTTATCTTATCTATAATATTTTAGAGATCTTATGACTAGAGATTTATAAGTCATAGTCAAAACAAGATCATTCATCAACAATATGCCTTTGATATTTCAAGTCAAAAGATCACTTCCATAACCGTAACATGAATTAACCTGATTGAAAGTTTGGCATAATACCTTTGAGGGATTAATGTCTATCAATTTAGTGAAATCTTTATCTAAAGCGCACTAATGCATGGCCTAAACTAATACAAAACTCATTATTTGATAGTAGATTTCAAAGCATATATTATTTTTTTGCATTCTTTGCGTAACAAAAATGGTTGATTTTTATAATTAGAGTCTAAGTGAATATTTCATTCATTTTTCATTTTAAATAAACATTAAGGACTTTCCTTATGCTTGAACTATTGAGATTTGAGGTCGGTAAGCGTTAAAAAATTTTGATAAAAAAATTGAGTGCTACGAAATACATTGAATTGAAAATTCAAAACATTGAGGCAGAAGGAATAGATGATCCTATTATCAAGTATGTATTAGAAAACATACTTACAAATTTCTATTGAATGAGTTCTTTAAGCTATTCAAGTGTCTAGCCTCTAGCGGTATTCACATGATCTCCAGGTGGTTGGATCTCTTCTTCAAAACTCTTCGTCGAGAGAGAAAGAGAATAAATAAAAGAATTTCTACAAGGCTTGCATGGGTATCTAAAGTTGTGGTCATTCTCCCCCTATTTATAGATATTTGATATACAACATTATGTCTATTTATACTAACATCCATAGACCTTATGTGTGTGACCCTCTAGAGCCATAGATCTCACTAGTTAATAACTCTATAAACCAAAAAACACTTTATTGGTCAACCTTAATTTATCATCCACATCAACATATAGATTAATTAATCAAGAATCAATTTAACCCAATCAATAGGTTGTGTTAGTAGCTTGTTGGGTGCTAAGCTACACCATGTACTCTAAGAGATATAGAGTATATAAGAACTCTCTTATGAAACCTTTTCGTCATCGATTACCATGTATGTCTAACCATTCCTCTGCGGGAGACTCACGAATGACTTAGGGTACGATCAACTATCAAACCCTAATCGGTCACTCAAGTTAGTACTGATGCATGTAGGAGATCATTGAGAACTTCTTCTCCGATATTTTTACTATCTTGGCAAAGGATTTCATCGCATCTCATTCCTTGAGTCGATCTCCTTAAATATAGAGGGCAGATGATCCTATCTTGATCACACAATCATCTTAGTGGACTTCATGTTGTATTTAATATATGATGTTTTAGATATCTCGTGGCTAAGGATTCGTAAGTCATAATCAAAATAAGATTATCCATCCACAAGATGTCTTTAGTGTCTCAAGTCAAAGGACCACATTTACAACTATGATATGAATCAACCTGATTGAAGGTTAAGTATAATACTGTTTAGGGATTAATACGGATCAATCCAATGACTTCTTTCTCTAAAAAACACCCACTATCTATCATTGGAGTCTCCAAGATGATGGCTATAGGATCGACCAGAGTCATCATATAAGTCAAATCAAATAATGTTATTCTTTGTATATAATTCACTGTCCTTATAGAATATCTCACGAATAAGACTAGTGATGATTGTTTAGAACATATGTTTAAAGACTAAGGATCACCGTATTATGATCTCATTATAATTCATTTGGTCATTATATATGTTAATAGTCTCTAATACAACAATCACATGAGAGTGACACTGAATAAATATCATTTGCATGAACATAAATGAGATACATGAAAGTGTGACTGGCTAATAGGCCACATTATATCCATCTTGAATTCCCCCACACTCTTCAATATAGACTCTCTTACTTTCTTGGCCTCTTAGACCAGCCACTTTTTATCAAATAATGACACCCTTCTACCACCCTTGCATTGCAGACACAAAGATATCATTCTGTCTTCACCACCACTGATGATGTGCCAACTCAAACGAGGTATTAATGTCTTCCCTTAGCTCTCTCATTTGATAAAACACTAGTTATTGTTCCTTGTGTCTTTCCATCTCTTCTGCTGCCTCAACTAGAGTGGATTGTTTGCTTTCAGACGAGGGAGAGAGAGGGTTTAGTAATGAGCCATTTGGGGTTTCTTGATGGGAATTTCATGAACCCACTAATGTCTCGTAGGTCTTCTTCCTTGGCCTATACATAGAGACCATTTTCTCCTCAATTTGTGAACCTATCAAAGAGAGCTTGAGAGAGTTTTTAGGAGATCTAGAGAGGTCTCTCAAGGGAGATTTTTGAAAGTTTCAAAAGTACTTCCTTTTTGCATGGGTGATAGAGCTTAGAGAGCAATTGCAAGAGAATTTGTTCATCAAGGTTGGTGAGAGTTCTTTGTGCTTGTGTTCTAATTGTCTAGCTTCAAAGTTAATTGTTGCCATATTTATGTATTCTATCGATATAGGTCTTCTCTATTTCCCAATATACAAACTTGGAGTTCACTATTCATGGTTAGAGTGGAGAATTTTTTTGCAACATTTGTCAACATCTTTCATTGATTATGTGAAGATTTGTTCTCCAAGAAAATGACGTGCTAATCAAAGAAATCAATCCTGGTCTGTAGCAAGATTCTTAGAAGTAGTAAATAAATTCCCCTGATTCGCCATATCATTAAATATCACGACAAGCATGGTTCACAAGAAGTGTATCTCAAGTTGAATGAGTGACTTAGCGTTTATATCTTGTCAGTTTTATATTTTTTTCATGGTAGTTTCACTTATCACAAGGCCTGGGATTACTTATATAATTTGAAACATTTGAGATATTTCCATTTATGGTACCATTTCTACACAAAAAACATGAAAAATTCTTTCATAAAACTGGGCCCCACTCTAGTGTCCTACCTTTTTATTTTGTCGCCTCCGGTCTAACTAGGTAATGTACCCTATGATTTCAAACAGGCATCAACACCATTACTTCGTTCTCGTTCTGACACAATTCTACTAAAACTAGCCAAGAAAAGGAAGCTAAGTGCTATGAGAACACATGAAGAGACTGATGGGAGGAAATTCCACGTCACTTCCACAGCTCACATGGCATGGCCTCATCATCTTTTAAAGAAAATGGATAACCATCCACAGTGATAGTTAGAAAGAGAATTCGAACAAGAGGCATGATAAATATGAGCAGGATGAGCTAAGTTGGAGATGTAGACAATCTACAAATCTGAGGCAGAGCCGACCCGAGCCAAGGGTGGATGCGGTGAGAGACTTTGAGGTTATTCTCAATTCCTACAAATAAAATGAAGTTGATTGAAACTAACTAGATCTGGATTTTCATGCAAATACAATTGTGATTTCTCAATATTTTTGGGAATTCAAGATGATTATAAAACCACATTCCCTTCTCTCTCGTCATTCATAAGGTGTAGAAAAATATTTGGTATTCTCCCCCTCCATAGTGCTATAGTCGCTCTGTCTTCATGTCATCCATGTTGTTTTTACTTGAAGGATCCCCTAATGCTGCAATGTGGTTTTGAGCTCTATGGAGCATTCTCATCTCTCCCATGAGCATCTCCTAGTGCGATCATCTCTGGTGTGCACTGCCATTCCTGCTTCAAGCCTAAAGAATGAAACAAATCATGATGTCCCCAACCAAATATCATGATTTACAGTTCATATACTGAATTATCTAAGATATGACTTAAAATTATGTAATGAAATCTAGCCAGATCCTTTTGTCCAATAGTTCTTAGTTCTTCAGCACAGAGTAGAGCAGTTTGGTAGCTCACAAGGTTCATAACCTTGAGGTCACGGGTTCAAATCCTGTCATTACAACATCTTAAACATCTTTTTTTTTTTCAATCCAAATAAAATTGGCTGGTCTCCAATGAAATAAACATCGAACCCACAGTGACTTCTAATAACAAATAAGATGTGAAATTAAAGCTCTCATCTTAGTACAAACAAAGCAAGTAGACTTTCATTTTTAATCACCTAGATCAAATTGAGGTGAAAATATGGTGCCACAACAGAGAGAGAGAAGAGGTATGAGGAGAGAGAGTTCCATAAAGGAACGAGGAAGGAAAAAAATGATTGATCTCCTCCCAGATCCTCACATTTAGGGGTATTTATACTCTTTTAACCCAAGTGGGCTGTTTATCCTAATTTGGGTACATACCAAAACACAATAAAATAGACATTAATATTGATTATAATAGTATAAAAAATTAAACCTTAATTCAACTAAATCAATCTGATGCAATTTAAATCTCAATAAATGAAATCAAATGGTGAGTATATACCAATATAACTTTTATGCTTACTTCCTAGAGAAGCTTACATCATCTGAACCTGACTTGAGCTCAATCTTTGGATTCATTGAGGTTTAACAATGATCAACATCTAAAGAGGATCTAATCTAGTCCAAGGGCTTATTTCACTGTCTAGGTAAATTTTGTTTCACTGAAGAGATCAATAGGACCATCTAGAGTCAAGCATGCTTAGGCTTGAGCAGTGTAGGGATGGGTGATCTCTAAAGAAGAGGGGCACTGGGGTAGAGGACTTGGGAGTTATGAAGCATGGCAAGGATGAGTGTCTTCAGGGATAAGGGTGTTTGGGTAGTCCAGGGATGGGTCACCTTTTGGATGAGAAGAAGAGTGTACTTGTATCGGTTGATCACTGATTTCAGGTGATCGTCCTTTGCAGCTTTTAAAACAAGGATCATTCAAAATTTAATCCTTCTTGGTCTTTCTCTCACTCTCTCATCACACATTTTCATCCTATCTTGCTTTCTCTCTCATTCCTTCTCATGGTTATCACAGTCTTTTTCTTCCTCTCTCTCTCTCTCTTAAGCATATAATCTCCATCTAGTTTATAGTCTCTCTGTAGAGCTCGCATACGTAAATTGTGAAGATTTTATCCTTCTCTCTCTAACTCTCGTAGCTTTATATTAAAATTATGGGCAGATTTAATAAGCCTAAAGAGCCAAATTGCTCCAGCCTATTTACACTTGAGATCAAGAACCCTTTACTAGCTCCCCCAAAAAAAATACTTAAAAAAAGGTTTGAACATAAACTGAGACCCAATATACCTTTAATGCAATGGACGGCTAGGATTCACCGTAGGATCCCGGAGCTGGTGTGGACCTACTCATATGCATCCTCGACTGGAAGATATGACAGTGGGGGGTTAATGATCCATAAAGAAATAAGCAAGTTCATTCAGTGGATAAAATCCCTTTTAAAGAAAATAAATATTAAATTAATGACACTTGGTGTCTTACATTCTTCTTCATCCATGTTGAGATCATCCTCATCATCATCAAATTCAATATTCTGCAAAGAATACCAGAAAATTTAATTCTTGCAAATAACACTCAGCTGGTTTAATTCTTGAAAAGAAAAAATTCGATTTTTAGAGATTCACTAAAAAAGAGATAAATGAATTTAAAGGCCACCTGATTGTAATCATCTTCTTCACTGCTTTCATCTTCTATCTCTTCTACCTGTTCTTCCTCTTCCTCGTCACTTTCCCTCTTTTTCTCCTTTTCATCCTTTTCGTCTTCCTGAAAATGGATGTTTTGTAAACTATCAGAATTTAACTCATACAACTTTGTATTGATCATAAGTGGATAATTTCCATGTACAAGTAAACGAAAGCTTTAAATTGATAACTAGAGATATAACCTTGTTAGTTTCTTCAAGTCTTTCCAGCTTCTCAAACAATTTCTCATCTGTGGTAAAAACATACAGAGAATAGAAAATTAGAGGAAATTCACAGCATGTGTCCTAAATCTGTACTGCGACAAAATACATCTTTCATGTTCAGCCTTGCAAAATTATTGTTATTATCATTATATAGGTCCACACATCAGAAGCATAGTGGGCCCACACACTACAAGCTCTAGGATAGAGGCAGGACAGTTGGGGTTACATGTGAACATGAACTGGGTTTGTGGTTGAATTGTCATTTGTTGCTTTCTGATTGTTCATTTATATTACTGGCTGGATTTGTGGCCTACCAAAGACCCCCCACAAACAAGGGTTACAAACGAAGTGCTCAAATCTATGGAAGAGAGGCATGCTCCAAGTAGATATAAAAAAAACAAATAACCAAGGTACCCCACCACAACCTAATAACAATGGTAGGCTCAATTCACATCATCCGATTGTAATTTATGTATCCGATGCACGAAGTGTATCAACACACACACAAATTTATGTCTATATATATATATATACACACACCATTCAAATACGTATGCATTTATCTCAAGGGAAAGTGGTCCACACGAGACTTATATTGAAGATAACCTGGTGTTTTATGAAAAAGATAGAATAAAAACATATCCACCATTATAAATTCTACAACTTAAGATTGATTTTGGATTGGGGAAATATTGGAACACAATTCAAAAATGTTTCACATCAAAATGAATAAAATTTAAAACACAAATAAACACTGTAAAACAGTTTTCTATTAATAAAACAAGGCAATGAACTAAGTGAGAGTCAACAAAAATATTCGGATTTTGAAAATCCAGATATCTTTACATGTTGACACTCGGGCTAAACTACAAGATTGAATGGCTTTGAAAAAGAAGAAACAAAGAGATGTAGAAATTTGAAAACCCATGAAAATTTCTTGAACAAATTCTCACACGGAGATCATAGAAGCCACTTCACTCCAAAAAACGAAATATTTAAGCTTTAACAAGCACTACAATATTTTATTGAGAGAAGGAGAGTTTTAAGATTAGACCTGAATCTACATCCCATCGCAATTTCTTCTTATCCCGTTGACTTCTTTTTGACCCTGGATTTCAGGAAAAAGATACAATTAGAATTAAAGATGATAAAATCATCTGATCCTTCGCACTTGGACTTCAAACACCCAAACATTGTCAAAATTTTACAAACCTTGGATCAGCTCTGAGGGGAAATTTGATGGAAGTAACTTAAGGTAAGACTCTAGGGCTTCCCTTTTTGTCTGGCCTTTATGCTTCGTCTTGTCAGAGTACCGTTCTATATCTGGCCCTTGAATTTCTATATGCAAGTCATGAACACTAATACTCGTCAGATCAAGAGAGTGAAAAAGAATGAGATTTTTTTCCAAGATTAGAAGTATGTGATATGACTGAGAGACAGAGAAATGGATGAGTAATAAAATATCAAAAGTGCAGTTGTACGGACTAGTCTCATAATTTACGCCCAATAGCGTTTATGAAGGTTGCAAATATAATCTTGAACAGAAATAAGCCCAGATTGTGTTCCTTAGTCTGGGCAATAAGTCAGCATTCTAGTTAAAATTTGAAAAACTTCTACAGAAAACAGTAGCATACGCTTTTGATTTAAATTTGGTCAAAGAAGTAAACTTTTAACCTACTTGATTTTTTTGAAGACTCCAGATGGTAGCATGATCCTCTCCAAAAATTTTCGAACTTCAATTTATAATGGATGAGTCGACGGTAATCCTTCTCCACACTGGTGGTATAAGATATGTCTGGCAGATTCACACTTTCCTGAAAATTCATATGTAGGAGCAAATATGAACTTCTAAACATAAAATAATATCATGACCATCAAGAACGTCTAAACATGAAATTTCATTATAAGTTCACGAAGAACTATCAACATGAAATCTCCTGATCTCGCTGACATCTGAAACTTAGAACACTATGAAGAAACCAGAGAAGTTTGATTACAGCCGGCATTCTTCATTTTAAAATGGAACTTTTAGATTTATACACGTAAATAGCTCCATAATAAACAAAGAAATCTCATAATTTATTCTAATTCGTTTAAATATAAACGAATTACAGCTAAACTATTCTGACTCGTGACCCATCTCAATATAAACATCATTTCATAAGTTAATAGTCTAAAACAGGGGAATTTATAATCTCTATTGTATAACTATTACTATCTTGACTCTATCAAATCTACTGTTATCTTTCGAAATAACCATTTAACCATAAGCAGTATAAAGCCTAATGTGAATAAGAGCAAGAAGAATAGGTAAAAAAAACTAACTGGGAAAAGGGTATAAGGCTCGTGTTTAGCGAAACGGTGTTCGAATGATGCACCGAATCCGCGGCCTCCGCGTCCTCTCCCCCTTCCTCTAGCCGCCATCTGAATAGAATAAACTCACAACTTGAGCTCCGCGATAAAAGGGAACTCGGAAATCCTAAACCGTTTGGATTTCTGCGTCGAGTACCGACATCTGTGGCGGTCACGGTATCGGATGCTGTTAACGTCCTCAATGGCATCCAGTACATACAGTATCCGACACCAATATCTAGATGACGGATGTCGGTAAGCGGACGTCAGTTTTGGGCATCGTTAAGACATCCGATACTGTTTTCCGATAACGTCAATTATTAATTCGGTGCGGATATCGGTTTCGGATATCGTTATCCGATTTCCTCTGTCTCAAACCCCAGAATCGTGGCAAGTCACGACGCTCTCTTTGGCACTCGCTAAGTATGGATGCCTTCATTTTCCCAGAGCTTTTCCGCTGTTCAAGCTGACAGAGCGATGCTCTCTCTCCCTCTCGACGGCTGAAAGCTCCCCACCGAAGCTCGGGTGTGCAGAGATTTGTTCTCGTTTATGAAAGAAAATAGTTTGTCCTTGCATTTCTTGCTTCTTTTGATCCATTCGGTCTCTCGGAGTGAAACACGAGGTGAGTTTTTCACGTTTTATCCATCGTCAGATCTTGATATTTCTCCTCTCTCGTTTGGCATGTAGCGCTCTCCCTCCCTCTCTCTCTCTCTCTCTCTCTCTCTCTCTCTCTGTCAAGGCGTTTATTCATGTACCAGTCTGGTATTATTCAAAGCACCGGAAACCACAGAACTTGGATGAAGTCGTCCGGCTATTCTATGAGTGTGAAGGACGAGAGTTTCCGGACACTATTCCTCACCCGCAAGACGGCCAAGTAAAGGTCTTCGTTGCCGCTGCTTCCCTCGACGCCGATCACGAGGCGGTAGTTTATCGCCCTTCCGTTCTGTTGCTGTCCACCGAGGACTCGAGTCAACGTCAACCACTCGCCGGTGTCCCGTCTGTGCTGCCAGACGGCGAATTTGGCGAGACCCTGGATGACGCCGTCCTGGGGGTCCGGGATCGGATCGTAGGCCAAGGTCCCCGGCTGGCCCGCCCCGTCAGCGGAAGGACATGCTACGAGGATGGCCACGAGCAGCGGAAGCAGGAAGGCAATGAGAGAGCGAGTTGCCATTGCTGTTCTGGAGCTGAAGACGCGGTAGAGGAAATGAAGGAGGAGATTGGAGTGAGGAACCCATTCTATCCTGCAGAAATATATAGGTTGTGCCGGGTAGAAGAAGACAGGAGTATTTGACGCGGTTACTTGTGCTAGGATATGCAGGGCCCGCGGTTTTAGACCCTTTGTGCTAGCTGATTCTGTGACGAGAGAAGTCTCAGTATCTGACAGATGATAGGGTGGTTTACTGCAAGGATCTCGGCCGCAAACTCTGAGCTATCGAGGACTTGACTCTGATCGGCACAGCTCTACGGTAGGTACGTAGATTTTATTCTAAACCTTTGACGGGGGAGGAAGCTTTCTGGACTAAGGTTTCCAGCGTGGTTTTGGAAGTAGACTTGTCCATGCGCGATTGGCATAACTGCAATGCTCACGTTTTTAATATAGTAATCTTGTTTATCACTAAAAATTTGTGGGTAACAGCATGCCATTCATGTTTTTCCAAAATGTCACTACTCTCTGTCCCTCCCTCTCTCTCTCTCTCTCTCTCTCTCTCTCTCTCTTTGATGTAGCCCAAGATGGACTTGAAGAGCTCGTTTCAGAGAGTATATTAGCCCAGAGGAGGATTGCACTGAACTAACAATATTTGTAAAGGATCATCCAGAGACACAAATCTTTTCTTACAAACCCTACAATTGCTTTATCCTTGAAAATATCTTTGATGAGGTCAACCAAACTTTGGATGCTTCCTTTCCTTTTGTTAGTTCTATTCCCTAAACATAATCATTCTTGTGTGATATTTATAATGAAGTCCATGAACATATGTAATGACTAAGCGAATTATGATAATATCCTAATAAAGTAATCACTAGTCTTTAAACATATGTTCTCGATATTTTAATTTGTGAGATATTTGACAAAGAAAACAAAATATTTAAAAAGAATCATATGATGAGTGTGGCTGATCCTGTGGTCATTGGTGCGAAGACTCGAATGATAGATAGTGGGTGATATTTAGAGAAAGAGTTGACTGAATTGATATGTATAAATCCCCGATTGTGCAGTCAAAGTGGGGTTGTTTGCCCACGGTGTTTGAGGAATTGACTCAAGGAATAAGATGTGATAAAATCCTTGGCTAATATCAAAGGAGTTCTTGATAATTTCCTCCACACATTAGTACTAATTTGAGTGATCGACTAGGGTTTGACAATTCACCATATCTTAAATCATTTATGATTCTCATTTAAACGAAGGATTATATGTACACGGTAACCAATAATGGGAAGGTTCTATATGAGAGTTATACACTGGCTATCTCCTATAGCACGCTGTATAACTTGGCACCGAATGGGCTAGTAACTCGACTTAATCGATTGGGTTAAATTCATCATTAATTATTTAATCTATACATTAATATAGATAATTGATAAGGTTGACCAATAAAGTATTATTACATATATCTGAATTAATCTATAAATGATGATGGATATAGATATAATTATAAGGTTTTTGTGATTTTGAGGATCTTTAGAATAAAGGAGTCTAAAGTATGGATTCAACTAAGCTTAAGTATCCACCAAGAGTCTAGGGATGAGATTAGAAAAAACCCACCAAAAAATTGGAGAAAGAAAACCTTCTTAAATGGGATGAAAAATGTTCACAATAGAGGTCCAAAATAGCTAGGACAAAAGGAGGAAAGAGAATAAGTTCACAGAAGGGACTAACCAACAAGAAAAGCCACACTTGTATCACCTCTTCACAAAGCTTCTTCCAAAGATATTGCCCCCTCTCTTTTCTCCAACTATCCAAGTATCTTGACCCTTCCTTCACAAGGGTTTCACTCCCTTAGAATGCTCTTGAATTGCTTCCTTTTTGGGTTACACCATGCTTGGGGTGAGCTCCTCCTTTTATAGAGCTCCTTAGAAGCTTCTAGAGACCCTATCTCTAAAAGATGTCCATAACTTTCTAGAACATCTAGAAAGTTTCACAAGCTTTTAGACATATCCATAATCTCCTAGGGTAATCTAGAAGACTCCACAAGCTTCTAGAAGAATCATAAAAGATTCTAGAAGTATCAGAAGATTATAGAAACGTCTAGAAGATTCTAGAAGCATCTAGAAGATTCTAGAAAGCTCTAGAACATTTCGAAAGCTTCTAGAATAGAGAGTTGACCAAGTCAACCCTTACATGTGAAAAGTTAACATAGCCTATGTCTATAAATAAGGGGAGAATGACCACAAATCAAGGTACCGATGCAAGTCTTGTGAAAATTCTTGCTTTTCTTCTCTTTCTCTCTTCATGAAGAGCATTGAAGTTGAGATCCAACTGTATGACAATTGTGTGGATACTACTAGAGTCTAGACACTTGAATAACTTCGAGAAATCTTTCTTATGAACCATATAAGTACAAATTCTAATCTATATACTAGATGATAAGATCATTGATTGTTGGTGCCTTAGTTTCTTGAATGTTTGATTCAATGTATTCTATTGCATTCGATGTTTTGATCAATATTATGAAGGCCTTGTTGTATTCTGAGGTCGATAAGCCTTCAAAATTTTTGATCAAAACATCAAATGTAGAAGAGAGAGAGAGAGAGAGAGAGAGACAGAGAGAGAGAGAGAGAGACAGAGAGAGAGACAGAGAGAGAGACAGAGAGAGAGAGAGAGAGAGAGAGACAGAGAGAGAGACGAGAGAGAGGGAGGGCAGGAGAGCCATGTAAGAAGAGAGGGAGTGAGAGATTGAGAGAGAAAAATAGAGAGAGAGTGAGATATTGATAAAACGATATCGTATGGTCGTTGAATACACACAATATAGTGTCAAAACAAAGTCCAAACTTAACAATTTTAAGATTAATTTTTCGAATTTAAGGGTATAATGGTAAATAAAGGTCGAATCCACGAAGAATTAGGGAAATTTGAGAGATATCTTTGAAATTCGATCAAATCAGACAACAAATTGAGATTAGAAATTGGGAAATTTATGATATTAAGAAAGATAACTCAATTGAGAATCCACGGAATAAAAAATCGAGTGAATTGGATAAGAATTCGTAGAGTAATCGAAGTTTGACAATGGGAGAAAATTCGTATCGTGAAATTGATTGAAAACCAAAATTAAAACAAAATTAAACTTAATCTACGATTCAAAATGTAAAATTAACACTAAATGATGAAAGACTAAGATGAAAACTCACAATATAACCCAAAGTAGCCTTCAAAATGATCCAATTAATCGCCGGATGCATGGCTTTTCATTCCGAGTTTTCGAAGACGAAATTGAAGTTCAAGATGTGATTTCTCCTCGATCTCTTGATCAAATTTCGATTTCAAGCACTCCTTGGTCGCGGAAACGAGTCAAGAACGCAAGGAAATTGATTGGCACTCGAATTGTGGTGTCTAGACAGATCGATTATCTCGAAAATTCAAGGGCAGGTTTTTCCGTTCAAAGAACAGTCTATTTAAAGAGAAGAAGACGCGTAATCGTTGATCTAATGGACACATCGTGATCAACGGTCAGGATGGAGCGCCTGTTGATCGAAACGGTGCAATTAAGTCGCATCTGTTTGATCGTAGATGGAGGGTTGAGGTGAGTCCACGTGTTTAAGTGAAGAGGCGAGTCGTTTCAGATTGGCCATTGGATCTTCATCTGATGGTCTTGATTAATCGGAGGGTTCATCGATTGTGACGAATCTCAGACGTTGTAACTCATGAGATCAACGGTTGCGATGAATTCACTTATGTCGATTTGAACCACTTGTGTGATTAAAGATCAGGTGGACTTCGCGTCCACCGCATCGACGTGCGATGAGTCACGTGATTTAATCCAACGATCGATATCACCTGAAATAAGAGAATTAGTCCCTACACTGAAGAAATTAAGAGGATATGTCGGGTTTATAAGGTGACGCGATTATAGCGGGTTAGCGAGTTCCTCAATGGAATGCTTATATGTATTATAACCTATGTATAATAAGTATAATATATATACATGTCACCTCCGTGCCACGCATGCACTCGCGTGGGTCCGCGTGGCTCTGCCACGTGACTTTGGGTACCACGTTGCATCCACATGGGTCCCGCGCCATATATATCCCCCTTTTGCCCATTTTTTAATTAATTTAAACCGCGTGGCTCTGCCATCGAAATAAATTCATATAAATTCCAGAAAAATTCTTATAAATTGTAAAAATCATAACTTTCCAAATGCAACTCTAAATTAATTCAAATTTATTTTGTTGGATCAGAAATTGAATAATCTATCATTATAAAAAGTCAAATTATTAAAATAATAAGAGAATAAATTTTAATTAAATAAATACATTCATGTATCTTATAAAATAAATTTATAAAAATACATAAATATTAATAAAGATCTTTTCTCTTATATTTTCATCATTAAAACATGATTATGATCTGAAATATAATTAGGATTAAAAATCATAATGTTTAATTATGCATACTTATCCATAAATTGATGTATTTTAGATCATAACATGAAATGATACAAAATGATAGAAATATGCTTAAAATATGATAACATGCATACATTTGAAATAATTAATGCCTTTATTTGCATTAATAATCATGTAAAGTTATGTATAAATAGCAGGTTATCAGATATGCAAGAGAAAACAAGAGGGAGAGTTTGTGAGAGAGAGTGAGAGGTTGAGAGATAGAATGAGAGAGGAGGAGAATATGGGCGTGAGATAGATGGAGAGAGGAGTGAGAGAGGAGGAGAATATGGGCGTGAGATAGATGGAGAGAGGAGTGAGAGAGAGGGGTTAAAAGAGAAGGAGAAACCTAGAGTGGAGGAGATAGAGCATAAAAAATCACAGAAGAGAGTGAACAACATAAAGATAGTGAGATCAAGAGAGAGTAAGTGCTAGAAAGATGGAGAAAACGAGAGCGCAAGGAAGAGGTTGAGAGACATAGAGACAGTGAAATCACTTAGGGAACAAGGAGCATGAGAGAGGGGGAGAGCAAGAGAGCGCAAGTGGTTGAAATAAAAGAGAGAAACTAGGAGATTGAGAGAGAAAGAGGGAAGAGCAGACTGATGTGAATTCAAGAGAGATGGAGAGAAAGGGTGAGAGGAAAAGGGAGAGAGTGATCCCGAGAGAGAGTGTGTGTGTGTGAGAGAGAGGTAGAGAGAATGAAAGAGGAGGGATAAAGTTATTGTGAGAAAAATTGAAGGAGAAGAAGATAATTTGAGGGCGAAGGATTGAGAAGGAAAGAGAGAGTGTTGGCAAGACTTCATGAGATAGCTAGAATTAAAGGGAAGTAGAAAGAGCATGAGAGATAGAGATAGAGAGAGAGATGAAATTCCCAATACGGTGGTGAAACTAACTGATGGGATCTGAGGTCGATAACTTTCTCAAAATTTCGATCATAAAGATTGAATGCAGCGGAATTCTTGAATCGGATATTCAAAATACCAAGCCACCAAAAACAGATGATCCTATAATCTAGTATGAACGAGAAAACATACTTACAAGGGTTCCTTGAAGGAGTTCTTAAAGCTATTCAAGTGTCTAGCCTCTAGCGGTATCCACACGGTCTCTGGATGGTTAGATCTCTTCAAAGCTCTTCACCAAGAGAGAAAGAGAAGAAAGGAGAGAATTCCCACAAAGCTTGCATGGGCACCTTGAGTCATGGTTGTTCTCCCCCTATTTATAGACATTTGGAATGAGGTTTTTTCATAAAAACCCTCATAATTATGTCTATATCCACCAGCATCCATAAACCTTATGTGTGTGACCCTTTAGGTCCATATATCTCACTAGTTAATAACTCTATAGACCAAATAACACCTTATTGGTCAACCATAATTAATTATCCACATCCACATATAGATTAATTAATCAAGGATCGATTTAACCCAATCGATAAGTTGAGTTGTCAGCCCGTTGGGTGCCAAGGTACACCACGTACACTAGGAGATATGGAGTATGTAAGAACTCACTTATGGAACCTTCCCATCATCGATTACCATGTATGTATAATCCTTCATTCACATTAGACTCATGAATGACTTAGGGTATGGTCAACTTTCAAACCCTAATCGGTCACTCAAGTTAGTACTAATGCGTATAGAAATCATCGGGAACTCTTTCTCTAATATTTCTACTATCTTGGCCAAGAATTTCATCGCATCTCATTCCTTTGAGTCAATATCCTCAAATACCGAGGGTGGATGATCCCTTCTTGATCACACAATCATCTTCGTGGACTTCATGTCGTATCCAATATATGACATTTTAGATATCTCGTGGCTAGGGATTCGTAAGTCATAATCAAAACGCGATCATCCATCCACAAGATGTCTTTAGTGTCTCAAGTCAAATGACCACATACACAACCATGACATGAATCAACCTGATTGACAGTTAGGTATAAAACCATTAAGGGCTTCATACAGATCAATTCAGTGAACTCTTTCTCCAAAGAGCACCCACTATCTATCCTTAGTGTCTCCACACTGATGGCTATAGGATCGGCCATACTCATCATATGAGATGGATTAGATAGTGCTATTCTTTCTGGATAATTCGATGTCCTTCTCGAATATCCCACAAATAGGAATGTTTAGAACATATGTTTAAAGAATAGTGATCACTATATTATGATCTCAACATAATTCACTTAGTCATTGCACATGCTCATGGACTTCATTACAAACATCACACAAGAATGATAATGAATAAATTTTATTTCAATGAACATAAATAAGATACATGAAAGTGTGATTGGCTTATAGGCCACATAATATCCATAACTAACTACAAAGGGGGGGGGTCAATTAGTTAGTTGTACTTCTATTGATCTTCTTTTATCTTATAGATGATTCATGATATATGTATCACTCTCCTCTTTGCCTCATAGTGATCAAGTAATTTATAATGGTTGAGGGACCTAATGTCCCTTACTCTAGTCCCGAGTACTCTTGCCTCGGAGCCTCCAATCTTACCAAAGCAAACCTAATCCTCTCACCCACAGAGGGTGAAGGACAATGTTCAATACTCGGGTTTAGGTTTGGCCCAAATGGCAACCCTAACACTCACATTTACCTGACCCTATGACACTACCCTCTAGGCCTCGACCTCCTCGGCTTCTAGACGCTTTGACTCCCTCAGGCCAATCTCCACACGATCACTCGTCCCTTCATGCCCTATCGTGCCGTGCCTCTCCTGCTAGTACCGCCGACCATCGGTAAATTGAGACCTCGTCTTCATGCTCCACTAGTTCTTCTTGCTCTCGAAGTCTTGACTCCTTCTCGTCACAATGAATGAGACACTCCCCAACCTCCGTATGTGTAAATGCAAGAATCTGTTTGTCTAAATGCTGATAGATATATGAGATGATGATAGAAAATAAGTGAGACTAAAATCACGAATAAATGAGACACACAAGACAATAACTTCTGGAGTTGACTTTTTTTACTAGGGTTGACTTTTGACCAGAGTTGAATTTTATGACTTTTGGTTGACTTTTGACTATAGTTGACTTTTTGACTTCTAGTTGACTTTGGTTGATTTGTCCTAATGATGGACTCTCTGCTATAATAAGAAGGAACTCGATGCCTGAGCACAGAGGAGTGATGCAAGATATGCTAGCCAATCAGCTAAGGGAGTATGAGGGTATTAAAAACACTATCAGCACATTGAACACTCCATTGACGATCTTCTCAGAACTTCACTACCCAGAATAAATCAATTAATTTACTCAACTAATAGTAGAAGAATATTACTGACTGAGATGTGGTAAATACTGAAATCAGATTAATTAAAGGTAACTCACATAATAGGAATTAAATCAGTTAAATTAACAGACTAAGCAATGAAAAGTAATACTTACTTGAATCTGCCAACTTATATATTTAGATTAAATAACAACCAACTTCACCGTGAGATTTAATGCAATTAGATTAATATGCAAATCAACTAAATAGACTGAGTAAGGAAAATTAATACTTACTTGAACATGTTAAGTTATATAAATAGATTAAATCACAACCAACTTCATAGTGAGAATTAAAGCGATTGGATTAAGAAACTAATTAAATAAATAGACCGAGTAAAGATAATTAATACTTACTTGAACATGTCAAGTTATATAAACAGATTAAATCACATCCAACTTCATAGTGAGATTTGATGCAATTAGAGTAATAAGCTAATTAAATAATTAGACTGAGTTAAGAGAATTAGTACTTACTTGAACCTGTCAAGTTATCTAATCAAATTAAATCACAACACGAGAAAAAGATAGGTAATACTACAAATGCTCAAGAAGAACAAATATATTTCTATATGTGAAAGGGAAATAGGGAGACTAATGTGCTTCAAAAAATTGGAATACAGACGAACAAGGTGAGATTTATATGGATTCGGTAGAGTGTAAATAAGTGTGAAGTTAGAACAGTTCGTTTCAATTGTATATCGATGAAGATTAAAGTCTGAAAAGATGTGAGAAGAACAACAACGAATTTTTCTCAAAACAAAATTGTAGAGATCGTAGAATCAGAAAAACTCGGCCACTAAACGGAATAGAAATATATGTGAGAAAGAGATTTATACCAAAACTTGCAACAAAAATAGAAGAAAAAAAACTGTACGATTTAGAGAACTGACTACTGAGGATGTGAGGATGATGGAAAGACGTTGCGAACTTGATCGCGTGCTTTGACAGGAACATTCAAAGAACTGATTGCAGATTTAGAGCCATCTCCAATGAACATCGTGATCTCGAGGGATTTGATTCACTTCAAGGCGATGACTGCTGATCAAGGAGAGAATGAGGTCTAGATTGTGAATCAGAGAGAAATTAGGGCAACATTTCTTTGGCTTGTGGTACCTTTTTTTTATACCCTAATCCTGTGAACCTTAAAAATGAAAAAGTCTTCTCTAGCCTTTCTCTCTCTGTGTATAGTTAGTTATGTTATGTAGAATATGCCTCAATATATAAATATTCATTAGTATCCTAAGTGTTAACTGGTGTAACAAGGATTCTGGATGACTGCAACATGAAATTGAATCTTACTTAAGTCTGAAAAATACTAGACAATGCATGACTGCTTTGAATAATTTAATAGGGTTGCAAAATCAGCAGTTTGGAGGTATATGAGATAGTGTGTTAAATGAGTGCATGAAAATAAACCATTTAATTGATCTTGTTGAGACATCATTTCAAGATCAATACCTACATCAAAACCAAGTAACTCTAACAAGAGAGAGATAGAGAGAGAGGAAGAAGTTGTATGGAACTAGAGTGGTAGGAATATTAGGGAAAGAAAGAGAAGGTTGAAGGAGAGAGAGAAAGCAAAAGGAAGTGATCAAGACGGATTGGAGAGAGGGAGTGAAATAGCGAGAAGTTGAATGGAAGCTAGAAAATGGGCAAAGAAGAGAGTGCAAGAAAGATTGAAAGAATGGAAGTGCAAGAGCAAGAGAGATTGAATGGAGAGCGGAAAATCAAAAGAATTAGAGATCGAAAAGGAATGAAATCAAGAGAGAGAGAGTGAGGGAGAGAGTAAGAGAGACATTACTTTTAATGTCATTCGCCAAATCTTGAATCACATTCTATCTACATGAAGAATGGGCAATGAAATGATATTGTGTAGTTGTTGAAAACACACTTCCTTGTGTCAATTTTTTTTCCAAGCTCACTAATTTAGAGAATTAATCATGAATTGATTAGGATAATGGCTAGTAAGGGTCAAATCCACTGAGAACTAATAGAATTTTTTAGAGATATAAAATTTTATCAAATTGGACAATGAATCGGGATGAGAAATTTTGGAAATTGATACTTTAAGAGAGAGAACTACAAGATAAATCCACATAATAAAAAATCACTCAATTTGGATTAGTATTCGCGGAGAAATCAAGCAATGAAATAAGGAGAGAAAATTCAATTGTGAAGAGAGAGAAAATGAATAAATTTTGTGAAATAAAGTAACTTATGCATCAGAATAAAAATGTAATATTATGAAGAAAACACATAATCTAACCCAAAATCGCACTCGAAATGATCCAAAATCTCCAGATGAAGGCTTTTGATTATGCATTTTGTAAAACAAAAATTCAGAGTTTGAGTGTCAAATTATTCCTTTTCCCTTGATGAAATCTTGATTTCAAACACTCCTTAGATGTGAAAATGAGTCTAGAAGAGTAAGAAAATAAGAGATTCAAGGATTTTTCTGTCCAAACTGTTTGATTGATAAAAAATTCAAAATTACCTTACATCGTCGAAGGGAGAGTATATCAATAAGTCCAACTTAGATTGATTCATGATATCGATTCTCAATCTCATAACTACTATCCGAAGTAATATTGAGATAAATTCTAATCCATAGTGGTATCTTCCCTAGATCTTCTTGCATATTGTAGGATTGATTTAGAGTTTTATCATTGTGTGAATTCATCATAGAATCATTCATCCCTCATTCATAATCATCTTATTGACATTCCTCGTCATTAAACTTTTTGAATCATCCTACATCAAAACACCTTGGTCAATATTTCCACTAGCTTGGCAAAGGGTTTAACTGCGTCTCATTTCTTAAGTCAATCTGCTATAGTACCCAGAGTGCATGATATCATCTTTACCACTAAATCACCTTCAAGCACGTCATATCATACCCAATCTATAATATTTTGAAGATCCTATGACTAAGGACTCATAATTCATAGTCAAAACATGATCATTCATCCAAAAGATATGTTTGGTATCTCAAGTCTAAGGACCATATACACAATTGTAATATGCATTATCCTGATTATAAATTAAGTATAATACCATTTAGGGATTTGTATGGATCAATTCGGTGAATTCTTTCTCCAACCTAATGGCTATAGGATTAGTGAACTCATCATGTGAGTCAAATCTACCAGAACTATCAATTTCTAATAATTTGATGTCCTTCTTAAATCTCCCTCCAATAAGAATATCTACAACATATGTTTTAGGACTAGTGATCATTAACTCAAGTTTTAAGGGATACAACTATCACCTCTCTAGTTCTACGGTGATTCAAGACCAAATCGAAGAGGTCTTAAGTGAGTTTAAAATAATTAGAGAGACATTGATCCAATGAGGGTTATTCAACATCACATTGACCTTAATCGTCATTCATGTTTCCCAAACTTGCCTCGTAGTAATTTTAAACCAAGGTTAAGTCAGATTGTACAATATTGAAGCCAAATACCATAAACTAAGATACTTTGCATATCTTTGCTGATAGCAATTCATATATGATAAGTGAAATACATCTTTGAGAAAATGATAAATCATACTCAAATCCCTTGATTTGGAGTCAAAAGGGCTACCATTTTTCTTTTTTACAATAACAACAACATACCTTAAGAGAAGGGCAGAGATAAGCTTGAGAAACTTAAGGGCCTATAATGTTAGTGTATTAACATCCATCAAAGTTGAAACCAAAAAAATTTGGAACTACAAAATTTTAAGATCTATGCTACCTTTTGGTATCTATCATTCTAAAATTCAACTAAAATAAGCAAATGCATAGCCTTTTTGACACTAACATGGACATTATATGAAGAAAAACTTCAAATAACGGAACATGATTAAAAAATATTTTGTGACATTCTCGTGTCATCTCCATTCTAATACATTGAATGCCACATTGTGTTTAATTATCACTATTCACCTTTCTATTAACGGCCAAGAATGTTTAGTGTATAATCATCCATCACAGTTGAAACCCAAAAAACTTTTGGAACTACAAAATTTTATATCTATGCTTACTTTTGATATCTATCATTTCACAATTAAACCAGAATAAGAAAATGCATAGTTTTTTTTTGACACCAAAATGGAGATTATATGAAGAAAACTTCAAATAAAGGAACATGGTTACAAAATATGTCTTGACATTCTTGTGTCATCTCCATTCTACGACATTGAATGCCACATTGACTTTAATTATCACTATTCACCTTTATATGAAGGGCCTAGAATATTTATTTTCATCCATCAAGGTTGAAAGCAAAATAATTTGGAACTACAAAACTTTTAAATCTATGCTTACTTTGGGTATCTATCATTTCACAATTCAACAAGAATAAGCGAATGCATATCTTTTTTGACACTAAAATGAAGAATATATGAAGAAAAAATGATAACATGCTATTTTTACATTAATTTACATGATTATTAATACAATTAAAGGCATTAATCATTCTAATTATATGCATGTTATCATATTTTAAGCATATTTATATCATTTTGTATTATTTCATGTTATGATCTTAAAATATACCAATTTATGGATTATTATACATAATTAAACATTATCATCTTTAATACTAATTATAATTGAGATCATAATCATGTTTTGAGGATTAAAATATAGGAGAAAAAATCTTTATTTACATTTATGTATTTTTATAAAGTTATTTTATAAGATATATAAATGTATTAAATTAATTAAAATCCATTCTATTATTATTTTAATAATTTAAATTTTTATAATTATAGGTTATTCAATTTCTGATCCAACAAAACAAATTTGACTTAATTTGGAGTTGTATTTTGAAAGTTATGAATTTTCTAATTTTATAGAATTTTATAGAATTTTTGTAATTTTATTTAAGTTTTATTTCGATTTTTAAATGTTTAAAAATAATTAAAATAAATGCAAAAGGGGGCTTTTATCGCGCAGGGCCCACGCTATGTGGCACGCAAGGCCACGTGGACGCGCGCGATGGCCTGTGTGGCGCGCGGATGACACTTGTACACGTGTTTATTATATTCTATATATTATATTGATTATAGTACTTATAAGCGTTCCATAGTGGAATTTAAGCTAACCCATACGCCTGCTTTACCTTATAAATGCAATCATTTTCTTCGTTTTCTCCTTGTGGGACAAAACTCCCTTGATGTGCTTTGATTGTAGGACGCGTGGCACGATGAGACGCGTCGGATGGAGAGCGTGATGAATCGCGCACGTTGATGCAGTGGACGCGAGATCCACCTGATCAGAAATCAAGCACGTGCGTCAATAGGAGAATAAGTGAAATGATCTCAGCTGTCAATCGCGAGTTATAACGGCTGAGATCACTCGCGATCTATGGGATCTTCGACACATCCTGACCGCATGATGAAGATCCAATGGATGCGATCAAACGAAGCATTTCATTCTTCACGCAATGAGGATTAATCGTGACCCTCCATCGGCGATCGGACGATCACTGTCAATCGTGAGGATTCGATCAAACGGCGCGTCATCTGAGCCGTTGATCGTGATGAACCGCTTCATCCAATGGTCACGCCCAATTCCAAACCTTTTAAATGCAGTTCTTCGCGATGAAGAGAACTGCCCGTGGATTTTCACCAAATTCGAATTGTTTACGCAAACATTTTATGTGCCGTTTGTTTCATTGTACTCTTGACTCATTTCCGCACCCACTAAATCCTTGAATTCAAGGTTTAATCGAAAGAGAAAGGAGAATTCCCATCTTGAACTTCAAACTTCGTCTTCGGAAACTCGGAATGAAAAGCCATGCATCCGGCGATTAATTGGATCATTTTGAAGGCTAATTTGTGTTAGATTGTGTGTTTTCATCTTAATCTTTCATCATTTAGTGTTAATTTTATATTTTGAATCATAAATTAAGTTTAATTTCATTTTAATTTCGGTTTTTAATCATTTTCGCAATACGAATTTTCTTCTAACTTCAAACTTTGATTACTCAGCAAATTCTCATCCAAATCACCTAATTTTTGGATTCCGTGGAATTGTAATTGAGTTATCTTTCTTAATATACTAAAATGCCCAATTTCAAATCTCAATTCGTCGTCCGATTTGACCGAATTTCAAAGATATATCTCAAATTTCCCTAATTCTCCGTGGATTCGACCCTTAATTACCAGTATAGTAATTAATTAAATTGATTAATCATAAATTGGTAAGTTTAGGACTTTGTTTTGACACTAAATTGTGTGTAATAAACTATCATACCATTTAGTCTCGTCAAAAAACATCAAATAAAGGATTATGATTACAAAATATGTCGTGCCATTCTTGTGTCATCTTCATTCTACGACATTGAATGCCACATTGTCTTTAATTATCACTATTTAGCTTTCTATTAAGGGCCTAGAATGTTTAGTGTATTATTATTTATCAAAGTTGAAACAAAAAAATGGAACTACAAGACTTTTACATCTATGCTTACTTTTGGTATCTATCATTGCAGAATTACACTAGAATAACCGAATACATAGGTTTTTTTACACTATAATGGAGGTTATATAAATAAAAAATTTAAATAAAGGAACATGATTACAAAATTTCTCATGACATTCTCGTGGCATCTCCATTCTACAACATTGAATGCCGAATTGTCTTTATGTATCACTACTGACCTTTCTATTAAGGGCCTAGAATATTTAGTGTACTATCATCCATCAAAGTTGAAACCAACAAAAATTGGAACTACAAAACTTTTGAATCTATGCTTACTTTTGGTATCTATCATTGGATAATTTCAACTAGAATAATCGAATGCGATGTTTTTTTAATGCTAAAATGGAGATTATATGAAGAAAAACTTCAAATAAAGGAACACGATTACAAAATCTTTCGTGACATTCTCATGTCATCTCCATTCTACGACATTGAATGACACATTCTCTTTATCTATCACTATTCACCTTTCTATTAAGGGCCTAGAATGTTTAGTGTATTATCATGCATCAAAGTTGAAAACAAAAAAATTGGAATTACAAAAGTTTTAGATCTATCCTTACTTTTTGTGTCTATCATTGCAGAGTTCAACTAGAGTACGCGAATACATAGTTTGTTTAATACTAAAGTGGAGATTATATGAAGAAAAACTTCGAATAAAGGAACATGATTACAAAATATCTCGTGACATTCTCTTGTCATCTCCATTCTATGACATTGAATGCCACATTCTGTTTAATTATCACTATTCACCTTTCTCTTAAGGGCCTAGAATGTCTAGTGTATCCAACAAAGTTGAAACAAAAAATTGGAACTACAAAATTTTGGTATCGATTATTATACAATTCAACAAGAATAATTGAATGCGTAGTTTTTTTGAAACTAAAATGGAGATTATATGAAGAAAAACTTCAAATAAAGGAACATGATTACAAAATCTCTCATGACATTCTCGTGTCATCTCCGTTCTACAACATTGAATGCCACACTGTCTTTAATTATCACTATTCACTTTTCTATTAAGGGCCTAGAATGTTTCATGTAATATAATCCATCAAAGTTGAAACTAAAAAAATTTGGAACTACAAAAGTTTATCTATGCTTACTTTTGGTATCTATCATTGCACTATTCATTTAGAGTAGGCGAATGCGTAGTTTTTTTGACACTAAAGTGGAGATTATATGAAGAAAAACTTCAAAGAAAAGAACATGATTACAAAATATCTCAGGACATTCTCGTGTCATCTTCATTCTATGAGATTGAATGCCACATTGTCTTTAATTATCATGATTCACCTTTCTATTTAGGGCCTAGAATGTTTAGCTTTTTTGACACTAATCTTTACTGGTTTTTACTTTTTATTGTTTATCTTGCACTATTCGGAGCGAGCGACTTTTCGCATATTTTGGGCTTTTCTGCTTTTTTTTTGAAATTTTAGGATTCGTTGGGCCACTTCTGAGGTTTCGGGATTTCTCAAAAATACTTTGTGATCCTTGAGAATCTTCCGGTGGCTTTCTAGAACTTTGCAGGGCATTTTCTGCCAAGTTTGGTTCTGCTCCAACTTTCGAGATTTGTTTCGAGCGATTTCACGTGGCTCTTCTCGAACCTGCGGAGATCTTGCTTGGAGGGTGTCCATGACGTATACACATATTTAATGTCGTGGATTACTCTACATTTATGTGATTTTTGGTTACTTTATGGTATTTTTGAGAGCAGTTTCTCTGATGTTTGGGCTATTTTCTCGATTTTCCGGGAGGATTTGGATAATTTTTGTAGCTTTTTCGCCGACTCTGGGTTTTCAAGTATCAAATGCAACGCTTACGAGTCTTCACAATCCTAGGGTCGT
This sequence comes from Lemna minuta, assembly GCA_024174645.1. Lineage (NCBI taxonomy): Eukaryota > Viridiplantae > Streptophyta > Magnoliopsida > Alismatales > Araceae > Lemna > Lemna minuta. Next base: position 17,943,802 of record CM044108.1, read on the forward strand.
TCCCTGGACTGATGAAAGAAAACATGCTGTGCAGAATCTGTAAGGAATCTGCCTATCGTCGGCAGTAGAGAGATTGCAGGACGACGAACCACTGACGAAGCGTTTTAGTGCGGTCGTTAAACACACAAAACGTAAGTTAAAAAAAATTTATAAAACCGAACTCACGAAGATAAGATATAAAATCAAGTAATGTGTAAGTATTGGGTCGATCTACAGAGAGCAGGGTTGACTTTAATTGCAAAGTTGACTTGGTCAAACTTAGGTTTAAAAGAGGTTTTAAAGAAGTAAAAATAAGATGTGATGAATAGAAATGATATAAAGAGACTAAATAAGAATTTTTAAGAATTGAATTCTCGGATTTGACAGAGAAAAGTCAAAAGTCAAAGTCAAAGCATTGACTTTGACCAATAGTAGGTGTTATGTAAAATCAGAGAATCAAATAGTGTCAGAAGATTACGAAAATTATATATTTAAAAACTAGAGAGAAAATGAAATTTATTGATATATAAGTCGTGATTTTTGAATAAGAAATGGATTTACTATGAATTATTGAAAATCAAAGATCAGAAAATCCTCGAACTGAACACGTGAGAAGAAATCTTCAACTTGACCAGTCAAATGATCCAAATCTTGTAATTTATATATAAATGGAAAGCTAAGAATCAGAGGAATCTAAAGAGAGAAAAATGATCGAATTATGACTAGTAAATTGAAAATAATTGACCCCAAAAGTCAACATTTGACTTTTGATGAAAGATGAATAGTGCTCGGTCAAATGTTAAATTTAGGGGCCAAATGAACTCGGAATTTGATGAATTTGCTATCCATGGAAAGATGATGAAAAAAGGAATCCAATGAAACCAAAATCAATTGATTTGGAAATATAATCAGAGAGATATATGATTTTCAAAATCAAGAATTTTTTAGACTAAAATTTGGGAAAAATGAAGAACACTAAGAACTAATTTGCGAAATTAAACTTCTAGATCTAATAGAAACTCAAATTACCTCTTGATAATTGATCGAATCTCACTACTAACCCGATTCTCTCAAGAATGGGGCTTCAATTCACGTGGATTGAAGCGAATTTGCTCGATTTCTTCCTCGTGGACGTTCGGAATTCAAGGGGAAAATTCGATGAAATCAAAGAGGAATTCATGATCAATCCGGCTCCAATTGCTTCGCAATCGAGTCTAAATGTGGGGGAATCATGAAGAACTTAAGATTTTGCTTGAAATTTGCTTAATTGCTTCACAAATCAATCAAAAGTTGAAGAACAAGAGAGAGTACATCGTCTTTGATCCGGTGGAGATTTTCGCCCGAAAATTCGTGCCGTTTGATCCGGTGGAGAGGTGGAATTGATGGCCACGATCACACGATGATTGTGAGCTATCAAATTGAGGCGATCGTGGTTCAAATCGCAAGGTAAAATGGCCACGATCGCGTAGCGATCGGGCAGCGATCGAGCCGTGATTGTGAGCCTTGATCATGAGCCGCGAATTATCGCCACCGTTCGATCTCCATCGATTGCTGAGATAACTCCACGTGTCTACCGATAATTTCCTGAAGTCACGATTGATCACAACCGTCCGATGAGTATTGCTTTTCAATCGTGAAGCCACGTGTCGTCCATCGATCCCGTCACTTAAGCTCGCTTTAGCGCACGTGCCCAATCAGTGAGCGCATGGACTTGGGTCCACGTGATCGACGCCATGTGATCGCTGCTGTCTCTGTGCGATGCGGCCACGTGTCCTGCACAGAAGAGAAGTGTGGGAGCATAGTCCCACACGGGTAAAAGAAAAGAGAAGGACGCAGTTAAATAGGGAGCCGAGGTAACGCCTTTGCGTTACTGCCCCAATACTCTCACCCGGGCCCAGTAACCCGTGGGCCCTTCACCTGCCATCCCCTTTGCCACGTGGCGCCCCACATGGGCGTCCGCGTGGATCGTGTGGCCTCCTGCCACATGTCCGCACCACCTGCGCCTTGCGTGGGCCAAGCACGACCCTGCCATGTGGCCTTAGTGCCGCGTCGCATCCGTGCGCTGGTCCCGCGTGCCACGTCAGCTAGCGCACCACTTCAGCATCGCGGGGTTGTGGAATAAAACCCCCCCTTTTTCGATTTTTTAATAAGAAAACTTAACAGAAATTAGTTTAAAAATCAGATAAAAATCGAAAAAAGGGCATAAACTTTAGAAATTCATAACTTTAAATATACAACTCCTTTTTAATCCAAAATTTCTCCATTGTATCACAATTTTCTTCCTTTTTAACATCATGTCATCCAAAATATAAATTTAAAGAAGAAACTACGATAAATTATAAATTATTTAACTCATTTCTTAAGAAATCTTCTTAATCACATTTTCATCTTGAAATTATCTTTCAAAACATGCACTAAAGTCAAGGTAATTCAAGAAAATAGATTAACTTCTATTAATTTTAACTTTGCAAAAGATTAATCATCAATCAAGCATAAAATTATCCCTCATTTATGCATAAATATCGACTTTAGTGAAATGATATACCAATGGAGAAAACTCTTAAAAACTATGATAACATGCATCATATTCACATAAAATAAGTATGAATATAAGTTAATTAGGATAAGAAATTAAGTTATAAATGCATGTTATCAACCACGAGTCACGAAAAAACACAGCAAAAGAAAACCAATGAGAAACTCAGAATTCATTGCTATGTTCGAACCATTATAGTCCTTTAAATAACAAACAAGAAGGAGGAAAAGTAATAACTGAAAAAGCATCACGCGTCGTTCTGATGACTCTTCGCAGACGCAGTGTCGAGAACTTCTCGCGTAACCGTACCGTTCAGTTATTCCAGAACAGGTGCCATGTGCAAGGCTCCCATTGACAATCTCCTCCTGAGCCTTGTTGTACTTACCATGGACTTCAAGGAGGCCAATCTTGGTGCGAAGCTCGTGAAACTTGACTTTCCCCAATGGCTTCGTCAGAACATCCCCCAACTGTTCTTCACTCCTGATGAAATCCACGTTGATTTGGCCCTTTTCTGCGGATTCCTGGACAAGGTGATACTTCACTTCAATGTGTTTGCTTTGTCCATGGAGAACCGAGTTGTTTATCAACGCAATGGCAGACTTATTGTCCACCCTCAGCATTGGCTTGCTCGGTGCCAAACCATGTACCTCTTCTAGCACCCGAGCGAGCCACACACCCTGGCAGGCGACATTGGTGGCCGCAATGTACTCTGCCTCGCAGCTAGACTGAGGCACCACATTTTGTTTTGTCGATTGCCACGTAATTGGGCTGTTGCCCAGGAAGAAAATAACTCCCGTTGTGCTCCTCTGAGCATCAACGTCGCCAACGAAAATCGTTATCGCTGAACCCTGTCAGCTGGACCTGCTCCTTATTTTTTTCATACTTGAGCCCCCAGCCCTTTGTTCCCGCCACATAGCGGAGAATTTGCTTCACAACAGCCAAGTGATCTTTCCGTGGCTCTTCCAAAAACCGACTTACGTAACCGACTGAAAATGCCAAGTCTGGACGAGTATTGACCAAGTACCTTAGACTCCCAACGATACTTCAGTATGAGGTTGCATCTACCAGCGGCTCCTCGCTCCTCTTGCTTAGTTTTAGGCGACGTGCCAGTGGTACTTGACAGGGATTGCACCCTGCCATACCGCTCTTGTCCAGAATCTTGGCGGCGTAGGCTCCTTGGCTAATCGTGATGCCCACCGGAGTCTGCCTAACTTCAATGCCAAGATAGTAGCAAAGCAAGCCGAGGTTGCTCATCCTGAATACGTCGGCCATCTCCATCTTGAACTTCTTGATGTCTTCGCAGTTGGCGCCGATGATTACCAAGTCGTCGATGTATACTCCTACCACCAATTGTGCCTCCTTGTTTCGCCTGGTGTAGATGGCAGGTTTTGAGGGACTCCTGTTGAATTTTAACGACACCAGTGTGTCGTCCAACTTTGCGTTCCAGGCCTTAGGCGCCTAATGTAAGCCATAGAGAGCCTTCTTGAGCTTGAAGACCTTGTGCTTGTTGCCTTTTTTGATGAAGCCAGCTGGCTGTTCTACGTAGACCTCCTCCTTGAGATCGCCATTTAAGAATGCCGACTTGACGTCCATGTGGTGGATCTCCCACCCCTCGTGCGCTTCGAGAGCGATGAGAAGGCGCACGGTGTCCAGCCGCGCCATAGGTGCGAATATCTCGTCGTAGTCTATTCTCTAGCGCTGAGCATATCCCTTCACCACTAAGCACGCCTTGTATTTCGCCATGGCTCCATTTTCATCTCGCTTCACCTTGTGCACCCATTTCAAGCTGATTGCTCGACGACCATGTGGGAGATCAACCAGGGACCAGGTGCGGTTCTCCTCGATTGACGCCATCTCCTCCTCCATCGCCTTCCTCCAGCTCGGGTGGCGTTCCGCTTCAGCAAAAGAAACTGGCTCACCAGAACTTACACCGTGCGACTCCTCTGCAATTAACGCTCTTGACGCGGGTCCACGCGACGAGGTCAGCCCAATGATGTTGTCGATCTTGCGGAATCGGAGTGGCGCGTCATCGTGATCAGCATCTAGGTGATCACTTTGGACATTGGGGGGAGTGGCGAACTCCATCTCCCTTCCCCCCCCTTGATTTTCCACCGCTCCCCCACTGGAGTGCACGGAAGGTGGCGACATCGGCTCTGGTCCTATTGCGTCATCATTATATACCTCAGTAGTGCCATCGAGCTCCGAAGGTACTTGTTTTTAGACGGCGTATTCCACAGTGAATATGTCGTCATGACTGCCCACATCTCTTTTCTCCGCGTCACTGTCCCAGTCCCACTGGGCCATCTCGTTGAACACTATGTCCCGTGTCGCATGGACACGTCGCGTGGTGGGATCATAAGCTCGGTAGGCCTTTGATCCAGATTCGTAGCCGATGAAGATCATCTTTCGGTCGCGGTCCTCTTCTTGAGATGTGGAGTGGTGTTCAGAACGTAGGCGATGCAACCGAACACCCTCAGATGGTGCACCGCTGGCTACTTCCCTGCCACACTTCAAAAGGCATCATGCCTTCCACATTCTTCGTCGGACACCGGTTCAGAAGATATATCGCAGTAGCCACTACCTCACCCCAAAAACAACCCGGCAGCCCCTTTGCCTTGAGCATGCTCCTCGCGGTTGCTACCACCATGCCATTCCTGTGCTCGACGAGGCCATTCTGTTGCGGGCTGTAGGGCGCTGTGTGTTGGCGATGAATACCCTCTCCCGCGCAGTACTCTGCGAACTCATGTGAAGTGAATTCGCCACCTCGATCGGTACGGAGTGCTCCCATCTTCAGTCCTGACTCGCCTTCTGCTCGTGACTTAATCTCCTTGATAGCCTCCGCAACGCGGTCTTTCGAGGATAACATGACAACCCACATGTAACGGCTTTGATCATCCACAAGAAGCAGGAAATACTTGTTGCCGTTTGGCATCTCTGGCGCAATCAGACCACAGAGATCGCCGTGTTCCAGCTCAAGAATCCGCCGCGCCTGATTCTCTACCTTCTTGGGGAATGACAACCGCTTCTGCTTGCCAACGAGACATGCTTCACACAGCTGGTCCACCTGACCAACTTCCGGCAACCCGTGCACCAATTCCTCCTTAGCCATCTTCCGCAGCACGACCATGTTGACGGGGCCGAGACGAGCGTGCCATTTCCAAGCTTCTATGAATGTATACCATGGATTAGATATACATGGTAACCGATAATGGGAAGGTTCCATAGGAGAGTTATACACTGCATATCTCTTATGGCACGTGCTATAACTGGGCACCCAATGGACTAGTAACTTGACTTAATGGATTGGGTTAAATTCATCCTTAATTATTTAATATATATACGTTAATATAGATACTTGATAGGGTTTACTAATAAAATATTAGTATATATATCTTAATTAATCTATGAATGATGATGGATATAGATATAATTCTAAGGTTTTTGTGAAAATTTAACATAGCCAATGTCTATAAATAAGAGGACAATGACCACAAATCAAGGTGCCGATGCAAGTCTAGTATAAATTCTCGCTTTTCTTCTCTCTCTCATGGTGAAGAGAATTGAAGAGGAGATCCAATTGTGTGGCAATTGTGTGAATACTGCTAGAGTCTAGACACTTAAACAACTTCGAGAAATCCTTCATATGAACCATGTCAGTATAAATTATAATCTATATACTAGATGATAAGATCACTGATTTTTGGTGCCTTGGTTTCTTGAATGTTTGATTCAATGTATTCTATTGCGTTTGATGTTTTGACCAATATTATGAAGACCCTGGTTTATTCTGAGGTCGATAAGCCTTCAAAAAGTTTGGTCAAAATATTTAATGCAGCATAATACATTGAATGCAACGCAATACATTGAATGAGATATTCAAAACATTGAGGCACCATGAATAGATGATCCTATCACTAATATGTATAAGAAAACATACCTATAGAGTTCTCTTGAAGGAGTTCTTTAAGCAATTCAAGTGTCTAGCCTCTAGTGGTATCCACACAATCTATTGATGGTTGGATCACTAATAACATGCAATTATATTATACATTTTGTGCAAGTTTTCTCTACAATGTAATCATAAATGCATGTTATGATGATTTAAATTGATTAAATTGATAAATTCTATGTGTTAAAAGATATTATTGCTTTTTCTTAACTTCGTAGCATTTTATGGCCATTTAATGATATTGATTTATCAAGAATATGATTTTCTTTTATTATAAAATGAAATTTCTATTTAAAATGTCTTTATTGACATGAAAATATTTATGAAATCCATTTTCTGATGAATTTTATTTAATGAATTTATTTCTATGAGGAAATTAATATTTTTCTAGATTTTAGGGAATTTTTTGGGAATATTTAGTAAATTAAAATCATAGAAAATGTTTTCTTAAAATATTTAAATAAATTAAACTAATAATAAATAAATAAATTATTCAAAAAGAAGAGAGGAGAGAGAGTCATTCTCTCTCTCTCTCTCTTTCTCTCTCCCTCTATCTCCCGTTGTCTTTCTCTCTCTCCTCGCATCTCCTCGCGATGGAAATTTTCCCGTCGCGAGGAGAACTCCCTCTCCTCTCTTCCTCTCTCTCCTGCGCGCTCCTCTCTCCCTCTCCCTCTCTCTTGCGCTCGCAGGGGAGAGGAGGAGGAAGACTCCTCCTTCCCATCCGCTCCCTCTCTTGTCATCTCTCTCTTTTCTCTACCGTGCGTCTCTCTATTGCTCTTTCTCTCCTCGAATCTCTCTCTCTCTCCCGCAATCACTCTTCTCTCCTTCTCTCCCCCGAGCATATGTGGGCGCGTAAGGGAGGAGGGGGAGATTTCTTCTCCCCTCACCCTCTTCTGTCTGTCCGCTCTCTCTCACTCTCTCGCGATGGAGATTTTACGTCGCAAGAGAGAGAGAGAGGGTGGCACGCCTTGCGACAAAAAATTTTCGTTGTGAGGAGAGGTGCTCTCTTTGCTCTTCTGTTCTCTCCCCCAGCTCGTCCTCTCTTCCTCTCCCCATGCATTTTTCACTTGAGCATGCAGCGGAGGAGCGTGCAATTTTTTCCTCTTTCTCCCTCTCTATCTCTCTCTCTCGGGCGGCGGAAGAAATATGTCGTGTGTGAGCTTTGCCTGTGTCCACTATGACCACTTCTCGCCATCGCGAGAGAGAGGAGAGAAAAGAGATGAGGGAGATAGAGAGAAAGATCAAGAGATAGGAGAGGGGCATTTAACATAATTATTTTATATTTCAGCGAAGTTTGGGTGGAGCCGTTTGACGAAACGAGACCGCGAGGTCGTCGATTTCACACGGTCTCGTGTCAAAAATAATACCGAACTTACCAATTTGGGGAATTAAGAGAGAATTGAGGGGTATAATGGTAAATACGGGTCGAATCCACAGGGAATTTAGGTATTTTCGAGATATCTTTTAGAATTTGGTCAAATTGGATGACTAATTGAGGTGAGAAATTAGGGAAAATGGTGGATTTAGAAAGATAACTTCAAAACGAATCCACAGAATCAAGAATCGTTGAATTTGGACTTGATTTCGCGGAGAAATCGAAATTTGAAGTGGAGAGAAATTTTCGGACGTTGAAATCGTAATTTTAGATGAAATTCTATGAAATTGAAAGCTAAATCCTAATCTAAACGAAAATTAAAGATAATAGGAGGATAATTGAGGTAAAACCGCTTCCACTAAACCCGTTTAGCGATCAAAACGAGGTGATTAAGCCGATTAATCACCGAAAACGTCAAGATCGTCACGCCGAGCTTCAAGCGTCGATTTCTCCCTCGATTTTCCACCAAATCTCGACTTCTACCCCTCCATGGATGCGGAATTGAGAGAGGAGGAGGAAGAACTCGAGAGAAATGAGTGGATCGGTGTCTAGACAAGTCAACTTGATTGAAATCCAACTCGAATGCATACATCGATGAAGAACAACTCTATTTATAATAAATTTGGGCGTAACCGTCCGATCGTTTTGATCGACGGTTACGATGAAACGGTCCACGATGGACCGTTTCGATTAAGTCGTGGCCGTCGGATCGTGATGGACGGCCACGATTTAATCCGGAGATAAGCGTTATAAAAACGCTTCAAATTTCGCCCTTTCGATCTCGATCCAACGGCTAAGATTCGAGCCGCGCCGATTGATCTCAGCCGTTATAACGCTTCAAATTGACGCACGTGTTGATTGATCTCCGGTGCGCCACGTGTCCACGCGATCGGCGCATGAGATGCCGCCACGTGGCTCTAATCTAGCCGTTATAACTCTTTTTATCGCGCACGTGTGTTGATCTTGATCCGTGGACCGCGCTCACTTGATCAACGCGTGGGATCGACGCGCGCCGTCGATCCGACGATCCTCCTCGCGCCACGTCACCTGAAATATAAAAATGAGTGTGGATTAGTCCCACACGGAGAAATAAGAACGAGATCGTCGGGTTTATAAGACCCGACGATCTATATGGGTATGACCCTTCCCATATAGGGGAGGACAAAGACCCATTTTTATAATATATAATAAATAAATATAAGGCATATATATCGCGCCACGTAGGCGCGCTGCGCGGGTCCGCGTGGCTCTGCCACGTGGCCTTGCGTGCCACGTCGCACCCGCGCGGGCCCCGCGCCCTTTTTACCCTTTTTTAATATTTATTTTTAACGTTTTTAAATAGAAATTTAAATTAGAAAAATCAGGAAAAATCCAGAAAAAATCCCTAAAATTGTAAAAATCATATCTTTTCATATATAACTCCAAATGAATCCAAATTTCTTTCATTGGATCTGAAATTTAATTATCTATCATTCTAAAAATTCAAAAATATTTAAATAACAAGAGATTTAATTTATATTTCAAAAATACATTCATTTCTTTAAGATTTTAACTTTAGAAAATTAAATAAATGTTCATAAATATGATTTCTCTCATTATTTAGCTTTAAAAACCATTCATAATCTCAAGTAAAGATGGGTTATAAAATCATTTATCCTTAATTTATCATAATTAACCCTAATTTAGTGCATTTTGAGATTATGACATAAATATGCATAGAATGATAGAAATGCACTCAAAGTATGATAACATGCACATAAATATAATGTTTTATGCCTTAAATTGCATGAATAATCATGTTTTATCATGTTAAGATTGCATGTTATCACACCCCCCAACTTAAATAATTGCTAGTCTCTTAGCAATTTCCTATAGAATCTCCCTAGAAAATCCTTTCTACTTCTCAATCCTACTACTAAAGAGGTGAAATGTATATAAGTATGATTACTTTTCCTCATAGTGTGGACCATAGTGATCTAGATTCCATTTCTAGGTTGACTTCTTTAGTGTATATTAGGGTAGTGCTCATCGGCTGATGCTCGAGTCTAATTCTCAATTGTGATCGAGGTGAGCATATCTAAGGTTTAATGCTATGGGGATGAAAAGATCCTCACACTCTCATGAGCAGATGTAATCCTTACCCTCTCCATAGATTCATCACTCCTTCCCTCAAAATGGAGGCTACTTAATGTATTAGAATTCCCTTCAACTTACCTCCCTCCTAAAAAGAGTGCAATTTCAAAGGTATTCCTATCTTGGGATGCAGCGTTTGAGGTGGTTGAAAGAAATTTAAAGACACTATTTCTAAAGGAATGATGTGGTTAAAAGCAAACATGTGTGTAAACAAAGTGGATTTAAAAAGCAAAGGTGGTGCCACTTATGATAATTTTAGCTCCCAAATGATGTGGATGGTGATGGATGATAGGGATAAATGGAAATGGTAGAGATGGTTGATAAGTCCAAATTATCCTGATTAATTATGTCGTTATGCCTTTATTTGGACTTAATCAATGAAAGTGTATCTAAAAAAATTTCCCTTCAACTCCTAGCTATCTGAAGATTAGGCTTAGTAAAAGGGGTCGATCCAAGGGAGGATACGGCAAAGTCTATTTTTTTATTAAAATCAAAACCTCTTCTCATCCAACTAATTCCATAATTGTCTAGCTGTGAATATTTTCTATTTCTCCCTGTATTTTTTAATTTCCACTTATTATGCTAAAGAAAAGAAAATAAACTCTTTTGACACAGTTTATTTTTTTTTTCACTTAAGATTTGAAAGAAAGATTAAAAAAAAAACTTTTGACTGTAAGAGCTTCTGTTTATTCAATATTAGAATTCAATTTCAAATTTTTCACCTATTATCTTCTATTTTATTCTCATTTAATTTTCTCAACTTTTAAAAAAAAAATATGATTTTAAAACTATTTTAATATTTTTTTTATTTCCTACTTAAAAGAAAAGGATGACAATGCATGTAATAACAGTCTAAGAATCTGAAACCTAAGATCTCTGTTGAATTAAAATGCAAGGATACTACAAGCTAATTGTACTGATTATAAATCTCTCTAGCCTATATCTAGTCTAATTTGCATAAAAACAGAATGCTCATATGAATCTTTTAATTGGATTTTCAAACAACATGAAACAGCAGAAAGGAAAGATTATATTTCTTTAATGTCATCTTGTTTTCTGCCAAAGAAAGAAGAAAGATAATGAAATGATAAAACTAACTGAGTAAAAAAAATCACCGTATAAACCTAAAATTGAATTAATATCAATGCAACAAGACGTAAAAAAAAACAAATGATACCTGCTATCGGAAGGAACTTCTGTACTAAAATTCAGTAACTAACTTTTTAGATTTGACGAGAAGAGAAATATTTAACGAAATTAGTAAGCCGAGCATATAATTCCTAGAATTAGTTTTAAATCGAAATCAAAAAGAAGGAAAGAAAGAACGAACACAGTTGCTTCTGCAAGAATCTATCTCTGTCGACACATCTAAAGAAGGATTAAGGCAAATCCAGTGGAAAGAAAAAAAAGAAAGAAAACAAAATAATTCCTAAACATAAAACGATTCCGACGGACCTCGAAGCTTCAAATTGATGTAAACAACTCGACGAACTCCTTCAAATCTTCAGCAATCGTTGATCCGATCTTCTCGCTTGTGTCCTCCGAGGCCAATCAAACATTGGAGCGAAAAGAAAAATCAAGACAAGCTTCTCCCGTCTCCTCTCCTCCTCTTAAAGAACATCGAAACCCCCTTTGAAATCGCTACGGTTTCCCCCTTCTTCTGCGAGTTTGTTAGGTCCTCGGTGCGGTTCGCTCCACACGCGCGTGAGTGCTCTTTGCTGCAGTTGGTCGTCGCCTGGTCTCCCTCCATCTGATTGGTGGAGGGTGACTTGAATACTTTGATACTCGTACGCAACAGAGAAGCTGGCAGTTGGTCGTGTACATAGCGCCATGTACACAACCTATCACTCCCTTGTGTGATTGGTTAGCTCCTGACGCCGTGCATCTCCTGTCCACATTATCTTGAACATTTATTAGTACATATCAGCCCATTAAGGGCATTACTAAAATAGACAGAAATTTAAAGAGATTAATGAAAGTAATTCTTGATGTGAAACAAAATATTATGTAAAAAAACAATTAGTTGTGAGAGTAATTATTACTTCTAGTTTGTCATGATATCATTGATTATTCGGTATTATAGACCATTATTTCAAGTTGAATGAAATCTTTATTCTAAGCATAATCCACATGAAAATATGCAAAATAATATCTAATTTGGGACATTTAATGACCACAATGCAATTGAAATTGATGATAAAGACGAAAACTTTTCGTATTATCATAACCCCCCATTTTACTTATTGCTAGTCCCTTAGCAATGATTAAGGCTTCAGCACGAGATACACTATGTTACCTTCACTTTGCATCATAATGACAGGGTATTTTAAGTTTCCCCTATCGGTGCCATATTATCATTCCCTTTTTCAGAAATGAAGAAAAGAAGATATTGATGATAGGCTTGTGCAGGGGTCATCATTTCTTCAACTTGAACCATGAGACTCTGCTGCTAAAAATTGAAGGGAATAAACGGAGGAAAAAATAAAAAGAAATTTCCCCTTCCACATGAGTTGAACTCTGTCTTTTTGGTGTTAGCCACTGGGGTTTTAAATTAAGATTGCTGCCCCCCTCCTTTTCATGTGTAAGGATTTTTAAGATTTGGTCAGAATATAACTTTCTTTGAGGGTATAACCCACTTATTCACAACATAACTTGTCTTACTCACTACTGCTAGCAACTTATTTGCGGCTGTCACCACTTATTTGGAATATGATGTTGCACTGCAGCTTATTTCCCTCTTTTTTTGGTCTTACACATGAAAAGACAGGGGGTTTAAATTAGAGTTTTCTCCCCTTAATTTTCACCTATAGCCAAAGTAACTCATGGGTTGGAGAAATGATTGGGTGAGGTATGAGATTCAGAATATAAAGCCAACTCTAGCAGTAAGGTCTCATAATCCCAGTTGAAGTTTTCCACCAAACTCTCCTACACAGCTTTTAGTCATCTTTGGCTTCCACTAGCACTGTAGGTTACCCAATGTCATTCAGCCACTATATTGACAATGTATCTTGAGCTTTTGCCTTAATCATATGCTAAAGACTAAGTACATCTGCTTAAAAATGTTTACTGTCCTTGTAATAATAATAATTTTGAAGAACTCCCACTGTTATTACTATGTATCCACTGTATGCAGATGAAACTTCTACCTTCTATATTATGCTAATGGTAAAATAAGTAAAACACTTAAAGATGCAAAGATTATTCTTTTAACGCATTCTTAAGTATGAAAGCTAAAAAAAATTTTGAAAATGCAAACCGTAGCTTTTATTAGTTGGCAGAAACTTCTGTACAGTCTTCATTAGTACTCCACCTCACATTTTCCTTTTACTGCAAAAGAATATGCTTCATTATTCTTATTTGACAGAATTGTACCTACAAGGTAAAAAAAAAAAAATTTAAACTTGCTGTTAACATAAAATGTAATGGCAATTATAACAGAGTCTATACAGCTCTTTTTTTTTTTTTTTATTTTTTTATTTTATAACAGAAAAAAAATGTTACCCTACGCTGGGATCTTGTAAATTTTGGACTTCAAAAGTTGAACTTGAGGGAAAGTTTTGATTTTCAAGTTCTATATATGGCTTAAGCCTCTGCCCATTTACCTTAAATTGGGTTTTATTTTTTTCATTTTCAATAAGAACAACTCCATTATCATAGCTTTCAATAACTACCATTGGTCCATCCCATTTAGATTTCAACTTGCCTGGAAATAACTTTAAACGAGAGTTATACACCCATACCTTCTGTCCTGGAGAGAATGTCTTACGGTTGAGGTGTTTATCGTGAAACTTCTTCATTTTGTCCTTGTAAATCAGAGAATTGTTGTAAGCTTCATTCCTTAATTCTTCTAATTCATGTAACTGGAGCAGCCTTGCTTTTCCTGCATTATCTAAAGAAAGGTTAAGTTTTCTTATAGCCCAATAACTTCTGTGTTGAATTTCCACAGGCAGATGACAAGCTTTACCATAAACTAATCTAAATGGTGACATTCCTAAAGGTGTTTTATAAGCTGTTCTATATGCCCACAATGCATCATAGAGTTTGGTGGACCAATCCTTACCATCTAACCTTACAATTTTCTTTAAAATTTTCTTTACCTCCCTGTTGGTGTTCTCAACCTGACCATTGGCTTGAGGATGATAAGGAGTTGTGATTCGATGCTCCACTCCGTATTTCTTTAACATCAGTTGCAATTGTTGGTTATTAAAATGCCTCGAATGCATACATCGATGAAGAACAACTCTATTTATACTAAATTTGGGCGTAACCGTCCGATCGTTTTGATCGACGGTTACGATGAAACGAAACACTGGAATCGACATCAAAAAGATACGTTCTTCCATGAGCTCAAGTACTATTTTTGGGAAGAACCACTCCTATTCCTCCTAGGATACGACCAGATCATCAGACGATGCATACTAGAGGAAGAGCAAGGAGACATCTTGGCGATGTGTCACTCATCGACGTGCGGAGGACATTTTTGCGGCACACAAGACCGCGGATAAGATCCTATAGAGCGGCTTCTATTGGCCCTCCATCTTCAAGGATGCCCACTGTTTTTATATATAATGCTTATAGTGTCAAGAGGCGTTAAACATCTCCAAGTGAGATGAGATGCCGATGCGGCCAATCCTTGAAGTAGAGATTTTTGATCTATAGGGGATAGACTTCATGGGACCTTTCCCACCTTCTGACGGGAAAGAGTACATACTAGTGGGGGTAGATTATGTGTCCAAGTGGGTCGAAGCGATCCCCACTAGGACAAACAATCATCAGGAGGTACTGAGATTTTTCACACAATGCATCTTTGCCCGATACGGTTGTCCAAGGGCCATCATCAGTGACGGCGACTCACACTTCAATAATGCTCACTTCCGTGCATTGTTGAAGAAGTACGGAGTACACCACTGCGTCACCATGCCATACCACCCCCAGAAGAATGGGTAAGTAGTGGTAAGTAATTGAGAATTCAAGACTATACTTAAGAAGATAAATCGACCAGATGAGAAGGATTGGGCACACAAGCTTCCGGCTTATCTTCGGGAAAGCCTGCCATCTTCCGGTTGAGCTAGAGCATCGAGCCTATTGGGCTATCAAGAAGCTCAACCTATCTTTGGACGAAGCAGGGAAACAATGACTTCTCCAGCTTCAGAAGTTACAGGAGTTGAGGCACGACGCGTACGAGAACGCGACGATCTACAAGGAAAAGACCAAAGCCTTCCACGATCGACATATCCGACGACGATCATTCCAGGTCAACGAAAAGGTTTGGCTCAACAATTCGTGCCTTAAGCTCTTTCCTGGGAAGGTGCACTCTTGATGTGATGGTCCATATGTGGTTTTGGAGTTGTTCGATGGCTGATCGGTACTCATCTCTAACGTCAAATATGGTAGAAAACTCAAGATAAATGCCCATCGTCTCAAGCTGTACTTGACATCGAGCCACCCCGCACCGGCGGATAAGGTATATCTGCATCTTCCCGAGCACTTGAGGACGTGACGGTATCACCCTCGACCTATCATTAGTCGTAGGATTTATTATAGTTTCTTCTGGCTGAAGACGTTAAACTTAGGACTCTTGGAAGGCACCCCAAGATTATCTTACCTTTTTAGTTTTCTTTGTTTTTCAGTTTTTATAGATATCACAGAACTACACTAGGAAAGGGTGTACCTGCACGAAATCCCGCGAACAAGTATCACGGATTAATGAGTTTTTCTAAACCTTTATCCTCTCACCACATTTTTGTATCTTTGTCATGCCATGATTCGATGTTTTTGCTATCTTTTACATAAGCATGTAGTTTTTATTGAGGGCAATGAAAGATTCTAGTTGGGGGGTGAGGACTTAGAAAAAGCTCTACTATTTTCAAAATTTTTTAAATTCTACATTATAATAATCTCCTATTTTTCAAAAATTTGATCTACTCTATCCCACCTTAGAAGTCTTGACATCTGGATTGTTAGAGGCATCGCACATAATTTCAAAAGGAAATTCCCATCTTGGGGCTTGCAAGATAGGTGCCTTTATAAGTGCTTCTTTAATGAGTAAGAATGAAGATCTAGCCTCTTCTCCTAAAGAAAAATCCACATTATTACAAAGCAAATGTGTTAGAGGTTTTGCTATTTTTGCGAAATCCTTTATGAAGCGACGATAAAATCCAGCGTGTCCTAAAAAAATCCTCTAAGTTGTTTTTTTGGTTACGTGGTAAGGGTAGATTCTTGATGACCTCCACTTTGGCTTGGTCCACTTTGATTCCCTCCTTGCTGATAATTTGGCCCAAGACAATCCCTTCCTCCACCATAAAATGGGATTTCTCCCAACTTAGGACTAGATTGTTCTGCACACAGATTTTCAAGACTTGTTCAAGATTAATTAAACATTCATCAAAATGACATACCAAAAAAACAGAAAAAGTCATCCATAAAGATTTCTAAAAAAATACACCAATATATTCAGAAAAATAATGCATTCATACACCGTTGAAAAGTTGCCGGTGCATTGCATAATCCAAAAGGCATTCTTTTAAAAGCAAAAGTACCTATAGGGCATGTAAAAGTTGTTTTTTCTTGATCATATTCGTGAACTGCAATTTGGTTATACCCTGAGTAGCCATCTAGGAAACAGTAGAATTTTTTTGTCCAAACTAATCTCTCTAGAATTTGATCTCGTAAATGGGAGTGGATAATGATCTTTCTTTGTTGCCTCATTTAATTTTCTGTAATCAATACATACACGATGTCCCGGATACAACTCTTGTCTCGCATTTCCTCTCCCTTTTCATTTTTTTCACAACTGTAGTTCCAGATTTTTGGTACCACATGGATTGGACTTACCCACTGACTATCAGAAATGGCATAAATGAAATCTGCTTGTAACCATTTTAGAGTTTCCTTCTTAACTACTTCAAAAAAATATGAGGATTCAACCTTCTTTGAGGTTGCCTAGTTGGTCTTGAATCTTCTTCTAAAAAAATTCGATGTTCACAAATTTCTGGGCTTATTCCTTTAATATCTCCAATAGTCCAACCTATTGCTGTTTGATATTGTGATATCACTGCTATCAATTTTTTTTCTTGTTCTTCTAATAATGACGAGGAGATTATAATAGGTTTAGACCTTCCTTCATCTAAAAAGATATATTTCAAAGTTTCAGGTAAGGGTTTGAGTTCTAATTCTTCTCCTATTTCTGCAACTAATATCGAATTCAGGTCTATTTCTGTCTCTACTAATTCAATAGACATTACCTCCAAACTTAATTGATCATATTCTTTTTCACCTTCTAGTAATTGATCAATTCCATTTATATCTTCACAAACATAATCAGGTATCCTCTTTAAGTTTGGAATTGGAATTTCTAACTTATCATGTCCCATCCTCAATTCTATCCTACCTTTATCAAAATCAGCAATTGCCCTAGCTGTTGCAAGAAAAGGTCTGCCCAGAATTATTGGAGCATTACAAATTGCTCCAATAATTTTCACATCTGTTACTATAAAATCTACAGGAAATGCTAAATTTCCTACAATAACAATCACATCTTCTGATTTTCCATATGGAGCTCGTATTGATCCATCCGCCAATTGCAATTCCAACTTAATTGGCTCTAGATCACTGAGTTTAAATCTGTCAAAAACAAGTTTTGGTAAAATATTAACACTTGCTCCAGTGTCTAAAAGAACTCTATTAAATTCCAAGCTTTGAATAGTACACTTGATTAATGGTGCTCCAGGATCTTTCTGTTTTTTTCAGGGAGGCTATGTAAAAGGATAGAGCCGACATTCTCGTAAAGCTTAATTCTTTTTCCGTGAAGAAGTGCTTAAGTCCTTCACAAACTTGCCATAAGTAGGGATGTATTGGATAGCATCTGTGAGTGGAATAGTAATATTTGTGTTTCTAAAGACATCTAATAAGTGAGAATTTTCTGTTTTCTTTTTCGGTTGATGTCAATGCATTTGGGAAAGGAATTGATCTTTCCTCTTTTTTCCTTTTTCCTCCCTTGATTCAGGGAATAACTTCGAATCTAAAACTTCCTTTACTCGAAGTCTGATTTTTCTTCTTCCCCTGCTCTAATCTCTTCTGTTTTTCCAATTATATTGGGAAGCATCTTCCCATTCCTAAGACATGAAATAGCATTCAATGATCTGTTAGTTTTTTCATGTTCTTGACAAAAATTCATATTTTTAGCATTTTTTGATACTATAAAAGAATTGCATGTATTTAATTGTGTTCTGTTATTATAAGATAAATTTCTAGGATTAACACAAGGCTTGGTTGGAAACTGACCTGAAAAATTACCTTTTGCAGATGATTCTTCCAATTTACCTTTATTCTTTTGTTCTCGGGGCTCTTCACTCCTCATCACCATGCCTTGTGTAGATTTCAGCATCTCAATATGTGTCAATAACAGCTTCTTCTCTTCTTCCCATGCTCTCTCCTTATCCTGCAAACGTTTCACAGTCTCCCACAAATTTTGATTAGAGGAATGATTAACATAATTTGGAGCACCCGGATGAGAGATAAGTGCATTTTGGTGGAACTGTTGACCATGCTGAAACTGTGGTTGACCATGATGAAATTGCAGGTTTTGGTATGGTGGGGGCTGGTTTTGATAGTAATGTGTATTTTGATGAACAAGAGGTTGACCTTGCATCTTGGGCTGGTGATGCTGCATTCCTATTCCTTGCTGTATGTTATTATGCCCATGATTAATCATTTTGCCCCCAGCATGCCAATTGCTAGTATTTTGGTGTTGACCAAATGCATTAACTTGCTCAGTTTGTATTGCCTTACATTGCTCTTGCAAATGGTCATTTGATGCACACATTCCACAACTAGAATTCACCTGCACTTTACTTACATTTGCTTCGGGCTTGATTGTATTTAGTGCATCTTTAAGAAGGTGTTTAAAATTTTCTGTTATCTCAAGGAGAGATTGTTTCATCTCTCTTTCCATCCTTTCCATCTTAACCTCTGTTTCCATACCCTTAACATCAATTACTCCTCTTTTAATTCCTCCAGTTCTTGAATCTATCATTGAGCTTTGTCGGAAAACCCAATCTTCTACAAATTCCTCCATACGTTTCAAAGATTCATTTGCTCTTGTGTTGAGGAAGTTTCCCCCACTTGATATGTCAATAAGTTGCCTTTCTTGATAATCCAACCCTTGGTAAAATATCTGAGCTAATTCATGATCAGGAATGCCGTGGTGAGGGCATTTCCTGGTTAATATCATAAATCTTTCCCAAGCCTCTCCAAAAGTTTCATTACCTTGTGTAAAATCTCTTATTGCTTTCCTCAGAGCATGTGTTCTTCCATATGAAAAAAATACTTCGTAGGAAGCTTGTTTGAACCTCTTGCCAAGTTGTAAAAGTCTTCCCCGTACCATTTAGCTATTCTCTTGCTCGATCTTTTTAAGGCAAATGGTAAAAAGCATTAATTTCACCGCTTTCCCGAGAAATTCTCGGAAAATAATAGGATGAACAAAATTGAGTAAACTCCCGCAAAAATTCATATGGTTCATCGCTAAACCTCCCATGGAAGCTTGGTAAGAAATTCAACATGGTGGCATCAATCTTGAAATTTGCATTATCATTCAATGGTGCTGAAATCCTTGTAAACGCTTCATAATCTGATGGTGCCGACAATTCTTTCAGTGTTAGCTCGCTCTGATCTTTTCCATCCTTTGCTTTATCTGCCATAGTCTCTTTGACAGTGATTTCCCTTGAACTCTTATCTTGTTCTATTTGCAACTTATGTTCTTCTCTGTCGTCAAATTGAATCAGCAACTTTTGTCTTACTGATCTTCTTCCGTGCATATAGTGCCGTGCTTTATTTTGATAAGAAGAAACAAACAAGAGTAATAGTGATTTTTGCACTTTTGTCAGTTATAATCAGAGAGAAAAAAATGCAGCGATGAAAATCTAATGAGAATTAGTTCCTAACAACATAAAAAAAATACAATTCGCCTTTTTGCCTCCCCGGCAGCGGCGCCAATTGATAAGTCCAAATTATCCTGATTAATTATGTCGTTATGCCTTTATTTGGACTTAATCAATGAAAGTGTATCTAAAAAAATTTCCCTTCAACTCCTAGCTATCTGAAGATTAGGCTTAGTAAAAGGGGTCGATCCAAGGGAGGATACGGCAAAGTCTATTTTTTTATTAAAATCAAAACCTCTTCTCATCCAACTAATTCCATAATTGTCTAGCTGTGAATATTTTCTATTTCTCCCTGTATTTTTTAATTTCCACTTATTATGCTAAAGAAAAGAAAATAAACTCTTTTGACACAGTTTATTTTTTTTTTCACTTAAGATTTGAAAGAAAGATTAAAAAAAAACTTTTGACTGTAAGAGCTTCTGTTTATTCAATATTAGAATTCAATTTCAAATTTTTTACCTATTATCTTCTATTTTATTCTCATTTAATTTTCTCAACTTTTAAAAAAATTTTTATGATTTTAAAACTATTTTAATATTTTTTATTTCCTACTTAAAAGAAAAGGATGACAATGCATGTAATAACAGTCTAAGAATCTGAAACCTAAGATCTCTGTTGAATTAAAATGCAAGGATACTACAAGCTAATTGTACTGATTATAAATCTCTCTAGCCTATATCTAGTCTAATTTGCATAAAAACAGAATGCTCATATGAATCTTTTAATTGGATTTTCAAACAACATGAAACAGCAGAAAGGAAAGATTATATTTCTTTAATGTCATCTTGTTTTCTGCCAAAGAAAGAAGAAAGATAATGAAATGATAAAACTAACTGAGTAAAAAAAATCACCGTATAAACCTAAAATTGAATTAATATCAATGCAACAAGACGTAACAAATGATACCTGCTATCGGAAGGAACTTCTGTACTAAAAATTCAGTAACTAACTTTTTTTAGATTTGACGAGAAGAGAAAGATTTAACGAAATTAGTAAGCCGAGCATATAATTCCTAGAATTAGTTTTAAATCGAAATCAAAAAGAAGGAAAGAAAGAACGAACACAGTTGCTTCTGCAAGAATCTATCTCTGTCGACACATCTAAAGAAGGATTAAGGCAAATCCAGTGGAAAGAAAAAAAAGAAAGAAAACAAAATAATTCCTAAACATAAAACGATTCCGACGGACCTCGAAGCTTCAAATTGATGTAAACAACTCGACGAACTCCTTCAAATCTTCAGCAATCGTTGATCCGATCTTCTCGCTTGTGTCCTCCAGGCCAATCAAACATTGGAGCGAAAGAAAATCAAGACAAGCTTCTCCCGTCTCCTCTCCTCCTCTTAAAGAACATCGAAACCCCCTTTGAAATCGCTACGGTTTCCCCCTTCTTCTGCGAGTTTGTTAGGTCCTCGGTGCGGTTCGCTCCACACGCGCGTGAGTGCTCTTTGCTGCAGTTGGTCGTCGCCTGGTCTCCCTCCATCTGATTGGTGGAGGGTGACTTGAATACTTTGATACTCGTACGCAACAGAGAAGCTGGCAGTTGGCCGTGTACATAGCGCCATGTACACAACCTATCACTCCCTTGTGTGATTGGTTAGCTCCTGACGCCGTGCATCTCCTGTCCACATTATCTTGAACATTTATTAGTACATATCAGCCCATTAAGGGCATTACTAAAATAGACAGAAATTTAAAGAGATTAATGAAAGTAATTCTTGATGTGAAACAAAATATTATGTAAAAACAATTAGTTGTGAGAGTAATTATTACTTCTAGTTTGTCATGATATCATTGATTATTCGATATTATAGACCATTATTTCAAGTTGAATGGAATCTTTATTCTAAGCATAATCCACATGAAAATATGCAAAATAATATCTAATTTGGGACATTTAATGACCACAATGCAATTGAAATTGATGATAAAGACGAAAACTTTTGCGTATTATCATAACCCCCCATTTTACTTATTGCTAGTCCCTTAGCAATGATTAAGGCTTCAGCACGAGATACACTATGTTACCTTCACTTTGCATCATAATGACAGGTATTTTAAGTTTCCCCTATCGGTGCCATATTATCATTCCCTTTTCAGAAATGAAGAAAAGAAGATATTGATGATAGGCTTGTGCAGGGTCATCATTTCTTCAACTTGAACCATGAGACTCTGCTGCTAAAATTGAAGGGAATAAACGGAGGAAAAAAATAAAAAAAGAAATTTCCCCTTCCACATGAGTTGAACTCTGTCTTTTTGGTGTTAGCCACTGGGGTTTTAAATTAAGATTGCTGCCCCCCTCCTTTTCATGTGTAAGGATTTTTAAGATTTGGTCAGAATATAACTTTCTTTGAGGGTATAACCCACTTATTCACAACATAACTTGTCTTACTCACTACTGCTAGCAACTTATTTGCGGCTGTCACCACTTATTTGGAATATGATGTTGCACTGCAGCTTATTTCCCTCTTTTTTTGGTCTTACACATGAAAAGACAGGGGGTTTAAATTAGAGTTTTCTCCCCTTAATTTTCACCTATAGCCAAAGTAACTCATGGGTTGGAGAAATGATTGGGTGAGGTATGAGATTCAGAATATAAAGCCAACTCTAGCAGTAAGGTCTCATAATCCCAGTTGAAGTTTTCCACCAAACTCTCCTACACAGCTTTTAGTCATCTTTGGCTTCCACTAGCACTGTAGGTTACCCAATGTCATTCAGCCACTATATTGACAATGTATCTTGAGCTTTTGCCTTAATCATATGCTAAAGACTAAGTACATCTGCTTAAAAATGTTTACTGTCCTTGTAATAATAATAATTTTTTTTTTTTTTTTTTTTTTGAAGAACTCCCACTGTTATTACTATGTATCCACTGTATGCAGATGAAACTTCTACCTTCTATATTATGCTAATGGTAAAATAAGTAAAACACTTAAAGATGCAAAGATTATTCTTTTAACGCATTCTTAAGTATGAAAGCTAAAAAAAATTTTGAAAATGCAAACCGTAGCTTTTATTAGTTGGCAGAAACTTCTGTACAGTCTTCATTAGTACTCCACCTCACATTTTCCTTTTACTGCAAAAGAATATGCTTCATTATTCTTATTTGACAGAATTGTACCTACAAGGTAAAAAAAAAAAAATTTAAACTTGCTGTTAACATAAAATGTAATGGCAATTATAACAGAGTCTATACAGCTCTTTTTTTATTTTATAACAGAAAAAAAATGTTACCCTACGCTGGGATCTTGTAAATTTTGGACTTCAAAAGTTGAACTTGAGGGAAAGTTTTGATTTTCAAGTTCTATATATGGCTTAAGCCTCTGCCCATTTACCTTAAATTGGGTTTTTATTTTCATTTTCAATAAGAACAACTCCATTATCATAGCTTTCAATAACTACCATTGGTCCATCCCATTTAGATTTCAACTTGCCCGGAAATAACTTTTAAACGAGAGTTATACACCCATACCTTCCGTCCCGGAGAGAATGTCTTACGGTTGAGGTGTTTATCGTGAAACTTCTTCATTTTTGTCCTTGTAAATCGGAGAATTGTTGTAAGCTTCATTCCTTAATTCTTCTAATTCATGTAACTCGGAGCAGCCTTGCTTTTCCTGCATTATCTAAAGAAAGGTTAAGTTTTCTTATAGCCCAATAACTTCGTGTTGAATTTCCACAGTGCAGATGACAAGCTTTACCATAAACTAATCTAAATGGTGACATTCCTAAAGGTGTTTTATAAGCTGTTCTATATGCCCACAATGCATCATAGAGTTTGGTGGACCAATCCTTACCATCTAACCTTACAATTTTCTTTAAAAATTTTCTTTTACCTCCTCGTTGGTGTTCTCAACTCCGACCATTGGCTTGAGGATGATAAGGAGTTGTGATTCGATGCTCCACTCCGTATTTCTTTAACATCAGTTGCAATTGTTGGTTATTAAAATGCCTCGAATGCATACATCGATGAAGAACAACTCTATTTATACTAAATTTGGGCGTAACCGTCCGATCGTTTTGATCGACGGTTACGATGAAACGAAACACTGGAATCGACATCAAAAAGATACGTTCTTCCATGAGCTCAAGTACTATTTTTGGGAAGAACCACTCCTATTCCTCCTAGGATACGACCAGATCATCAGACGATGCATACTAGAGGAAGAGCAAGGAGACATCTTGGCGATGTGTCACTCATCGACGTGCGGAGGACATTTTGCGGCACACAAGACCGCGGATAAGATCCTATAGAGCGGCTTCTATTGGCCCTCCATCTTCAAGGATGCCCACTGTTTTTATATATAATGCTTATAGTGTCAAGAGGCGTTAAACATCTCCAAGTGAGATGAGATGCCGATGCGGCCAATCCTTGAAGTAGAGATTTTTGATCTATAGGGGATAGACTTCATGGGACCTTTCCCACCTTCTGACGGGAAAGAGTACATACTAGTGGCGGTAGATTATGTGTCCAAGTGGGTCGAAGCGATCCCCACTAGGACAAACAATCATCAGGAGGTACTGAGATTTTTCACACAATGCATCTTTGCCCGATACGGTTGTCCAAGGGCCATCATCAGTGACGGCGACTCACACTTCAATAATGCTCACTTCCGTGCATTGTTGAAGAAGTACGGAGTACACCATCATGCGTCACCATGCCATACCACCCCCAGAAGAATGGGTAAGTAGTGGTAAGTAATTGAGAATTCAAGACTATACTTAAGAAGATAAATCGACCAGATGAGAAGGATTGGGCACACAAGCTTCCGGCTTATCTTCTGGGAAAGCTCCCGCCATCTTCCCGGTTGAGCTAGAGCATCGAGCCTATTGGGCTATCAAGAAGCTCAACCTATCTTTGGACGAAGCAGTGGAAACAATGACTTCTCCAGCTTCAGAAGTTACAGGAGTTGAGGCACGACGCGTACGAGAACGCGACGATCTACAAGGAAAAAGACCAAAGCCTTCCACGATCGACATATCCGACGCACGATCATTCCAGTCAACGAAAAGGTTTGGCTCAACAATTCGTGCCTTAAGCTCTTTCCCCGGGAAGGTGCACTCTTGATGTGATGGTCCATATGTGGTTTTGGAGTTGTTCGATGGCTGATCGGTACTCATCTCTAACGTCAAATATGGTAGAAAAACTCAAGATAAATGCCCATCGTCTCAAGCTGTACTTGACATCGAGCCACCCGCACCTGGGCAGATAAGGTATATCTCGCATCTTCCCGAGCACTTGAGGACGTGATCGGTATCACCCTCGACCTATCATTAGTCGTAGGATTTATTATAGTTTCTTCTGGCTGAAGACGTTAAACTTAGGACTCTTGGAAGGCACCCCAAGATTATCTTACCTTTTTTTAGTTTTCTTTGTTTTTTTCAGCTTTTTATAGATATCACGTAACTACACTAGGAAAGGGTGTACTGCATCGAAATCCCGCGAACAAGTATCACGGATTAATGAGTTTTTTTCTAAACCTTTATCCTCTCACCACATTTTTGTATCTTTGTCATGCCATGATTCGATGTTTTTGCTATCTTTTACATAAGCATGTAGTTTTTATTGAGGGCAATGAAAGATTCTAGTTGGGGGGTGAGGACTTAGAAAAAGCTCTACTATTTTCAAAATTTTTTAAATTCTACATTATAATAATCTCCTATTTTTCAAAAATTTGATCTACTCTATCCCACCTTAGAAGTCTTGACATCTGGATTGTTAGAGGCATCGCACATAATTTCAAAAGGAAATTCCCATCTTGGGGCTTGCAAGATAGGTGCCTTTATAAGTGCTTCTTTAATGAGTAAGAATGAAGATCTAGCCTCTTCTCCTAAAGAAAAATCCACATTATTACAAAGCAAATGTGTTAGAGGTTTTGCTATTTTTGCGAAATCCTTTATGAAGCGACGATAAAATCCAGCGTGTCCTAAAAATCCTCTAAGTTGTTTTTGGTTCTGTGGTAAGGGTAGATTCTTGATGACCTCCACTTTGGCTTGGTCCACTTTGATTCCCTCCTTGCTGATAATTTGGCCCAAGACAATCCCTTCCTCCACCATAAAATGGGATTTCTCCCAACTTAGGACTAGATTGTTCTGCACACAGATTTTCAAGACTTGTTCAAGATTAATTAAACATTCATCAAATGACATACCAAAAACAGAAAAGTCATCCATAAAGATTTCTAAAAATACACCAATATATTCAGAAAATAATGCATTCATACACCGTTGAAAAGTTGCCGGTGCATTGCATAATCCAAAAGGCATTCTTTTAAAAGCAAAAGTACCTATAGGGCATGTAAAAGTTGTTTTTTCTTGATCATATTCGTGAACTGCAATTTGGTTATACCCTGAGTAGCCATCTAGGAAACAGTAGAATTTTTGTCCAGCTAATCTCTCTAGAATTTGATCTGTAAATGGGAGTGGATAATGATCTTTCTTTGTTGCCTCATTTAATTTTCTGTAATCAATACATACACGATGTCCGGATACAACTCTTGTCTGCATTTCCTCTCCCTTTTCATTTTTCACAACTGTAGTTCCAGATTTTTTTGGTACCACATGGATTGGACTTACCCACGGACTATCAGAAATGGCATAAATGAAATCTGCTTGTAACCATTTTAGAGTTTCCTTCTTAACTACTTCAAAAATATGAGGATTCAACCTTCTTTGAGGTTGCCTAGTTGGTCTTGAATCTTCTTCTATTCGATGTTCACAAATTTCCTGGGGCTTATTCCTTTAATATCTCCAATAGTCCAACCTATTGCTGTTTGATATTGTGATATCACCGCTATCAATCTTGTTCTTCTAATAATGACGAGGAGATTATAATAGGTTTAGACCTTCCTTCATCTAAAAAGATATATTTCAAAGTTTTCGTGTAAGGGTTTGAGTTCTAATTCTTCTCCTATTTCGCAACTAATATCGAATTCAGTCTATTTCTGTCTCTACTAATTCAATAGACATTACCTCCAAACTTAATTGATCATATTCTTTTTCACCTTCTAGTAATTGATCAATTCCATTTATATCTTCACAAACATAATCAGGTATCCTCTTTAAGTTTGGAATTGGAATTTCTAACTTATCATGTCCCATCCTCAATTCTATCCTACCTTTATCAAAATCAGCAATTGCCCTAGCTGTTGCAAGAAAAGGTCTGCTCAGTCCAGAATTATTGGAGCATTACAAATTGCTCCAATAATTTTCACATCTGTTACTATAAAATCTACAGGAAATGCTAAATTTCCTACAATAACAATCACATCTTCTGATTTTCCATATGGAGCTCGTATTGATCCATCCGCCAATTGCAATTCCAACTTAATTGGCTCTAGATCACTGAGTTTAAATCTGTCAAAAACAAGTTTTGGTAAAATATTAACACTTGCTCCAGTGTCTAAAAGAACTCTATTAAATTCCAAGCTTTGAATAGTACACTTGATTAATGGTGCTCCAGGATCTTTCTGTTTTTCAGGGAGGCTATGTAAAAGGATAGAGCTGACATTCTCAGAAAGCTTAATTCTTTTTTTCCGTGAAGAAGTGCTTAAGTCCTTCACAAACTTGCCATAAGTAGGGATGTATTGGATAGCATCTGTGAGTGGAATAGTAATATTTGTGTTTCTAAAGACATCTAATAAGTGAGAATTTTCTGTTTTCTTTTCGGTTGATGTCAATGCATTTGGGAAAGGAATTGATCTTTCCTCTTTTTTTTCCTTTTCCTCCCTTGATTCAGGAATAACTTCTGAATCTAAAACTTCCTTTACTGAAGTCTGATTTTTTTCTTCTTCCTGCTCTAATCTCTTCTGTTTTTTTCCAATTATATTGGGAAGCATCTTCCCATTCCTAAGACATGAAATAGCATTCAATGATCTGTTAGTTTTTTCATGTTCTTGACAAAAATTCATATTTTTAGCATTTTTTGATACTATAAAAGAATTGCATGTATTTAATTGTGTTCTGTTATTATAAGATAAATTTCTAGGATTAACACAAGGCTTGGTTGAAACCGACTGAAAAAATTACCTTTTGCGGATGATTCTTCCAATTTACCTTTTATTCTTTTGTTCTCGGGGCTCTTCACTCCTCATCACCATGCCTTGTGTAGATTTCAGCATCTCAATATGTGTCAATAACAGCTTCTTCTCTCTTCTTCCCATGCTCTCTCCTTATCCTCGCAAACGTTTCACAGCTCTCCCACAAATTTTGATTAGAGGAATGATTAACATAATTTGGAGCACCCGGATGAGAGATAAGTGCATTTTGGTGGAACTGTTGACCATGCTGAAACTGTGGTTGACCATGATGAAATTGCAGGTTTTGGTATGGTGGGGGCTGGTTTTGATAGTAATGTGTATTTTGATGAACAAGAGGTTGACCTTGCATCTTGGGCTGGTGATGCTGCATTCCTATTCCTTGCTGTATGTTATTATGCCCATGATTAATCATTTTGCTCCCAGCATGCCAATTGCTAGTATTTTGGTGTTGACCAAATGCATTAACTTGCTCAGTTTGTATTGCCTTACATTGCTCTTGCAAATGGTCATTTGATGCACACATTCCACAACTAGAATTCACCTGCACTTTACTTACATTTGCTTCGGGCTTGATTGTATTTAGTGCATCTTTAAGAAGGTGTTTAAAATTTTTCATATCTCAAGGAGAGATTGTTTCATCTCTCTTTCCATCCTTTCCATCTTAACCTCTGTTTCCATACCCTTAACATCAATTACTCCTCTTTTAATTCCTCCAGTTCTTGAATCTATCATTGAGCTTTGTCGGAAAACCCAATCTTCTACAAATTCCTCCATACGTTTCAAAGATTCATTTGCTCTTGTGTTGAGGAAGTTTCCCCCACTTGATATGTCAATAAGTTGCCTTTCTTGATAATCCAACCCTTGGTAAAATATCTGAGCTAATTCATGATCAGGAATGCCGTGGTGAGGGCATTTCCCTGGTTAATATCATAAATCTTTCCCTAAGCCTCTCCAAAAAGTTTCATTACCTTGTGTAAAAATCTCTTATTGCTTTCCTCAGAGCATGTGTTCTTCCATATGAAAAATACTTCTGTAGGAAGCTTGTTTGAACCTCTTGCCAAGTTGTAAAAGTCTTCCCCGTACCATTTAGCTATTCTCTTGCTCGATCTTTTAAGGCAAATGGTAAAAGCATTAATTTCACCGCTTTCCCGAGAAATTCCTGGAAAATAATAGGATGAACAAAATTGAGTAAACTCCCGCAAAAATTCATATGGTTCATCGCTAAACCTCCCATGGAAGCTTGGTAAGAAATTCAACATGGTGGCATCAATCTTGAAATTTGCATTATCATTCAATGGTGCTGAAATCCTTGTAAACGCTTCATAATCTGATGGTGCCGACAATTCTTTCAGTGTTAGCTCGCTCGATCTTTTCCATCCTTTGCTTTATCTGCCATAGTCTCTTTTGATGAGTGATTTCCCTTGAACTCTTATCTTGTTCTATTTGCAACTTATGTTCTTCTCTGTCGTCAAATTGAATCAGCAACTTTTTGTCTTACTGATCTTCTTCCGTGCATATAGTGCCGTGCTTTATTTTGATAAGAAGAAACAAACAAGAGTAATAGTGATTTTTTTGCACTTTTTGTCGGTTATAATCAGAGAGAGAAAAATGCAGCGATGAAAATCTAATGAGAATTAGTTCCTAACAACATAAAAAAATACACTCGCCTTTTTTGCCTCCCCAGCAGCGGCGCAATTGATAAGTCCAAATTATCCTGATTAATTATGTCGTTATGCCTTTATTTGGACTTAATCAATGAAAGTGTATCTATTTCCCTTCAACTCCTAGCTATCTGAAGATTAGGCTTAGTAAAAAGGGGTCGATCCAAGGGAGGATACGGCAAAGTCTATTTTTATTAAAAATCAAAACCTCTTCTCATCCAACTAATTCCATAAATTGTCTAGCTGTGAATATTTTCTATTTCTCCCTGTATTTTTAATTTCCACTTATTATGCTAAAGAAAAGAAAATAAACTCTTTTGACACAGCTTTATCACTTAAGATTTGAAAGAAAGATTACTTTTTGATCAGTAAAGAGCTTCTGTTTATTCAATATTAGAATTCAATTTCAAATTTTTACCTATTATCTTCTATTTTATTCTCATTTAATTTTCTCAACTTTTTATTTTTATGATTTTAAAACTATTTTAATATTTTTTATTTCCTACTTAAAAGAAAAGGATGACAATGCATGTAATAACAGTCTAAGAATCTGAAACCTAAGATCTCTGTTGAATTAAAATGCAAGGATACTACAAGCTAATTGTACTGATTATAAATCTCTCTAGCCTATATCTAGTCTAATTTGCATAAAAAAACAGAATGCTCATATGAATCTTTTAATTGGATTTTCAAACAACATGAAACAGCAGAAAGGAAAGATTATATTTCTTTTAATGTCATCTTGTTTTTCTCGCCAAAGAAAGAAGAAAGATAATGAAATGATAAAAACTAACTGAGTAAAAAATCACCGTATAAACCTAAAAATTGAATTAATATCAATGCAACAAGACGTACAAATGATACCTGCTATCGGAAGGAACTTCTGTACTAAAATTCAGTAACTAACTTTTTAGATTTGACGAGAAGAGAAATATTTAACGAAATTAGTAAGCCGAGCATATAATTCCTAGAATTAGTTTTAAATCGAAATCAAAAAGAAGGAAAGAAAGAACGAACACAGTTGCTTCTGCAAGAATCTATCTCTGTCGACACATCTAAAGAAGGATTAAGGCAAATCCAGTGGAAAGAAAAAAAAGAAAGAAAACAAAATAATTCCTAAACATAAAAACGATTCCGACGGACCTCTAAGCTTCAAATTGATGTAAACAACTCGACGAACTCCTTCAAATCTTCAGCAATCGTTGATCCGATCTTCTCGCCAGTGTCCTCCAGGCCAATCAAACATTGGAGCGAAAGAAAAATCAAGACAAGCTTCTCCTCGTCTCCTCTCCTCCTCTTAAAGAACATCGAAAACCCCCTTTTGAAATCGCTACGTTTCCCCTTCTTCTGCGAGTTTGTTAGGTCCTCGGTGCGGTTCGCTCCACACGCGCGTGAGTACTCTTTGCTGCAGTTGGTCGTCGCCTGGTCTCCCTCCATCTGATTGGTGGAGGGTGACTTGAATACTTTGATACTCGTACGCAACAGAGAAGCTGGCAGTTGGTCGTGTACATAGCGCCATGTACACAACCTATCACTCCCTTGTGTGATTGGTTAGCTCCTGACGCCGTGCATCTCCTGTCCACATTATCTTGAACATTTATTAGTACATATCAGCCCATTAAGGGCATTACTAAAATAGACAGAAATTTAAAGAGATTAATGAAAGTAATTCTTGATGTGAAACAAAATATTATGTAAAAACAATTAGTTGTGAGAGTAATTATTACTTCTAGTTTGTCATGATATCATTGATTATTCGATATTATAGACCATTATTTCAAGTTGAATGGAATCTTTATTCTAAGCATAATCCACATGAAAATATGCAAAATAATATCTAATTTGGGACATTTAATGACCACAATGCAATTGAAATTGATGATAAAGACGAAAACTTTTTGCGTATTATCATAACCCCCATTTTTACTTATTGCTAGTCCCTTAGCAATGATTAAGGCTTCAGCACGAGATACACTATGTTACCTTCACTTTGCATCATAATGACAGGTATTTTAAGTTTCCCCTATCTGTGCCATATTATCATTCCCTTTTCGAAATGAAGAAAAGAAGATATTGATGATAGGCTCTGTGCAGGGTCATCATTTCTTCAACTCCGAACCATGAGACTCTGCTGCTAAAATTGAAGGGAATAAACGGAGGAAAAATAAAAAGAAATTTCCCTTCCACATGAGTTGAACTCTGTCTTTTTGGTGTTAGCCATCTGGGGTTTTAAATTAAGATTGCTGCCCCTCCTTTTCATCGTGTAAGGATTTTTTTAAGATTTGGTCAGAATATAACTTTCTTTGAGGGTATAACCCACTTATTCACAACATAACTTGTCTTACTCATCTACTGCTAGCAACTTATTTGCGGCTGTCACCACTTATTTGGAATATGATGTTGCACTGCAGCTTATTTCCTCTGGTCTTACACATGAAAAGACAGGGGTTTAAATTAGAGTTTTCTCCCTTAATTTTCACCTATAGCCAAAGTAACTCATGGGTTGGGAGAAATGATTGGGTGAGGTATGAGATTCAGAATATAAAGCCAACTCTAGCGAGTGAAGTCTCATAATCCCAGTTGAAGTTTTCCACCAAACTCTCCTCACACAGCCTTTTAGTCATCTTTGGCTTTCCACTAGCACCGTAGGTTACCCAATGTCATTCAGCCACTATATTGACAATGTATCTTGAGCTTTTTGCCTTAATCATATGCTAAAGACTAAGTACATCTGCTTAAAAATGTTTACTGTCCTTGTAATAATAATAATTTTGAAGAACTCCCACTCGTTATTACTATGTACCCACCGTATGCGGATGAAACTTCTACCTTCTATATTATGCTAATGGTAAAATAAGTAAAAACACTTAAAGATGCAAAGATTATTCTTTTACGCATTCTTAAGTATGAAAGCTATTTTGAAAAATGCAAACCGTAGCTTTTATTAGTTGGCAGAAACTTCTGTACAGTCTTCATTAGTACTCCACCTCACATTTTCCTTTTACTGCAAAAGAATATGCTTCATTATTCTTATTTGATAGAATTGTACCTACAAGGTAAAAAAAAAAAAATTTAAACTTGCTGTTAACATAAAATGTAATGGCAATTATAACAGAGTCTATCAGACTCTCTCTCTTTTCTCTTTTTATTTTTATAACAGATGTTACCCTACGCTGGGATCTTGTAAATTTTGGACTTCAAAAGTTGAACTTGAGGGAAAGTTTTGATTTTCAAGTTCTATATATGGCTTAAGCCTCGCCATTTACCTTAAATTGGGTTTTATTTTTTTCATTTTCAATAAGAACAACTCCATTATCATAGCTTTCAATAACTACCATTGGTCCATCCCATTTAGATTTCAACTTGCCTGGAAATAACTTTAAACGAGAGTTATACACCCATACCTTCGTCCCTGGAGAGAATGTCTTACGGTTGAGGTGTTTATCGTGAAACTTCTTCATTTTGTCCTTGTAAATCAGAGAATTGTTGTAAGCTTCATTCCTTAATTCTTCTAATTCATGTAACTGGAGCAGCCTTGCTTTTCCTGCATTATCTAAAGAAAGGTTAAGTTTTCTTATAGCCCAATAACTTCTGTGTTGAATTTCCACTGGCAGATGACAAGCTTTACCATAAACTAATCTAAATGGTGACATTCCTAAAGGTGTTTTATAAGCTGTTCTATATGCCCACAATGCATCATAGAGTTTGGTGGACCAATCCTTACCATCTAACCTTACAATTTTTCTTTAAAAATTTTTCTTTACCTCCCTGTTGGTGTTCTCAACCTGACCATTGGCTTGAGGATGATAAGGAGTTGTGATTCGATGCTCCACTCCGTATCTCTTTAACATCAGTTGCAATTGTTGGTTATTAAAATGCCTCGAATGCATACATCGATGAAGAACAACTCTATTTATACTAAATTTGGGCGTAACCGTCCGATCGTTTTGATCGACGGTTACGATGAAACGAAACAC
The DNA here is from genome assembly GCA_024174645.1 of Lemna minuta. Classification (NCBI taxonomy): domain Eukaryota; kingdom Viridiplantae; phylum Streptophyta; class Magnoliopsida; order Alismatales; family Araceae; genus Lemna; species Lemna minuta. The sequence continues at coordinate 17,977,382 of CM044108.1, forward strand.
TGGAATCGACATCAAAAAGATACGTTCTTCCATGAGCTCAAGTACTATTTTTGGGAAGAACCACTCCTATTCCTCCTAGGATACGACCAGATCATCAGACGATGCATACTAGAGGAAGAGCAAGGAGACATCTTGGCGATGTGTCACTCATCGACGTGCGGAGGACATTTTGCGGCACACAAGACCGCGGATAAGATCCTATAGAGCGGCTTCTATTGGCCCTCCATCTTCAAGGATGCCCACTGTTTTTATATATAATGCTTATAGTGTCAAGAGGCGTTAAACATCTCCAAGTGAGATGAGATGCCGATGCGGCCAATCCTTGAAGTAGAGATTTTTGATCTATAGGGGATAGACTTCATGGGACCTTTCCCACCTTCTGACGGGAAAGAGTACATACTAGTGGCGGTAGATTATGTGTCCAAGTGGGTCGAAGCGATCCCCACTAGGACAAACAATCATCAGGAGGTACTGAGATTTTTTTCACACAATGCATCTTTGCCCGATACGGTTGTCCAAGGGCCATCATCAGTGACGGCGACTCACACTTCAATAATGCTCACTTCCGTGCATTGTTGAAGAAGTACGGAGTACACCACTGCGTCACCATGCCATACCACCCCCAGAAGAATGGGTAAGTAGTGGTAAGTAATTGAGAATTCAAGACTATACTTAAGAAGATAAATCGACCAGATGAGAAGGATTGGGCACACAAGCTTCCGGCTTATCTTCGGGAAAGCCTGCCATCTTCCGGTTGAGCTAGAGCATCGAGCCTATTGGGCTATCAAGAAGCTCAACCTATCTTTGGACGAAGCAGGGAAACAATGACTTCTCCAGCTTCAGAAGTTACAGGAGTTGAGGCACGACGCGTACGAGAACGCGACGATCTACAAGGAAAAGACCAAAGCCTTCCACGATCGACATATCCGACGACGATCATTCCAGGTCAACGAAAAGGTTTGGCTCAACAATTCGTGCCTTAAGCTCTTTCCTGGGAAGGTGCACTCTTGATGTGATGGTCCATATGTGGTTTTGGAGTTGTTCGATGGCTGATCGGTACTCATCTCTAACGTCAAATATGGTAGAAAACTCAAGATAAATGCCCATCGTCTCAAGCTGTACTTGACATCAGAGCCACCCGCACCGGCAGATAAGGTATATCTGCATCTTCCCGAGCACTTGAGGACGTGACGGTATCACCCTCGACCTATCATTAGTCGTAGGATTTATTATAGTTTCTTCTGGCTGAAGACGTTAAACTTAGGACTCTTGGAAGGCACCCCAAGATTATCTTACCTTTTTAGTTTTCTTTGTTTTTCAGTTTTTATAGATATCACAGAACTACACTAGGAAAGGGTGTACCTGCACGAAATCCCGCGAACAAGTATCACGGATTAATGAGTTTTTCTAAACCTTTATCCTCTCACCACATTTTTGTATCTTTGTCATGCCATGATTCGATGTTTTTGCTATCTTTTACATAAGCATGTAGTTTTCATTGAGGGCAATGAAAGATTCTAGTTGGGGGGTGAGGACTTAGAAAAAGCTCTACTATTTTCAAAATTTTTAAAATTCTACAATATAATAATCTCCTATTTTTCAAAAATTTGATCTACTCTATCCCACCTTAGAAGTCTTGACATCTGGAGATCAGACCTACTAGAGATGTAGAAGTGAGGGCCTTATAGCCCATATGATTACATTTTGATATAGATAAACCATGGATTATAATTAGTGGTTGACTTCTTTGGGGTTGGGTACCTAACAAGCACCAAGGAAAAGAGTAATCAGAGGTTGAAATGCTATGGGATTGAAAAGGAGAGTATTTGAGAGAAGATAAAATTCCATCCCTTACCTAACATCAGCCAAAACTGCTTAGTGTAGGAATTCCTCGATTCTAGACTTTCTTTTTTAAAGAGTGCAATGATCCATAATTTGAAGGCACCTATCTTTCCTTGTTAAACATGTAGTTCTATCTTTTCCAAAGCACTCAAGTAGTTTTCACCACTTTGCTTTAAACTTCACTCATGATAATAACACTCCCAAGTGATTCACAAATCCACCACATCTTCCATATCTTCCCCACATGTACTTATACCTTCACAGTACACTTCATTTTGTTTCATACTCTCTTCAGAAATCCTAAAACTCCTCCATATCCTCATGCTAGTCTTCTGAAATGTAAAAAAAAAGGAGGAGAAAAGTCAAAGGAAAGAGAGAAATAAGAAGTTACAAGAAGGAAAATAAGTGGGAAATATCTTCTACCTTCATCTCTACCGCCGCCATCATCTCCACCATATACCCTATTCATCACCATCCACCTCATTTGGGAGTATAATTATCATAAGTGATACCTTCTTTGTTTTAAAAACCCACTTTGTTTTATCAGCATATTTGCTTTTAACCAAGTCATACCTTTAGAAATAGTATCTTTTATTTCTTCAGTCACCTCACACAATGCATCCCAAAGATATGAATCCTTTTGAATTGCACTCTTTATAGGAGGAATTCAAGTTGAGGGGAATTCTAAAACACTAAGTAGCCTCCATTTTGATGGAAGGAGTGTGGTATATATGGATAGGGTAAGGAATAACATCCGCTCATGAGAGAGTGAGTATCTTTTCATCACCATAGCATCATACCTTAGATATGCTCACCTTTATTACAATTGAGAATTAGACTCGAGCATTAGCTGATGAGCGCTATCCTAAAATGCACTAAAGAAGTCAATCTAGATATGGAATCTAGATCATTATGGCCTACACTGTGAGGAAAACGTGATCATACATTCATACACTTCACCTTTTTAGTAGTAGGATCAAAGGATGAAAGGACCTTCTAGGGAGATTATATAGTAAATTGCTAAGAGACTAGCAATCATTAAGTTGGGGGGTGCGATAACATGCTAATTATACATGATAATACATGATTATTGATACATATTTAAACATAAAAGCTTTCATTCCTATGCATGTTATCATATTTATGAGTATTTATCTATTATTCTATGAAAAAGTCATTATAATCTCAAAATACTTTAAATTAGGGTTAATCAAGATGAATTCAAGATAAATAATTTTAGAACCTATCTTTGCTTGAGATTATAAATAGTTTTTAAAGTTAAATAATAAGAGTAATCATATTATAAACATTTAATAAATTTTTTAAAGTTCAAATCTCAAAGAAGTAAATGTATTTTTGAAAAATAAATTAAAACTCTTCTTATTTGTTAATTATGACTTTTTAGAATGATAGATAATTAAATTTCAGATCAAATGAAAGAAAATTTTCATTAATTTGGAGTTATATTTTTGAAAGTAATGAATTTTCTAATTTTTAGGATTTTTGTGGAATTTTTTTGAATTTTTCTGAATTTTTAATGAATTTCTAAGGATTTTATGGAATTAAAAATTGATTTTTTAATTAAATATCGAATTTTCAGAATATTTAAAGCGCGCAGGTGACATGGCACAATCAAAGCCGTCCGATCGATCGCGATCAATGATCACGATGAGGAGGCGACGTTGTAGCATCATGGACGTGAGATCACGCGTGTGATATCGACCGTCGATCTTCACGTAAGATCGATGGACACGTGGCTTAATCGGGTACACCGGATTGCGTCTAATCTCAACTGTTGATCACGAGAGTTATATAAGTCGAGATTAAAATGCATGGAAACGCATCAACATCGTCAATTGCGATCAAACGGCGTCGGTTTTGATGCGTTTTATAACGCGCAGACACGTGGCTTCATCTCAAGCATCCATCGGCGATCTAACGGATGCGACTTAATCGTAACGGTTCGCGATGGACCGTTTCATTAGAGCTGTTAATCAATTCGATTGGACGGTTACACCCAAAATCCCTATAAATTGAGATGTTATTTCAAATTTTTAAGCATTCGAGAGAAAATCAATAAAATTGATCTATTTAGACACCAAATCTCTTGAATCTCTTGATCCTATCCTCTTCTAGACTAAATTCCACGGCCACGGAGTGCTTAAGATTAAGATTTGAAAGAAAGATGAGGAATAAATCGACGCTTGAACTCCAGGATCGCGATATTTGGATTTTTGATGAAAAGCCTTGATTTCGGCGATTAATTGGGTTAATCCAATCACAATCTTTGGTTAGTGGAAGCGGTTTTCACTAATCTTTCATCTATTACCATTTAATTTTCATGGAGATTAAGAAATTAGTTGAATTTACTTTAGATTTTTGGTTAAATCGCGATTTTAAGTTTCGAAAATTACCTCTCACTTCAATCTTCAATTTCTCCGTGAAATCAAAGTCAAATTCGATGATTCCGTGGAATCGTCTTGAGGTTCTCTTTCATAATCTACCCTTTTCCCCCATTTCTATTATCGATTCATTGTCTGATTTGATCAAATTCGAAGAGACATCCGAAATTTCCCTAATTCCCTATGGATTTCGACCCTTATTTACCATTATACCCCTCAATTCAAGATATTTTCATCAAATTGGTAAGCTTGGACTTTGTTTTGACTCTTGATTGTGTGCAATTGATGACCACTCTTGATTGTTTTGACTTTCCTTAAAAAAAATTAGTTTTCTAAAGTCTTAAAATATCCTATCTACTATATTCATCTCCTTTATATTCATTAAATATCATTTCCACTTGTTTATATCTTTTAATAAACCTAAGTTTGACCAATTCAATTCTACGATAAAAGTCAATCGTGTTCTCTGTGGATCGACCTGATACTTACACTATACTTGATTTTATGTCTTTGTCATTGTGAGTTTGGAATTATAATTTTTGTTTGACCGATGTTTGTGTGTTTTAAAAACTGCATAAAACGCTTCGTCAGCAAGTCAACGCCCAAATTAGGATTAAAAATGAATAGTTGATGGTCAAACATCAAATTGAAGGGTCAAATTCTGATGAAATATTTACGAATTAGATATCCACGTAAAGCTGATGAAACAAGGAATCCAATAAAACTAAAATCAAATATTTTAGAGTTAAGATCCGGGGGAAATCCTTGTTTGAAAATCAGCTAAAATTTGCACTCAAATTTGTGCGAAAAGATGAAAATTCTGACTCCTAAGCTTAAATTACCTATTTAAATCTAATATAAACTAAAATTGCTAGGATTAAAATCGAATCACACTACTAAACCGATTGATGTGAAGATTAGGCTTCAAATCGTGTCGATTGAAGTGTATTTCTTTGCTTTCTTCTTCGGCGTGCGTTTGGCATTCAAGGGGAGATTCTGATCGATTCTTGTAACAATTCATGATCAATCCTATCTTAATATGATCACAATTGAGTTTAGGATGCAAGGGGGATCACGAGGAACTTAAGATTTTTCTCCAAAATTGCTTGAATGCTTCACATTTTAATTGAATGTTACGTTTACAAAGGAAGAGAACATCTATTTATAAAGAAATTCGCGCGAAAAATGCGGTATGTCCAATTCGCCGAAGGAGATTTGGATGGCTGAGATGTGCACGATTTTGATGGCCCATGATCCCACAATTCCGTGATTCTTGCTTGTCCAATCTTCATCGTCGTCTCCTTGAGTAGCAACGTGTCGCGTTGGGGTTCACCGATCATGCGATAAAATCGTGGCTGTCCGACTTCAGTAATGAAATCGATGATTATGATCGGTGGACTGGAGTCCACCCGATTAGCGCACCTCACTTGCCACGTGTCTTGCAGAACATGAGAGACATAATAGTCCCACACGAAGAAGATTAATGAAAATTATTTAGTATAAAAGGTAGGATCACCTTTAGGGGTGCGTCGCCCGCATGGGCCAAGTACGCCCCCCTTACTTACCTGGGCCCATCAAACGCTAGCCCGAAGCCTCTTTGCGCCACGTAGGCATCCACGTGTGTCCACGTGGGCTGGCGTGGCTCCGCCATTTGTGCGCATCGCGCGACATCAACTTCGCAGGTCCTGTGCAATAAAAATAACTCCTTTTGTGATTTTAATAAGGAATTAAATCCAAAAAATACCTCAAAAATCAAAATGAAGTCCTGAAAAATTTTATAAAGTCCAAAAATTTATATCTTCATTTATATAACTCCTTTTTGACTCAAATTTTCTCCATTGGATCACAAAATTCTTCATCTTAAATATCATGACAACTAAAAGATAAATTCAATCAAGAAAATAGGGTGAATTCAAAATACTCTTTAATCATCCCTTTAGAATTTTATTTGTCTTGATCCCATCATTTTTTTCTTGAAATTTATTCTTTTATTCATCTACTAAAGTCAAAATAAATCAAGGAAAGTGGTTAATTTTCAATTATTTAACCTTGCAAAAAATAAACATCAATAAAACACATAATTAACCCTAAATAATGCAAAAATATGGACTTTAGTAAACTGGCATACTAATAGAGAAAATTCATAAAACTATGATAACATACATCATAATTATATGAAATAAGCACAAATGTAAGTTAAATAAGATAAGAATTTAAGTTAAATCTGCATGTTTTCAATAGGATCATATGTTCTTGGTGGACTAGTGTTTTGAATATCTGATTCCATGTTTTCCGCTGCATTCGATGTTTTGAACAAAATTTGAGAAAGTTTATCGACATCAGAACCCAACATCAACTACATTTGCCAAGCATTTCATCGCATCTAATTCCTTGAGTCAATCTCCTCAAATACAAAGGGCAGATGATCCAATCTTGATCACACAATCATCTTCCTAGACTTCATGTCGTATTCAATATATGATGTTTAAGATATCTCGTGACTAGGGATTCATAAGTCATAATCAAAACATGATCATCCATCCACAAGATGTCTTTGGTGTCTCAATTCAAAGGACCATATACACAATTGTGACATGAATCAACCTGATTGATAGTTAGGTATGGATGAACTCAATCACATGTGTTTTTTGTCAATGTTGTAAATTGATTTCATGGAATAAAATATACTTCATTACTTAGTATAGTGTCAGCAATGGTCGAATCCACAAGGAGCTAAAGTAATGAGGTTATGTGTTCAAAAGAAAGATGAGGGTGGAGTAAGATGTGTGAGTTAAAATGGAGAACGTGGAGGTGAGTATGAGAGATAATTTTGTGTTTCTCTTAAAATCAAGATAGAAATTGGAAAATAGATGAGATAATTAGATTAATAGAGATGAAAATGGAGATAATATGATGGAAAGATGAGAAGAATATATAGCAGTAGCAATGGATAAATGCGCGGCAAGGGTGAGAGTGAGAGATGTATGCGGAGATGATATCAAAGCTACTACAGTAAAAGAAAAGCAAAAAGAAAAAGAAAACATATTTCTACTATATATGGAGATGTTCACAAGCCAAAATCTAATCTAGATCTTTACAAAAACCTCATCGGTGTCCTCGTCCTAGGCCAGGTGATGTGTGATCTACTCTGATCACGATCTATGTTTGCTCTCTTCTCCAATACAAGATTGAGCATAAAAAAATGCTCCTCCTTTCCCTTTCCTTGTAATAGCTTGATGCTAAAAGAGCCAAAAAATTTAAGGAGAGAGAAAATGAAAGCTTTTATAGGTGGGTTCTTAGGGTTTGAGTGTAAATAGGGGTAAAAGAGTCAAATTATTCAAATCATTTTTTTCCAGCTCGATTCTTTGATCCAAGGGAGAATGATGGATAGAGGGTTAAAAGATGAATCTAGCCATAAAATTTAAGCTCAAAAATTTATCTAGATCATCAGATATCATGATTCTAATTTAGAGAAATCTTAGACATTGATTGAGATTGTGCGGAGGGGCATTTCTATATATTTCTAATATAAAAAATTAAAAGGGTATTTTTATAAATTTTGGATTCAAAAATCAGAGGAGTATTGATGTAAAAATACTCAAAAATCGTGAAAGAGTCCCAACAAATTTATAAAAATTCCAGAAAACCTAGAAATTGAATATCTCACAAAATATCGCTTTTTTTTCCACAAAATTTTCTCCATTCAATCAAGAATTTAATTTTCTATCTCTTCATCCATAAATATCTAAAATCATAAGAAAAAATAAAGGTCTTACTGAATAAAAATTAAGTTTGGTCTAACCTCCTTAAAAATAAAGAGGTTGACCCAATATTCACTCTAGATCAATTTTGGATCATCCTAAAAACCTTAGGATGATCTCTCTAGCAAAAGTTCATACCTCATTTACCACTTGTTTCATAAAAATATGGTTGGCTTGGTGTTCAAATGTGATGGAGAGTTTTCTCCTCTTCTCTCTTATCGTCATTCTTATCCATGCTTTCCTACTTGCATACCTATGTACCTACATCCATATAACTCATAAAAAATGTGAGAATTTAACAACTTGAATTTATAGAGTCAAATGGGATTAGTCTCATAGTATAAGTACTTTAAAAGAATGATGCATGATAGGACATATCTATTTTTTTTAACAAACTAGCACTAAATAGATGCAAGTTGAGTATATGAGTGGAATGAAAATGATGAATGCAAAAATATCATAAAAACATGATAACGTGCATTATATTAACAAGAATTATGTGTTAAAACCCATTTATAATGATGAAAATAAATGCATCAATGACATGTTATCAAGTAAAGATACCATTCAGGGATTCATATGGATCAACTTCATGAATTATTTCTCCAAAGAGCACCCACTATCTATCCTTAGTGTCTCTACAAGGATGGCTATAGGATCACCCATACTCCTCATATGAGTCGGATCAAAGAGTGTTATTCTTTTGAGATAATTCGATGACCCTCTCGAATATCTCACGAATAGAAATATTTATAACATATGTTTAAATACTTGTGATCACTGCATTATGATCTCATCATAATTCACTTTTTCATTGCATATGCTCATGGACTTCATTGGAAACATCACACAAGAATTTCAATGAATAAATATCATTTCAATTAACATAAGCGAGATACATAGAAGTATGTTTGGCTTATAGGTCACACAATATCCATCAGGCCTATCAAGTATCAGATCCCAACAATAATCACACTTATATTTTGAATGTTTTGAGGGTCTTTTAAGGGGTTTTATCTTATGTATGACCTTCATTTATTTTAGGCTCATATGAGGCCCACGTTATAACCATTGAAGACTCAAATGGAAGTTATTCCTCTTTGATAGTTTTCTTTCTTCCCTATAAGTGTTGTTGTTGTTGTTTCAAAGTTCTCCAATCTTTATGGATGAAGTGCAACCCTTTGTGGATTCAAGAGTTGGAGATGTTAGTTATAGGATTCATAAACTAACTCTTCTTGTAGAGCATAGCTTATGGATTCAAGTCACTATTATACATTGTTAATAGGCTAAGGGTGTGCCAAGTGGTATCAGAGCAAGTTTGACATTCTAGTATCAACCTTACAAACATGTCAAAGTACAAAGGTGTCAAGATTCATGATGAAATTTCTCTTAAGATATGTTGCCTTCGAGGGAAAGGCTTTTTTATATAAAGGATATATTTGAACGTTAGATAGGGACTTTCTACTAAAGTGGGATGTAGTTATAAGTCTAGTGGAGATAAGGTTCATTATATTCTTAAAATTTCTACTTGTACTAGTTCAAGAAGTAATTATATGTGATAATTGAATGAAGACTGATTTGCCTCAATTTAATGATCAATTAAATATTGTAGATTTCTTGATTAGCTTGTTATGGCTGAGAGATACTTTGATTAAACAAATATCAAAAGTAAAACAAGTTAAGTTTGTAGCTCACAAGCTTCAGGGAAGTGATGGAATCTGAGGCTAGACAAGCCCTCAAAATTTTGGTCAAAATATCACATGCATAATAAGACAATGAATGGAACATTAAAAACATCAAGGCACCAAAAACTGATGATCATATCATTTAGTATAGACTAAAATCCACACTGATATGGTTCATCAAAAGAGTTTTTGCAGCTTTAGCTATATTCACATTATTATTAGACGAGTAAATATCCTCTTCAATGCTCTTAAACAATAGAGAAAGAGAATAAATGGGAGAGTTTCCTATAAGGTTCACATGTGAACTCTTAGGTATGTTCACTCTCCCTTCTTTACAAATATTGTGTGTATAAAATTTCCCTAAAAACCCTCAATATCCACCAACATTTATCGACCTTATTTGCAATCCTCTAGGTTCTGATATCTCATAGTTAGTCCATGGACCTAATAACACTTATTTGTTCAACCTTATTATTATAAATGTGAACACATAAATTAATTGAAAAATGATTGATTTAACCCAATTGAAAAGTTGAGTTTTCATCCCATTTGGTGCCCAACGACACCACATACTTTGGGAGATACAAAGGGCATGGGAACAGACTTACCAAACATTGCCATCATTGTTGACCTCAAATTTGTTGCATGTTAATGCCCCACAAATTTAATATTTATAAGCTAGGAAACTATAAAATAAATGGAATATGTAAAATATATAGCTTTCTAGGTCGATCCATGAGGATTCTAAAGTAAGAGGATATCAATTATGGGAAAATTGGAAGAAGGAGAGAGATAAGATTTTCTTGTAAACTTTCAGAGTTGACCAAGAGAGAAGAGGGACTTGATTGGCTTAAGCTCGTTCTATCACTCCTAAATCTCACAATCAGCGAATCTTGGAGTGACACATGGTCGCTTGTGGACGCTTCAATGAAGATCAAATGGCAGAAATGAAGAAGAAGGTGGAGCCCGTGTCATGGGGATCGTGGCCCACTTCTTTCGCACGACGTGGCCTCATGTGAGTCGTTCGAGTTCTTAAAAGATAAAAAACGGCCTAGATTAAATCGCGAAATTTTATTATAAATTCTCTACCTTACTCAAATTTTAACTCTTGATTAAATGTTGAATTGAGCATTTTTAAAGGAGAATCTTAAGTTCCTCGTGAATCAATACATTCTAGACTCAATCGCACATGGATTGCGGCAGAAAATTCATGAAAATTGTGAGAAAATGGAAGGGAAATTTCCCTCCAATGCCGAAATCACGTTGACGAAGGAATCATAGAAATCTACAGCAATCAAAGTCATTTGAGGCTCAATCTTCACATTACTTGTGTGATACCTTCGTAATCCTCACTTTTTAGGTCCTTTAGATTAGGTTTAGATGGTTACCAAGAGTTTTAAGAACCAAAAAGTTTTCATTTTCCCCAAATTATCTTACAAATTTTTTCTGATGTCCAAATAAGGATTTCTCCCTCATCATAAGTCCAATTCTAACAAAATTTAGTTTCATTGGATTCCTTGTTTAGTTAGCTTTCTGTTGATATCTGATTCCCAAATTTTCATCAAGGTTGGCCCCCTCGATTTGCCTTTTTACCAACTACTATTCAAAATCAATCCAAATTTGGGCGTTGACTTTTGGGGGCTATTACTACATATCTAGAAAGTGAAATTTCTTAATTTTGGAATCTTACTAATAGTATAATTGTAAGCTTTCTATTCCTTGGTGATTTGTTAGATTTGATATCATTTCGTCTATCAGTTGAAGGATTTTGACCAAAACTGTAATTTTTAGGATTTTCTATTCGTTGACTTTGAAAAATCACAATAAATCCAATTGAGCTGTAAAAATCATGATCTTTATATCAAAATTTTCCTCTTTCTCTTTAGTTTTTAAAAATATAATTTTTTAATTATTATCTCAGCTTTTTCTTGTTTGATTTCATAGAAAGTGAAAGTAGTGTCAAAGTCAACTCGCTGACTTTGACTTTTGACTTTTCTTCTCTAAATTTTTTTCAAAACTCTAAAAACATCTACTCTAATATATTAGTATTATTTGCATTGATTATATAGCATATTCCCCCACATTTAAACCATAATTAGACTCAAGTTATCCGAGTCAACTGTTTTGATAAAAGTCAACCATACTCTCCGTGGATTCGAACCGATCTTATCGATGTACTTGATTTCTGATTTCTTAAATCATCATGAGTTCGTAATTATATCTTTTGACTAAAAATCTTGTGTTTCAAAAACTGCACATTTCATTGCACGTCAACAGACTACAGTGGGGTGAAGTTGAATGGAAACTAGAAAATAAGCAAAGAAGAGAATGCAAGAAATATTGAAAGAATGGAAGTGCAAGAGTAAGAGAGATTGATCGAGAGCACAAAATCAAAATAACTAAAGACCAAAGAAGGATGAAATCAAGAGAGAGAGAGAGAGAGTGTGTGTGTGTGTGAGAGAAATTACTTTTAATTTCATTTTCTAAATCTTGAATCACATTCTACCAACACGAAGAATGGGCTGATGAAATGATTTTGTGCACTTTTTGAAAACACAATTCCTCGTGTCAAAAAAATCCTAGCTCATTGATAACATGCATATATAACTTAAATTCTTATCTTATTTAACTAATATTCATGCTTATTTTATGTAATTATGATGCATATTATCATAGTTTTATGAATTTTCTCCATTGGTATGTCATTTTACTAAAGTCCATATTTTTGCATTATTTAGGGTTAATTATGTGTTTTCTGAATGGTTGATCTTTTCAAAGTTTAAATAATTAAAAAATAACCACTTTCCTTGAGTTATTTTGACTTTAGTTGATAATTAAAAGAAATAATTTCAAGAAGAGAGTGATGGGATGATATGAAGCAGAATCTTTAAGGGATTATTTAAGATTATTTTGAATTCACACTATTTTTCTTGTTAGAATTTAAATTTTTAGGTGACATGATATTAACGATAAAGCAATTTGTGATCCAATGGAGAAACTTTGAGTCAATAAGGAGTTATTTAAAGAAAGATATGAATTTCAGAATTTTATGAAATTTTGTGGATTTTATTTTGATTTTTCAGGCATTTTCAGGCATTTTTTGGATTTAATTCCTTTAAAAAAGGTAGAAAATCGTGGGGAGAAAATCATGGGATTGTGGCCGACTTAAATCGCACAGTCTCAGCCATTGAATCATCCTTCAGCGAATCGGATGGTCCGCGATTTTCAGGATGAAATTTCCTATAAAAACCGATGTTCTTCATTTGTAAACCTAACTCTTGATGAAATCGTGAAGAGATTAAGCAATTTTGGAGCAAAATCTTGAGTTCTTCGTCATCCCTCTGCATTCTAGACTCAATTCTGATCAGATTGACGCAGGATTGATCACAAATCGCTGCAAGAATTGATCGAGTTCTCCCCTTGAACGTCGAACTTACGCCAAAGAAGAAACCGATCAAATACACTTCAATCGACGCGATTTGGAGCCTAATCTTCACGTCAATCAAGTTAGTAGTGTAGATAGATCATTCCTCTTCCAATAATTGTAGTTTAGATTAGATTTAGATAGGTAATTTCAATCTAGAAGTCCAAATATTCTTCATTTTGCCCAAATTTGGGCGCAAAATTTTGCTGATTTTGAAACATAGATTTCTCCCTGATCTTAAGTCCAAATTGTTTTATTTTGTTTCATTAGACTCCTTGTTTCATCAGCTTTCCGTGGATAGGTAAATCGTAAAATTTCATCACCGGTTGCCCATTAATTTAACGTTTTTCCTATCGACTATTCATTTTCAATCCGAATTTGGACATTGATTTGTAGGGGCAATTACTCTTAAAATATAATGTGAAATTTAACGATTTTGATCTTTTTGGAATCCTTTGTTGTTAGCTTTCCATTCATATATGAATCGCTTGATTGAGATATCATTTAATTAGTCAATTTGATGATTTAAACTGATTCTCTCTTTTTATTTTCTGATTTTACATAAAGTCAACAGTGGTCAAAGTCAATGCTTTGACCCTGACTTTTGACTTTTCTTTGTAAAATCATTTTCTAAATTCTTAAAATATCTTCTCTCATATATTTATATCATTTCCATTGATTATATAGCACTTTCATTTCTTAAAATTTTTATTTAAACTGAAGTTTGACCAAGTCAACCCCTTCGATCAAAGTCAACCGTGTTCTCTATGGATCGACCCGATCTTTATGCTATACTTGATTACATATTTTTTTATTTGTGAGTTTAGAATTATAAATTTTGTTTGACCAAAGTTTTTTTGTTTTCAAACGATCGCATAAAACGCTTCGTCACTCATTAGTTTATAGAATTAATCGTGATTAGATTAAGATAATGGTAAATAAGGGTGGAATCCACTGACAATTAGGAGAATTATTTAGAGATATTTAAAATTTTATCAAATTGGACAATTAATTGGGGTGAGAAATTATATAAATTGATACTTTTAGAGAAAAAACTGCAAGATAAATCCATGGAATAAAAAATCACTCAATTTGGATTCGTATTCGCGAAGAAATCAAGGAGTGAAATAAGGAGAGAAAATTTTATTATGAAGCGAAAGAAAATGTATAAATTTTGTAAAATAAAGTAACTTATGCGTAAGGTTCTTTGGTTCCGGTGTCGGTACCAATTTTTTGTGAAAACCTAAACCTATACCTAACTTCGGTTCGAAATCGGTGACAGTATTGTCTGATGTCGGTTCGGTGAAACCTATACTTTTGGTGATGTATTATTTAAGTTAAAAATAAATTAAGATTACTAACAAAATATCATCACATCCTAATAACATTTAAGATATCAAGAATTTAAGATAAGAGCATGATATCAACTTAGAAGTCCATACAATCCCGATACATATGGCAACGTAATTGATTTCAACTTAGAAAAAACCTAAGTTGCCTCAAAAAAATCCAAGAGTTCAACTGCAAACATCTTTAAGAGCTCCCATTCTTCATCCTCAACTAAAAATTTCGCTCAATTTGTGTTTAGATGGTTGCTCGCCATTATCTTTAACACTTCTCTTTTTTTCCAAGTAGCTTCCATCATGTCATATGTTGAATTCCATTTGGTTCAAACATCCTCAAGAAGAATTTTTTTTGGCATTTCCAACTCATCGCACAAATTCCTATAGTGATAAATCATCTAAGGGGAAAATTTAATTTCAATGATAAGTTTTTGAAGTCTATAGAGAATCTCACCAAATGGTTTTTGACTGATGGCTTCTAGTCCCTTTATATGTTTGTTGTGATACTCACTATTTGAATTTGACTCATCATTATCAAGTTCCTTTAAGCCACATTGCATGGCTAGATTAAGAACATGGTTCATGCAAGGCGGGAGATAGTTCTTGGTGAACCTTGAACTAGAACCCTTTAACAATATTTCTAATCTTTTTGCCATAGTACCATAGTTGCTTACACTATCAGCAGTGATTGTCCACAACTATACAAAACAAGGAAAACAAGCATTTAGTACAAAAAATTATGCAAAAATAAAAAAATTACCTTATCTATCAAATTGTAATCTACAAGCACGTCATGCAACACTTTTGTCATGTGTGCACCTCCATGAGATCCACTCAACTCTTTGACAACAAAAACACATTTTTGAAGGTTCCACATGTCATCAATCAAATGAATCACGATCCCAAGAATTGTCAAATGATTTGTAGTAGTCCAAGTATCTAATGTGAGTGACACTTTCTCAATTGGTCAAAACAATTTTTTACATTTTTACCTTTTCATCATCAAATTTTTTCAAGATGCCACGTCGTAATGTGTTTCCATGCAAAAGGGACACATAACATAGTGTAAAATAGGAATTCATATTGCTTAGACTTGTAGAAGTATGTGTCTCTACATTATTTGAGGCAATCTTCTAACAACAGATGAATGATGATATCAAACACTAAATGTTATTAAACTAGATAAATATTTCATACACGATTAATGAGAAATTATGTACAATAATAGAATATAAGTTACCTCATCTTGAGAGGTATTCATTTGAGGTTGGTGATGCTCAATGGTTGCAGACTTAAATTTCTTGAATTCAAATAATCTAGGTTAGATAGAAATAAGTAAGATATTTAAAAATCAATTATGCACCTAAAATTTGAAATCATTGTACACACATAAATAGAGTGCAAATGATTGCAAGAGGAGATCCTCATGATTGTGCTGCACCTAAAATGCAAATTTATATTCCAGATCAGAAATTAAACAAAATTTTTTCCCTAAAAGCAGAAATGTGATAAAAATGCTTCTATTCAACTACAAGATGAATATTCTTGGGAAAATAAATGTAATTGTGCTGCACCTACAATGCAAAATGAAATTCAAAATCAGAAATTAAATGAACTTTTTTCTCTAAAAAATAGCAGAAATGATGGTCAAAGCGCTTCCATTCGGCTAGAAGATGAATATGTCTAGGGTAAATAGCCTAAGAAGAATGAAAACTAATTTTGAGCAGAAAATTTTGAGCCGAACTTAAGCCTAGCTCTCCCCCTTCCCCTTGTTTTATCTATGAAAATGCTCAACGACCTAACCCAATTTAGGATCATGTTTTGACAAAATCCTCTTTTTGTGACCAAATCCACATGAAGGACCCCAAATGTCCAAGAAAAATACACATGAGATATCTGCGATAGTTGTGTTGAAATTTGCAGCAATATAATGTAGGATCTACTTGACTTCAAACTTCTAGGAATATGCAGTGTCAAAAAAAAATAGGAGCTGAAAATTTACATGAATTCTTTAATGAGTTGAACTAAATGTTCTTTGAAGATTATGGCCATATCTTCATGAGTTGAATGTGAGTAGGGAAAGGAAGAGAGTAAGAGAGAGATGATGAAATATAGTGGGGATGTGTTGACCCAGCAGGTTGCTAGAAAATTAATTCCACAGCCGAAGAAATCAAAGTCACCCCCAAATCAGTTTTGATACCTTGATGCAGCTTGAGCTTCAGCAAAAAGCTTTCAACTCATGTTGCTGGCAAAAGAGAGAGAAAGCTTGATGAGAGAGAGACTGAGTTTCTTGCACCAAAATTCCTAGTTGCGGACTCACAATCGCCAATAACACGTTGTATCTCTCTCTTGCAATTCACAATTCGCCCTAAGAGTGACTAAGTTCATGAAAGAGAGAGAGAGAGAGCGAGAGAGAATGTCAAACTTTCGGTGCTCACCAAAAGTGAAAATTGAAACTGAACTGAAACCTTCAATTTTGGCCATTTTTTTACCACCGCTGGTGTCAATTTGGTTTGGTTTTTTGGTATGCTATTCGGTTCTAGAGATCCATACTTATGCCTTAGAATAAAAATGTAATATTATAGGAGGAAAAATTATGAAGAAAACACATAACCTAACCCCAAATTGCACTCTAAATGAGCCAATTAATCTCTGAATCAAGGCTTTTCATTATGCATTTCGAAAAACAAAACTTCAGAGTTTAAGCAGCAAATTCTTCCTTCTCCCTTGATGAAATCTTGATTTCAAACACTCCTCAAAGACAGAAACGAGTCCATAAGAGTAAGAAAGCAAGAGATTCAAGGATTTTTCCTATCCAAAAGGTTTGATTGATAAAAAAATCCAATAGTACTTCACATCTTCGAAGAGAGAGTATAAATAGGCACAATTTTCGCGTGGCCATTTGATTGACAATCGATTTTTTATTAATGGCCTAGATGAAACGCCAAGATGCGAATCAACACTATTAAGTTGCATCCATCTGATCATAGATGGAGCATCGTGATTAAGCCACATCGCGCGTGAAGAAGAAGCCTCGAGTAACGGTTGTCATTGGATCTTCATTTAGCGCTTGAGATGTATTTGTTAGTTTAATCTGAGTTTGATAATTTATATTGGTGTTTTCTGAATGTTTATTAAATATTCTATCAAGTAGTTTTAGATTTCGATTGATAGCTTTTAGCTAAAATGGTTTGAGGAAGATACATGTTCATGACTACAGGAAACGATGGCTTGCGCAGCTACCCACACTAATTGAACATGGACACCGACATTGAGGAATAAGCTTAACAATTTTTTTCTTCTTTTACCTCCATTTTATTATTTTTCCATACCAATTTTGTAATTGATTAATAATTTTAGTTTACTCAATCTTTTGATTTATTAGCTCATCATTTAATCATGTCCATTTACTCCCTTTGATTTCAATTTTAATTTAGACTTACTCTTTTTTTAATACTATTTTTAATCTAACTTAAATCTAATCAGTATATTTTCTAATTTTAATGATACCCTTTTTGTTGTAATTTCATGTACCAAAAAAAACCAAAGAAACAAAAACCCTAAAACCCTCCCCTTGGTCCGATCTAGTGAATTCTCTCCCTCACACTCACAGCTAAAAACTCTCTCACTCGTTGTTAGAATTAAACAAAGGAAACACTCTTTGTCGATGGTGTTCACTCAAAGTGGCAACGATTTTTTATAGCTCTTCTCCTTACAATCTCTCTCAACTGCAATGATCTTCAAGTTGCGGGGATCTTCAAGCTGCGATGATCTTCAAGTTGTGGTGATTGTTTCAATCTCATTCTACGATGAATTAAATCTCTGAGTTGCAACTAGATCAAATTGAAGCGCAATGCCCAGCAGTTGATTCTGGTAAGCTAAATCAAGTTTGTCAGTTGTCTCTTATGTAGCACTCAATCTCTTGATTATTTTCTGATTTTTTATCTTCTTCGCTTGAATTGCTTTCCCCATCGGATTTCTATTTGTTTATTATAGGTTTGATTGTTCTCATTTTCTGTTTTTTTGAATCAATTCTTAAATTTCTTGTATCCACTTTTGTTAAAATTTTCTAAATCCCCTTTCAAATGTCTAAAACAATTTCTATTCAGATTTTCCAATTTGACTGTGTCTTATTCTTATACATGTCTAGCTATCATCTAAATCTAACATTCTTTATCCTTTAGGCTCAGTTTTTTTTAATCTTCCATAGAAAAAGAAAACAAAAATACTAGTTTCTAATTTTATTTCTCTAATCAATTTTTATTTCTTGTCTTTTCTTCATTTCTGTTTTAAATTTTTATTTTTCCTTTTTTTCTTGATATTTCATTTTAAATTCTCATATTTGTGTATTCTGTTTCTATTTTTTTGAAATAAAAAAACATGTTTTTATATTCTGTTTAAAATCTGTTGTGGGCATTCAAAAACTTTAATTCTGTTAAAAATCTATAGTGGGCTTTATAAAAACCGCTTCTAAATTCTATAAAAAAATTCAGTTGTGTGTTTATCAAAAATATATTTATACTGATTTAGGATCTGTTTTAAAATACATTTAAATATTTGAGTGCTTATCTAGAATCTGTTGTAGCTCCATTTAGTACCGGTTATAGTTGCATTTAAAATTTATTTTGCTTATCAAAAATTTGTCTTTATTTTTTACTCTAAATCTGTTGTGTTCATTTAAAATATATCTTATATTATCTAAAATCAGTTTTTAGTTGGAGTTGAAATCTATTTAATATTTATTCAACGAGCCATTAGGCCATTGAGAGGTTGTTTCAAGAATAGTAAGAAAGTCTACGAGTCTACATCAAGGTGAGATCAAGGAGTTCATCTTCAAGCTAAGCTTTAATCATTTTGTAGTTCTTTCAGTCATCATATAAATATTGAGGATCACCATTCTAGATGCATTCAGGGTCATTTTAGGCAGTATCTATGGTAT
This sequence comes from Lemna minuta, assembly GCA_024174645.1. Taxonomy (NCBI): domain Eukaryota; kingdom Viridiplantae; phylum Streptophyta; class Magnoliopsida; order Alismatales; family Araceae; genus Lemna; species Lemna minuta. The sequence continues at coordinate 17,996,778 of CM044108.1, forward strand.
ATATTGCATTACTATTATATTAAAAAGTGAAGATTCCAAGTATTGAAGTCAAGGGCAGAATTTTGAGTCAAAGTCATAAGTAAAAGTCAAAAGCAGAAGACAAAGTCAAAGGCAAGATCAAAGTCAACTACAAAGGTCAAAGTCAACACAACAGGGACAATTTCTCTTCTATTTTCCATAATTTTACTATTTTGCTTTTGCTTCAATCTAATTTTATTTAAGATTTGATATTTCATTTATCCATAATATTGTGTGAATACTTGAGAATTAGAGATAAGTAGGGACACATGTACACTGTCTTGACTCTGGACGAGAGTAAGGGGGAGATTCCGAAAGAATCATAGCTAGATAGGATGAATCTAGGGAATTGACTAGAAAGTCAACTCAAGGCACATTTGTTATTCACCTTCTAGGATTACATGGATAAGGGGACAAGCGACCTACTTGGAGCGTGCATGGTTTGAGCACGAGACTCGACGACTTCAGAGAGGAAGACCAACCCAAAGGGGATTAGGTATTGGCACACATAGCTCTAGAAGTCGGCCCGTGGGAGATGGGATGAGTGGTAACGTAGCAAAGGATGGCGGCAAAGTGAGGTCACTAATAGAGAGCATGAGCGGGTCAGATCGAAAGCTCGTGTTTGAACTTTGATTTGATTATGTCGGCTGGTTTGTAATTGCTACTAGGGGATTAACAAGGTGAGGAGTAACTCTGAGGGGACTTTCTCCTCTTGGGACTGGCACGAGGGATCTAGATACCCTGTCCAGTATAAAAAAATCTGGATACCCTGCCGCGAGGATTTGAGTAGATAATCAACAAATTCATAAAAAAATTAGGAAAACATAAATGTTCAAAAGATAATAATTCAACCCCCCCTCCCCCCCCCAATAAATTCACCATCCAATTAGGTTTTTCAGTAGTCACACGTCCCTAGGAGTTCATTGGTGATGTCGAATCATAGCCTTTACAACTTTTGTAATGGATGGCCAAGCTTTACTGAAAGTGCTAATACGAATTGCCGCCCAATTACAAATGACCACATACCCCTTCCATTTAGATGAAAATAGAGGGCAGCGATTAGATTGCCAAATTGCACAACCAAAATGTGCCACATCACCTACATAAAATAAAAAGATAGTCTCACACAAAAAACATCCAGGTGAATGTCACGTATAAATGTATATGCGATCATTAATGGTTAGTTTATGCCCTTAAAGGGCGTTTTGACCACTAGTGACGTGCACACACGTGTGTAAGGCTTTGGCCACATGTTGTGTGCATACCCCTCCACATGGCAACACGCAAGTGTTCAGTCACGTCAATCACCACGTCGGCGAATGCATAAAAACCAAATTTTTAATTTTCTAAAGAAAGTAAATCCAAAAAATTATAAAAATTATAAAAAAATCCCTAAAAAATTTAAAATTCATAATATTCCAAATATAACTCATTTTTAATATTTTTTTTTGTTTGATCAGAAATAAAATAATATATCATTCTAAAAAATTAAGTTTAAGAAATAAAAAGGGAATGAATTTCTAACTCAAAAATATACTCATTTTCTTTGAAAGATAAAACTTAGAAAAATAAATGAGAGCATATAAAAAGGTTTTCTCTCATTATGTTGTATTAAAAACTCAATTATGATCTCAAATTGAAAATGAGAATATTCTACTCTAAAACATAAATTTTAATTATGTAATATTATCCCTTGAAATAATATATTTCAAGATTATAAATTCAAATTACATAGAATGAAAAATATGCACTCAAATTATGATAACATGAATAGGAATGGAATGCTTTATGCTTTAATATGAATTAATAATCATGTAATTACAAGTGTACATTTCATTTTATCAAAAGGGAACAAACATAAAAAATCTACAAAAATAGAAGAGAGAGAAGAATTAGAAAGAAAAAAGAGATCGAGGGATTCCTCAATCCAACCCCCCTCCTTATTTTTCTTTCCTCCGATTGAAGGATTCATCAATTGGGGTCACAAAATTTAGCCATTGACAGCCCATTTAGTCCTTCAATACAATCCCTTTTGAGAGAGTCTTGATCTTGAGGAGGTGCTTCTTTTTTCTCCTAGAAAACCTCCATTTATTTTTTTTAGGTTCTTGAAATTAAAAAAAAACCAAAATTAATGTAGAGTAAGTTTGTTTTAATACAATTATCTAGTAAAATATATTAAATCATGAGATGGTGTGTGCAATGGTATTTTCAAGATTTTCGTAGAATGAAATAAGAAAATTTATAAGTATCTATAATTACTTTTTATAATCTTATCAGTCATCTGTTAGCCTATACATATAATCCTTCATCTGCGTGCCACTCATGAGTGCCTTACGGTATAGTCAATTGTCACTCAAGTTAGTATTGATGTGTGGAAAGCAAGTCATTGAGAATACCTCGGCCAATATTTCTACTAGCTTAGCAAAGGGTTTAACCGCATCTCATTTTTTGAGTCAATCTCCTCTAGAACCTAGAGTGCATGATATCATCTTTACCACTTAATCACCTTCAAGCACGTCATATCATATCCAATCTATTATATTTTGGAGATGCTATGACTAGGGCCTCGTAAGTCACAATCAAAACATGATCATTCATTCAAAAGATATTGTTGTTTTGTCAAGTCTAAGGACCATATAAACAATTATAATATGCATTAACCTGCTTGAAAATTAGGTATAATAAGATTTAGGGACTTGTATGGATCAATTTGGTGAATTCTTTCTCCAACCTGAATGCTATAGGATTAGTGAACTCCTCATGTGAGTCAAATCTAATAGAACTATCAATTTCTAATATTTCGATATCTTTCGTAAATATTCCTCCAATAAGAATGTCTAGAACATATGTTTAAGGACTAGTGATCATTAGCTCAAGTTTTAAGTGATACAACTATCACCCCTCTAGCTCTAGGGTGATTCGAGACCAAATCCAAGAGATCTTAAGTGAGTTTACAATAATTAGAGAGACACTAATACAATGAGGGTTATTCAACATCACATCGACCTTATTCTTCATTCATGTTTTCCAAACTTGCCTCGTGGTAATTTTCAACCAAGGGTAAGTCAGATTGTACAAGATTGAAGCCAAATGCCATAAACTAAAAAATTTTCATGTCTCTGCATGATGGCTATTCATATATGATAAGTGCAATAAATCTTTGAGAAAATGATAAAATTTTACTCAAATCCCTTGATTTGGAGTCAAATGGCTACCACTTTTCTTTTTTACAATAACAACAACATGCCTTAATAGAAGGGCAAAGATAAAGCTTGAGAAACTTAAGGGCCTAGAATTTTTAGTGTATTATCATCCATTAAAAGTTGAAACCAAAAAATTTAGAACTACAAAAATTTTACCTCTATACTTACTTTTGGTATCTATCATTACACAATTGAACTAGAATAAGCAAATGCATAGTTTTTTTACACTAAAATGGAGATTATATGAAGAAAAACTTCAAATAAAGAAATTTGATTACAAAATATCTCGTGACATTCTTGTGTCATCTACATTCTACGACATTGAATGCAACATTCTCTTTCATGATCACTATTCACCTTTCTATTGGATTTATCATGTCAAACACTATATGAAAACTTTCTCTATTCTAAAAGTTTCCTTCACGACTTCACAATGTAGTGCTCAACCCCCATATGTCATTGGATCAAATTGCAAATACCACTCTAATATATTGAGCATCTTTATTCTTTATCAAACCTCTTTTACTCAAACAATCCAATAAAATGGCTTCTTTATATGACTAGAAGGATTGAGTGTTTATCACTACTTCAGGTACAATGTCATCCAAACCATTACCGATGTCTACTATTGTCTTCCAGATTCACCCTTTAATCGAGAACTCACTTTTCATCACCTTCATCCTCAGAGACACCTTTTCACATTACCTTCTCAAGTATGTTTCCTCACAAATACTCACCAATCCTTTTCATGTAATACTCTAAAGCTTTGAATGGTCTTTATTTGGCTACTCTTTCACACAAAAGGGTATTATACCTAACTCCCTAACAATGTGAAACTTAGATAGTCTCGGAAAACGGCAGAATTTTTTAAGACATGTAAGTATAGATAGTTACATGTCTACTTGTTTTCCTCTATACCACAAAAATGACCTGAATTTTCCCATCGCACTCTACCAAGGTACTCGGTAAGTGTAAAATCACAGTCATTGAAAATGCAAATTCATGTATCTAAAATTTCACTCAACTCTTTGAAATAGATTTTCAAAGATAAAACAGCAACAACTCAAGGCCGTATCCAAAGGGAAGAAGGATAAGTCAAGGCTTAATTTTATTTTTTGGTAGAGAAAATCGAAGAGATCGGTGGAAGAAGTGAGCAAATCCAAACCTCTTTTCGAATATTGAAATCCTTGATCACAAGTAAAAATTATGATTTAGTATTGAAAAATAAGATTAGGGATTGAAACAAGAGAATTATGGTCCTAGATCAAAAGAAAAACATTCTAATCTACGAAATCACAATCAAGAACTCTCTCTGGCAATGCTCACACATTGATCATTTGTTCGAGAGCCCAAACATCCTGCCTGAGCTTGGCAGATTGCATCCAACATGAGGAATGAGTAGTAACGGGAAGAAGACAATTAGAAATGATGTTCGATACACAAACGATGGTCAATTAGCGCTATCTTTACTTCAACTAGCCAATGCTAGAAGCGTCTAAATAAATGTCAAGAACCACTGTTTTTTGGGTTTTTTTTTATTTTGATCACCTACCATAGGTAGATAGAGCATGATATGAAAAATCGACCCTCAAAATTTTGATGATAAACTCCATCAAGATCTTGAGATATCATGATACAGCCAGTTTACGTTGTAGCATGAGCAACTAACTAAGCGTTCGATCTATGCCTACTTATGTTCGACTCTCGGGTGTGGAGATAGTTTTTCTCGTTTATGAAAGAAAATAGTTTGCCCTTGCATTTCTAGCTTCTTTCGATCCATTCGGTCTCTCGGAGTGAAACACGAGGTGAGTTTTTTCACGTTTTATCCATCGGCCGATCTTGATCTTTCTCCTCTCTCATTTGGCATGTAGCGCTCTCTCTCTCTCTCCGTCAAGGCGTTTATTCGTGTACCAGTCTGGTATTATTCAAAGCACCGGAAACCACAGAACTTGGATGAAGTCGTCCGGCTATTCTATGAGTGTGAAGGACGAGAGTTTCCGGACACTATTCCTCACCCGCAAGACGGCCAAGTAAAGGTCTTCGTTGCCGCTGCTTCCCTCGACGCCGATCACGAGGCGGTAGTTTATCGCCCTTCCGTTCTGTTGCTGTCCACCGAGGACTCGAGTCAACGTCAACCACTCGCCGGTGTCCCGTCTGTGCTGCCAGACGGCGAATTTGGCGAGACCCTGGATGACGCCGTCCTGGGGGTCCGGGATCGGATCGTAGGCCAAGGTCCCCGGCTGGCCCGCCCCGTCAGCGGAAGGAAATGCTACGAGGATGGCCACGAGCAGCGGAAGCAGGAAGGCAATGAGAGAGCGAGTTGCCATTGCTGTTCTGGAGCTGAAGACGCGGTAGAGGAAATGAAGGTGGAGATTGGAGTGAGGAACCCATTATATCCTGCAGAAATATATAGGGTGTGCCGGGCAGAAGAAGACAGGAGTATTTGACGCGGTTACTTGTGCTAAGATATGCACGGCCCGCGGTTTTAGACCCTTTGTGCTAGCTGATTCTGTGATGAGAGAAGTCTCAGTATCTGACAGATGATAGGGTGGTTTACTGCAAGGATCTCGGCCGCAAACTCTGAGCTATCGAGGACTTGACTCTGATCGGCACAGCTCTATGGTAGGTACGTAGATTTTATTCTAAACCTTTGACGGAAGAGGAAGCTTTCTGGACTAAAGGTTTCCAGCGTGGTTTTGGAAGTAGACTTGTCCATGCGCGATTGGCATCACGCCGAAGAGATGCTAAACTTCATCAAAATCATGAGATATCGTGATTTCAATTTGGAGCATCTTTAGTCATCTGATGCTCTTACGTTCATGAAAACTTGATCGTCAGCTGTTCCAATTTGAGTTGATCGAGATCTGAAGGGCTCAGATTGCACCAGGTGTCAAGCCTTGATTAGTCGCAATTTATAAAAAGAGCCAGCGTTAACGCCAAGAGTTGGATCAAGTTTATCAAGGTTAGAATGGCTAGGATTGCGGCGCGTGTTGCATTGCGACTCATCGCAATAAAGAGACAAAGGGGGAGTCATCTCGATGGTTGATCTCATGATCCTATCATCAAGCACTCGAGGATGCTCCAGGAGGTTGGCATTGATTCGTCAGTTAGCCTGCTACGTCAACACACAAACTGAAGCCCTTTTCTTCAATTTAAGCCCTGAAATAAATCCAAAAATTAGATAAATATTGAAAAAAAGTACTAAAAATAGGATTAAAATATAGAAAACCCTCTAAAATTCTAATGATTTTATCTGTTTTTTCTATAACTCATTTTCACATGAACTTTTCATCACCTTGATTCTTATCACTTCCTTTTTCTTCAGTTGTTATTCAGAATTTGAGGAGATAAGATAATGATATTATATATTTAACTGGCTTCGTCTTCTTGTCCTCTTCATTCATTTCATTCTTTGCTCAAGGCCTACAAACATGAAAACTCATAAAAGTGTGGTCGATTCATGCTTTTTTGACCTTGATTAAGGTCAAATACCACTTATGCATCAAATTAACCCTAGATTCATGAAAAATGAGCCTATGAGCAAAATGTTGTGATGAATGCAAAAAACTTTAATGAAATAGTGACACAAATTACACCTTAAAAATACTTTAAAATCATGTATTTTCTTATACAAACTGGATGTTATTCGTTTACTCTTCACAATTTTACTCTTCACCGAGTGATACAATTTTGTTCATAAGTTTCAATTTATCTCATATTATGTGCCTTTCCATGTCATTTACATTCAAATAAATAATCAAAACCTATTTAGAGGTTGGCTAAGCATGTAGGTAGAAATCACTTATGCAATTTGAACCCAATAAGTCAATTGATCTCCAAACAAGGCAGTTATTTCTTCACCAAAAGTATGCTAAAATTGTTTACTTTAAAGTGGTTTTCATGCTCAATTAAAATTAACATGGCATTACAAAAGACCACAAAGCCCACTCGGCAACCTTGTAAGATTCAGAAATAATTCTTTTCAATATCTATATTCATATGACATTTATAAAAAAAATTCATGGGATGATAAGGTCCTGAATTTTTTGAGAATCAAGACTCAGATATAATTTACATGCAGAAGATAAATATCAGCTTTTATCAATAGGTCAATTTTACTGTGTATATTCATATTTTTATGCCAATTCTCAAATAATCTTGCAACAGGAACATAATTCTCATGACCCATTATTATTTTGTAATAGATTTGTCTCTTATAAATAATTTTTTATTTGTCAAAGCATGGTCATGAGATTATCAAAAAAATTCATGCGTAAAAGATAAGTCCAAAATCACTTATAATTAAGTATAATCATAATTAATTTAGCAAAATGGTGAGAAAGGATCAAATCCATGAAGAATTATAATTTAATTTTGAGATATTTTAGACTTTAACAAAATAAAATAATCAATTGGCGTGAGATATCAGATAAAAAATATTGATTTACAAAGAGAACTCAAAGATCTATACATTGAATCAAAAATCATACAAATCTGATTTAAATCTACAAAGAAATCAAACAGAGAAGTGAGAGCGAGAAAATTATATGCAAAGAGAGGGAAAGTGACAAAAATTCAAGAAAATTTATCAAAGTATGATTTGAAATGGAAATCTAGTCATAAATTTGACAAATTAGGTAGAATAAGCACTAACTAACCCAAAACTACATTGGAAAATGATCTAACTAATTGTCAAATCAAGGGATTTACATTTCATGATTTCAAAGCAGAATTTCATAATTCAAGCAGCAATTTTCTGCGAAAGTTTTCATCAAAATCTTGATTGTAAATGCTCTATGAAAGAGAAAGTGAGTTTTCAACACAATTCAATCAAGTGATTCACGGAAGGAGCTATCTAAATAGTCAAATCAATCAAATTTTCCAAGACTATACTCATCGAAAAGAAAGAATTTAAAAAGCTTTTGATTTTTTTGTGAATGTCTAATGGTGCTCTTAAAATGTGATAAGTAGTTGAGAAAAAAGGACGAGGAAGAATTGATGCCATTATATTAAAGCAGTTTGATCAGAAAGGTAGTACCTGGATCAGGTTGACTTTAATTGAAGAGTTGACTTGGCCAAACTTAGATTTAAAAGAGGTGTTAAAGAAGTAAAAATAAACTTTAAAGAATAGAAATGATATAAATATATTGAATAAGAAATTTAAAGATTTAAGATCTTGGATTTGAAAGAGAAAAGTCAAAAGTCAAAGTCAAAGCATTGACTTTGACCAATAGTTAGAGTTCTGTAAAATCAGAGAACTAAAAGATGTCAGAAGATTACGAAAATTATATATTTAGAAACTAGAGAGAAAATCGATTTTATTGATATAGAATTCGTGATTTTTGGATAAGAAATGGATTTACTATGAATTATTGAAAATCAAAGATCAGAAAATTCCCGAAATGAACACTTCAGAGAAAATCTTCAAATTGACTAGTCAAATGATATCCACATCTTGAAATTTATATATCAATAGAAAGCTATGAACCAGAGGATTGTAAATAGACCAAAATGATTGAATTCTGATTTATATTTTGAAACTAATTAACCCCGAAAGTCAACGTTCAAATTTGGATTGAAAAGGAATAGTGCTCGGTCAAACGTTAAATTGAGGGGCCAAATAAATCAGAATTCCACGAATTTTCTATCCACGGAAAGCTGATAAAATACAAAATCCAATGAAACCAAAATCAAGTGATTTGGAATTATACTTAGAGAGATATCCTATTTTCAAGATCAGCAAAATTTCAGACTAAAATTGGACAAAATTGAAGAATACTAAGAACTAAAATGCAAAATTAAAGATCTAAACCTAATTAAAACTCAAATGACCACCTGATAATCAATTGAATCTCACTATTAGCCCGATTTCCGCAAGAATGGGGGCTTCAATTCACACGGATTGAAGCGAATTTGGCTTGATTTCTTCCTTGCGGACGTTGGGTGTTCAAGGTGAAAATTCGATGAAATCCGATAGAATTCATGATCAATCCTGCTCCGATATTGATCGAAATTGAGTCTATATGTGGGCGGATCACGAAGAACTCAAGATCTTTCTTTCCAATTGCTTAATTCCTTCAGGATTCAATCAAGAGTTAAGAAATAAGGAGTACATCGGTTTTTAAAGAGAGTTTTCGCCCAAAAATCTTGACCGTTTGATCCGGGAATAGAAGCCAATTGATGGCCACGATCACTCTATGATCGTGTACCATCACTGTGACGCAATCGTGGCTCCAATTGCACGATAAATGGGCCCTGATCGCGTGATGATCGGGCCACGATCCACGTCGATCGACCCCCAATCGCGTGAATTTATATCAATCGTCTGATCCATTACATGTGTCACTGCATCCCGATGAAGACCACAATCACGATCTACGACGAGTGAGCCACGATGATGATCAGACGCTCTCGATCCCTCCACGTGTCGGCATATGAGCCATTGATCTCCGTCACTTAAGTGTGCATTTATGCACGTCCTCTGATGATGATCGCGTGGACTCGGGTCCACGCGATCGCCGCCCCACGATCATATCTGACGCCTGCCGTGATGCCATGTCACCTGCAAAAGAGAATTTCTGCGGGAATATAGTCCCACACTGAAGAAAAAGAAGAGACTGATGCATATAAATAGCGGGGCGGTTAAACGCTATTGCGTTACCTCCCCAATACTCTAACCAGGGCCCACTAACCCGTGGGCCCTTCACACGCCAGCCCCCACTCTGCCATGTGGCGCCCCTCACGAGCATTCGCGTGGACCCGCGTGGCCTCCTGCCACGTGTCCGCGCCACCTGCGCCTCGCGTGGGCCATGCGCAGCCCTGCCACGTGGCCTCAGTGCCACGTTGCATCCGCGCTGGTCCCGCGTGCCACGTCAGCTGTGCGCGCCACGTCAGCGTCCATGCCACGTCAGCTCTGCAGGGTCTGTGGAATAAAAACCCCCTTTTTCGCGATTTTTGGTAAGAAAAATCCTTAAAAATTAATAAAAAATCAAATTGAAAATCCGAGAAGGGCATAAACTTTAGAAATTCATAACTTTAAATATACAAGTCCTTTTTAATCCAAATTTTCTCCATTGGATCTCAATTTCTTTTCTTTTTAATATTATGCCATTAAAAAATATAATTAAAAAGAAGAACATAGGATGAATTAAAAAGAACCTAAAATCATTTATTAAGATCTCTCTCTTTTAATCATCCAATACTTCCCTTCTTAGAATCAACCTTAAAAATCATTTGCTAAAATCAAAATAAATGGGGAAAGAACATAATTCTTATTAATTTAACCTTGCAAAAAGATTAATTATCAAGAAAGTACATAATTATCCCTAATTTATGCATAAATATGAACTTAGTATAATGGTATAACAATGGAGAAAATTCATAAAAATTAGGATAACATGCATCATATTCACATAAAATAAGCATGAATATGAGTTAATTAAGATAAGAATTTAAGTTATAAATGCATGTTATCACACCTATACACCACATGGCGCCTAGAGGCACATTACTACGAGAAAATGAATCCTCTTTGAATACCTTTAACTAAAACAAATTCTTAAACATTCGTAAAAATTAAAAAAAGAAGACATATTTTAAAATATCTCCTTTTTAATCTATATTTTTTTTAATTAAATTAAAAATTAAAAATTATCATTTTATACAATTCAATCTAAGAAATAATTAGACAATAAATATTTAACTCCAAATTTCAATAAATTCACTTAAAAAGTAAGAGTAGATAATGTCAAAGTTTATAAAAAAATATTTTTTTCTCATTATTTTCATGTGAATCTTAAAGTCTCAAATCCAATGAGGCTACTGTATGAGAGTTTTAGAGTTTGAAATTTCAAATTCATAAATTTTCAAAATTTCATAAATTATCAAATAAATATTTAAAATGATACATTTTGAGACTTTTCAGATAATTACATAAAATAATTGCAATGTAGTCAAATTATGATAACATGCATTAAAAACGTATGATTTCTCCCATATGATAGCGTATGATTTGTGCCTTAAAATGCAATGATTATAAGCAAATATTACAACTTATTCTTGCTTCTAAGTTTTTCAGCTAGTAATATTATATCCTCTCTTTCATTTATTCCATGTTTGAGTTTGATAATAATTCAGATATACAAACTAGAAAGCAAAAGGTTTCTCCCATAGATTGAGTAACTTTATGTATAAAATAGATAGGAACATATATAAAATTAGAATCAAATAAATTTTCATAAAGCTGTATGGAAAGATAAAATAAAGCATTGTCTTTTTACATTGGTTAAAATACAATAGGTGTACCTGTATGAACTACTATTTTCCCTAAATGTCTACAAGTTACTCTAATGAAACATAGAAAAAATAAAAACATTGATCAATCTCCTAAAGATTTTAAGATATGGAGAATATTGTTTTAAATGAATACTAGATTTCTAAGAAGTTTTGAAAATTTACCAGAAAAATTAATAGAAGCGTGAGTGGAATATTTTAGTCTTTAGTCTTAGGTCAAGAAAGAGGGGATAATGCAGATATTCAATGAATCTGTATGATCTTATTTTTAAAATTTTGTCACAAATCAACAAATCACAAAATTTTACTTCTATTCTTATTCACTTATGAATACTGAAATGTTTATAGAAAAATAAGTAAGTTGAACCGCAAGGACCATTAGTCTGAGAAAATTTTATTGGGAATTGAATTCTAAGACAATTTCACAGTAAATCAGAATAAATCAACTAGGACATAAACTTGAATTTTAGAAATATTATTAAATTTGATCTTTTTCATACATGATGATTCTCTACTGTTCATTGTGCACAAAAGAAATGCAAAACTATTAATAGGAGCAATAACTGCCTTAAATTTGTTTTTTATTTGAATGGGGTTCAATCTAGATAGCTAGTGATTCAAGATCTCCTGAATAAATGGTTGGAAGAATAAATAATATCCTAGCTCATTGTTAAATCAGAAAATACCCTCTCTGGACCTATAAAGGGACAATCTTTGTCTCATTTGAAGATTCAAAATAGAGGGAAATGCACAAAAAAAAATTTATTTTTACTCAAAATTCTTAGTATATCAAAATCCAAATATAATGCACAATATTCTTTGAACTTGGCTGAACCCACAAATTGATTCTCACATGATTGCTAGAATGTTCTTGATCAGAATGTTCTCTTCCTCTCCTCTTCTTGGGTCGAATACTCGCCGGATGATCTAGATTGTTACATTGCTGATTGATGACATTACCTTCTCTAAAATAAGCAACATTGTGGTACTAGTCGATGCGCGGTAAAACGTATCCTAGTTGAAAGAGAAAAACCCTAGGATTATGGATTCAAATATGAAAAATAATTTGACTTTAACCTTCTATGAGAGCACTGCAAAACAGTGGTTTGAATCATTAATCCCTACCCTTAAAGGAGATAAGTTATGAATCCACTTGGAGAGAGGGAGGCCCAGAGAGGAGGGAGAGAGATAGAGAGATGGGGGAGAGAGAGATGTCAAGTTACACAAACTTCAATGAACTTAACTGCCGATCAAAAGAAGATCTCAAAAACAGTAGGCGCAATCAATCGATCGCCAAATCATTAATTGGGCAACCGCTTTACTGAAAGACCCACCCGTGAGAGGGAAACATTCAATTTCAAGCAGGAATTTAGAGTGTAAGTTTATCCACCCATGTGTCTCGATCTTACCTCATGTTCCTTCAGCTTATATACCTTGTGATGTGTAGGCCATATTCGCGTATTGCATTGTTTTGTGATCGTGGTCGTGTTGTTCAGATAGTGAAAGGGATTGCAGGCGGGTACACATTAGTACTAATTTGATGATCAATTAGGGTTTGACAATTCACCATATCTTAAATCATTCATGATTCTCACGTAAATGAAGGAATATATATACACGGTAACCAATAATGGGAAGGTTCTATATGAGAGTTATGCACTACCTATGTCCTACAACACATTGTATAACTTGGCACCAAATGGGCTAGTAACTCGACTTAATCGATTGGGTTAAATTTATCGTTAATTATTTAATATATACATTAATATAGATAATTGATAAGGTTGACCAATAAAGTATTATTACATATATCTAAATTAATCTATGAATGTTGATGGATATAGATATAATTATAAGGTTTTTGTGATGTTGAGGATCTTTAGAATAAAGGAGTCTAAACCTAGAGTGGAGGAGATAGAGCATACAAAATCACAGAAGAGAGTGAACAACATAAAGATAGTGAGATCAAGAGAGAGAAAGTGCTAGAAAGATGGAGAAAACGAGAACGCAAGGAAGAGGTTGAGAGACATAGAGACAGTGAGATCACTCAGGGAACAAGGAGCATGAGAAAGGGGGAGAGCAAGAGAGCGCAAGTGGTTGAAATAGAAAGAGAGAAACTAGGAGATAGAGAGAGAAAAAGGGAAGAGCGGACTGATGTGAATTCAAGAGAGATGGAGAGAAAGGGTGAGAGGAAAAGGATGAGAGTGAGCCCGAGAGAGTGTGTGTGTGAGAGAGAGAGAGGTAGAGAGAATGAAAGAGGAGGGAGAAAGTGATTGTGAGAAAAATTGAAGGAGAAGAAGATAATTTGAGGGTGAAGGATTGAGAAAGAAAGAGAGAGTGTTGGCAAGACTTCATGAGATAGCTAGAATTAAAGGGAAGCATAAAGAGCATGAGAGAGAGAGAGAAGAAATTCCCAATACGGTGGTGAAACTAACTGATGGGATCTGAGGTCGATAACTTTCTCAAAAGTTTGATCAAAACATCGAATGCATCTGAATTCTTGAATCAGATATTCAAAATACCAAGCCACCAAGAACAGATGATCCTATCATCTAGTATGAATGAGAAAACATACTTACAGGGTTTCCTTGAAGGAGTTCTTGAAGCTATTCAGCTGTCTAGCCTCTAGCAGTATCCACACAGTCTTCGGATGGTTAGATCTCCTCTTCAAAGCTCTTCACCAAGAGAGAAAGAGAAGAAAAGAGAGAATTTCCACGAAGCTTGCATGGGCACATTGAGTTGTGGTCATTCTCCCCGTATTTATAGACATTTGGAATGAGGTTTTTTCACAAAAACCCTCATAATTATGTCTATATCCACCAACATCCATAAACCTTATGTGTGTGACCCGCTAGGTCCATATATCTCACTAGTTAATAACTCAAAAACCAAATAAACTTTTTTGGTCAAACTTAGTTAATTATCCACATCCACATATAGATTGATTAATCAAGGATCGATTTAACCCAATCGATAGGTTGAGTTGCCAGCCCGTTGGGTGCCAAGCTACACCATGTAAACTAGGAGATATGGAGTATGTAAGAATTCATTTATGGAACCTTCCCATCATCGATTACCATGTATGTATAATCCTTCATCCACATTAGACTCATGAATGACTTAGGGTATGGTCAACTATCAAACCGTAATCGATCACTCAAGTTAGCACTGATGCGTGTAGAAATTACCGCGAACTCCTCTGATATTTCTAGTACCTTGGCCAAGGATTTCATCGCATCTCATTCCTTGAGTCAATCCCCTCAAATACCGAGGGTGGATGATGCCATCTTGACCACACAATCATCCTCGTGGACTTCATGCCGTATCCAATATATGACGTTTTAGATATCCCGTGGCTAGGGATTTGTAAGTCATAATCAAAACACGATCATCCATCCACAAGATGTCTTTGGTGTCTCAAGTCAAAGGACCACATACACAATCATGACATGAATCAACTTGATTGATAGTTAGGTATAATACCATTCAGGGATTTGATAACATGCAAAAGAGGGCATATTTACATGCTCATCTTTATCATATTTTAGCTTAAAGAGGCAAAATCATTTACATTTTTACATGTTATCATATGATTGAGTTAAAATGAACACATTATATACAAATGAAGTAAAAGTTTTTTTAAGAAGTGAATTACAACAAGAAAAGATGATTTCAAATTTAGTTAAATTGTTTTTTTTTGTAGATTAATTGCCTTTGTTTTTAACAATTGAAATTGCTATAATTTGTTGTTTTTAAATAGAAAAAATTGCTGCCATCTCTTTGCTGTTTTTCAATTCTTTTTTGGAAATGCTTTAATTTCTTTTCTTTAAAAGAAAATTTCTTTCTTTTATCTTAGCTAAAGCCCTTAATGGGCTCGTCCGAATCTAATATGCAGTAATGAGCTGTGGGCAGGGTTTGTATGAAGGAAGCAACATCCAATAGGAGAGGAGCGCACGTTCCACCGTGAAAAGCAACACATATATTAATTGCTGCTACAATGGGGTTCGATGCCTTTCACTGTGAAGAATTGCTACCAATCATCTGAGGTTTAAAGCTAAGCACTCAATGAGACAAAGGAGCGCACGCTCTAGGTGCATAGCAGGTGACATTAAGAACCTAACTGATCCGCATACTCTCAGAATCGCGGATCAGTTAGGTTAAAAAGGGGCGAGAAGGAGCGGGAGATTGTTCTTGATTTCTCGCCCGAGGAGACTCGACCTGAAGGACACAGCGGGAGGAAGAATCGGCAACGGTTTCAGAAGATCTTGAGGCAGCAAATCCTTCCAAACACGATCTACAAGATTTTTCTCATTATCGTAGAGGAGTGATGCACGACGCGGTGGTGAAAACCCTCGTGCCTGATCAACGAATCTGAGGATGACTGAAGATAGCCGATCAAACATAACCTACAGGTAGGAGAATCCTACACCCTAAGTACAATCTCTAGCCTAAACATAAGTGTAGGCAGGCGTGCCGATCAGCGGAGTCGACTCCGGGTGACCCGGGGAAACTCGCGATGATGGATAGGGTGAGATCCTCTCGATCCACGTCCGGAGACGTGGAAGTCGCTCGTCGTAGAGTAGCCGGAAGGCTGCGGCCCATGCTCGGTGTCGGACCTGACGTACGCGTCAGGAATCTCAAATCTACACTCGTACTATCCTATCTACATCGTCCGACGGCGGTGGAGACGAGTAAAGTAAACGCTTCGAAAAGTAATTAAACTTTAAAATGAGGGGCCGAAGCTAACCTGCGGGGCGCGTGCCCGATCGGTCGTGAAGGGGGCGGTCGTTCGTACGTGGCACGGGCGGTGGGCAAAGGCCAGTCGAGTCGAAGGCGTTGTAGGCCCGTCGGAACCTTGACACGAGGAGCGGCTACCCAATAAGTAAGGGCAGACGGAGGGGAGATAAACTGCTGATGATGTCGTTGGACCACGACAAATCACGGTGTGAGTGGCGCGGAAATATCGCGGTCGCACGATGGTGCGTGTGATTTCGCGTCCTGTGGGGCGTGAGCCCGGTCGGTCGTGACGGGGAGGGGGTGCTCGAGCGCAACACGAACCAATGGCAGTCGAGTCCTCTTCAATGTCGTCGTGATCGGGGGGAAATCACTTGATGGAGGATGCAAACTGGGTTCAACTGCCTGCAGGAAGGTGCATGCGATAATTGGGGAGGTCCGGATGGGGTATAGGCTCTAGCGCGCTTGCTGGTAGCAGACAAGAGCTGACACAGTCAGTCAAGCGTGGAGGGCGTCACGTCGGGCGAGTTGGTGGGCGCGTTCATGATAACATGCTATATTTACATCATAAAACATGATTTTTAGTGCATTTTAAGGCATAAATGATTTCATTTCCATGCATGTTATCATATAAATATGTATTTTTCTATTATTCTCTTAAAAAGTCATTATAATCTCAAAATACTTTAAATTAGGGTTAATTTTGATAAATTAGAGTTTAATAATTTGATAACCCATATTTTTTGAGATTATAACTGTTTTCAAAGTTAAAATAATAAGAGAAACAATTTTTATAAACATTCATTTTATTTTCTAAAGTTTAAAATCTTAATAAATGAATGTATTTTTGAAATAATAATTTTAACTCTTATTATTTATTAAATTTGACTTTTTAGAATAATAGATAATTAAATTTTGGATCAAATGAAAGAAATTTGGATTAATTTGGAGTTATATATTAAAAGTTATGAATTTTCTATTTTTAGAGATTTTTTTCGGATTTTTAAACTGTTTTTCTTATTTTATTTTCGATTTTTTTCACCATTTTTAATAAATAAATTTAAATAAAAAAAATAAAAAATGGGCGCGGGGCCCGCGTGGATGCGACGTGGCACGCAAGGCCACGTGGCAGCGCCACGCAGACCCCGCGCAGCGCCTACGTGGCGCGATATATATATATTTGTTTATTTACTAAATATAAATAAAGTTCTTTGTCCTCCCCTATGTGGGGAGGGTCATACCCTTAGAAACCGTCGGGTGTTATAAACCCGACGGTTTCCTAAAAACTCTCCCGTGTGGGACTAAATTTTGTCTTGCTTACCGTGCAGGCGACGTGGCGCAATGTGGAGCGACGGATTAAAGGGGCGATTGATCGACACGCGTCGATCGTGTGGAGCGCGGACCACCGGATGGAGATCAAGCCACGTGCGTAAATCAGGGCGTTATAACGGCCAAGATTAAAAGCTGGCGGGGAGCATTGCGATCGTCAGATCAAGATCCAACGAACGCGATTTTAAGCGTTTTTAAAACGCTTATTGACGGATCAAATCGTGACCGTTGATCACGATCCAACGGTCACGACTTAATTGAAACGGTCCACGATGGACCGTTTCATCATAACCGTTGATCATTTTGATCAAACGGTTACAAAATTTCCTCCTATAAAACGATGTGTTCTTCACGTTCTTAAGCATCCGAGTTGAATCTCAAGCCTAATTGAGCTGTTTAGACACCAATCTTCTCGAATCTCTCAATCCCATCGTGTTCCTCTTCCATTTCCGCACTCACGGAGCTTTTGAGATCGAGATTTGGCGGCGTAACTTGGGAGAAATCGCAGCTTGAATCTCCTCTTCGCGTTCTTCAATTTTTCGGCGATTAATCGGTTTAATCGCGTCGTTTGAAGTGCTAATTGGGATTAGTGGAGGCGGTTTTGCCCAAATTACCTTCCTATAGTGTTTATACCCTTGAATTCGATACATTTGCATCAAATTGGTAAGTTCGGTATTATTTTTGATGCGATACCGCGTGAAATCGACGACCTCGCGGTTTCGTTTCATCAGTTCACCCCTCTGGGATGGGGCCTGATCAATTCACGTGGACTACCAGGGTCATGTCAGCGTCGGGAGTCGTCGACGAGCGTTGACGTCATGGATCTCGATAGCGTCATGTAACAATTTGGGAAGGCGCCGTAACTTCGGAGGGCAGAGAAACCAAACGGAGGTAGTAGGGGGGTGGGGTGAAATCCTTAACCGGGTAGGAGAAGGCGGCAATTCGGCAGCCAGTGGGAGGCCACAGGAGAGGCAGAGTCACTAGAACAGGAGGACACGACGAAAATGACTCAGCCAAAGTCCAGGCGACAGAATTCTCGTATTGAAGTTCACAACCCGCGGAATCGCGGGGATGAGTCGATTGAAGAAATGGGGTGTCAGAGGTTCGGACAACGGTGAGCGTGGGAGAGGAAATTTGGACAGGGGTTGCGGCGACAGATTTGGAGGCGAGATGGAAGCCTCACGGGTGGCGGTAGTTTGGGGATGAAGAGGGAAAGCCGGAATGATGGTTAATCGAGTTGTTGAGGAGGGAGGCGGAAGGAGATCTGATCGGGAATCGTGGGGAGAGGTTGATCGGCAGAGGAGGGCGGACGGACGGCGATGTGGTCTGACGTTCGTGGTTGGGTAGTGGATTGTCGTTGAGGATTTTCTGCGGGAATTTCGGATCAGGGGTTGGGGAAAATTGCAGGGGTGGTGGGGGCGAAGCGGAGAGGAGGAAGCGGGACTTTCGGAAAGGGTAGATAGGAAATCGGGGTTGCGCAGAGGAGGGGTTGGTCGGGAAGACGGGAAAGTGGCAGAGGTTGATGGAGGTGCGCGCGGAGAGGAGGAACTGCCGTGGGATGGAATTGGTTTAGGACGGGATTTCGGGCAGCCAGTAGGGAGCAATGTTTGGCCGGGAAACCGAAACGGGGAGGAAGGGAGGGAGAGGAGTCTCCGGAGAAGGAGACGGTGGAGAAGGTGGAAGGTGAGCAGGGAGGATCATGGAGGATGTGGATCTGCAGTTCGGGCGTTCATGGAGGGGGAGCAGGAGGTGTGCGCGGGGAAGAAGATGACCGGAGAAGGTGGAGGTGGAGGGGATGGCGGCGGCAGCGGTGGCGGCTTGAGGATGGCGGCATCGCGAAGATGGCGGAGATGATCCGTGGCCGGGGCAAGGAGTGGCGGCAGTCGTCTCGGCGGCAGCGGCGGCGGCACGGAGGCGTGCGGCGGCGGTGGCGGTTGGATTCCTTCCCCGGCCTTCCTTGAGCAGCCACTTGAGAGTGAGATCACTCCTTTCTTTCTTCAAATGATGGCTAGGGTTTGTGGGGGGGTCCCTTCCCCTCTTCTAGAGCCCATAATGGGCCGAGAGGGGAAAGGGCCCACTTGAGGCCCACAACCCACACCTAACATGCTCATAGAAAGAAATAAGGTTCACAAAGAAGGGTGGGCTTCACGAATGGGATCCCGAGAAGGGAAGAACCCACCCGAAGCCTAAAAAGGGAGAGAAGAGATAAACGAGGACCCACTTAAACACGTGCGGGTCAAAAGTTCATAATAAAGAAATAAAGATAAGCGGATAGATCCGCGCGCGCAAAAGGGCTCCTCTAGCGCAGTGGTATCGTGTCTTGGTGGCGACGGGGGTCGTACGCCACCAAGGAGCTGTCAAGGTTTTTTTTATTTACTTCTACTAGTTTACAAATAATCTCTTTTCCAATCTTCTCATTTAGATTCAGTTTCGCATTGATTCCAAGACTTATTGCTCAGACGGTGTTAGGATTGATTTCCGAATAATTTCGGTTTCTGGTTTACAATTACGCATTCATTTTGATTTTTTTTTCTTTTCTTTCTGTTATTGATGACAGAGTAAGCAAGTAATAGGAGATTAGAATATTACAGAGATAAAATCTGCATTTACCTCTCTATATTCCAGTGATTTCTTCACCTTTGTTGATAGGTACAGTGAGATATATATCAACGAACAGCTATAAAAATAAAAGAATCATGTTTAGGTAATATGTGCATTTACCTCTCTATATTCCAATGATTTCTTCACCTCTGTCGATAGGTACAATGAGATATATCTCACTAAAAATCTATAAATCAGGCAAAATATTAGTTAGGCAATCACTGATTTTTCTTCTTTATATTAGTCTCATCTTTGGACTATATTACAATAAATAACAGTGAGAGAAATCTCACTGAAAGGCTAACAATAATCTTGACAAAGAAAGGAATCATATAATTGAAACCAAACTTAGGTTTATCAATAAATAAATAAAAAGAATATGCATAGTTTATGTTTTCTATCCAAATTAAAGGAAATTGAGTAGGAAAGGTTGATAAGACTGATAATAGTGGATGGTAGGGAATGCCAATTTTAAGACAAGCTTGATGGATTCCTAATCCACTTAGAAAGAATACTATAGAAAAGAAATCTACATCTAAACAAAATTAGAATAAAAAGATAAAAGTAGGATTACTACATAAGAAGAAGAGATAAGAATTAGTATACGATTTAGAGTGATATTAATTCACATATAAAAAAAGAAAGGAGAAATATTAATAATTCTTAGATATTCGAATCTTATAGGGATGACAGTAGAGGATCTAGAAGAGAATGAGATTTGTTAAGTAGTGATAGAGGATGGAAAATGTGTTAGGAGAAGAGTGAAAACATCAGAGAAGAATTAGAATTGATCTCTCTAGGGTTCGACCCCTTGTTGAGCTATAGTTTTGGAGGATAGAAATTAAGGGAAAAATATATATTAGAAGATAATATAATTGCATAAGTCAAATTAAACCATCATACAGACGTAGGATTCACATCCTGTAATTTGGACTTATCAGGATTCATACGGATCAATTCATTGAACTCTTTCTCCAAAGAGCACCCACTATCTATCCTTAGTGTCTCCACACTGATGGCTATAGGATCGGCCATACTCATCATATGAGATGGATTAGATAGTGTTATTCTTTCCGGATAATTCGATGTCCTTCTCGAATATCCCACGAATAGGAATGTTTAGAACATATGTTTAAAGACTAGTGATCAATATATTATGATCTCATCATAATTCACTTAGTCATTGTACATGCTCATGGACTTCATTGCAAACATCACACAAGAATGACAATGAATAAATTTTATTTCAATGAACATAAATAAGTTACATGAAAGTGTTATTGGCTTATAGTCCACATAATATCCATTACTAACTACAAAGGGGGGGGGTCAATTAGTTAGTTGTACTTCTATTGATATTCTTTTATCTTTTAAATGATTTCGTGATATATGTATCACTCTCCTCTTTGCCTCACGATGCTCAAGTGATTTATACTAGTTGAGGGACCTAATCTCCCTTACTCCAGTCCCGAGTACTCTTGCCTCGGAGCCTCCAATCTTATCAAGGCAAACCTAATCCTCTCACCCATAGAGGGTGAAGGACAATGTTCAATACACGGGTTTATGTTCGCCCCCAACGGCAACCCTAACACTCTCCTTTACTTGACCCTACGACACTACCCTCTAGGCCTCGACCTTCTCGGCTCCTGGACGCCCTAACTCCCTCAGGCCGATCTCCACAAGATTGCTCATTCCTTCATGCCCTATCGTGCCTCTCTTGCTAGTACCGCCAACCACCGGTAAATTGAGACCTCGTCTTCAGGCTCCACTAGGTCTTCTTGCTCCCGAAGTCTTGACTCCTTCTCGTCACAATGAATGAGACACTCCCCAACCTCCGTATGTGTAAATGCAAGAATCTGTTTGTCTAAATGCTGATAGCTATATGAGATGATGATAAAAAAATAAGTGAGACTAAAATCACGAATAAATGAGACACACAAGACAATAACTTATGGAGTTGAATTTTTTTATCAGGGTTGACTTTTGACCAGAGTCGACTTTTCTGACTTTTGGTTGACTTTTGACTAGAGTTGATTTTTTGGTTGACTTTTGACTAGAGTTGATTTTGTGGTTGACTTTTGACTAGAGTTGATTTTCTGGTTGACTTTTGACTAGAGTTGATTTTCTAGTTGACTTTTGACTAGAGTTGACTTTTTGACTTCTAGTTGACTTTGGTTGACTTGTCCTAATGATGGACTCTCTGCTATAATAAGAGGGAACTCGATGCCTGAGCACAGAGGAGTGATGCAAGATATGCTAGCCAATCAACTAAGGGAGTATGAGGGTATTAAAAACATTATCAGCACATTGAACACTCCATTGACGATCTTCTCAGGTCTTCACAACCTAGAATAAATCAATTAATTTACTCAACTAACAGTAGAAGAATATTATTGACTGAGATGTGGTAAATACTGAAATCAGATTAATTAACGGTAACTCACATAATAGGAATTAAAGCAGTTAAATTAACAGACTGAGCAAAGAAAAGTAATACTTACTTGAATCTGCCAATTTATATATTTAGATTAAATAACAACCAACTTCAGCGTGAGATTTAATGCAATTAGATTAATAAGCAAATTAACTAAATAGACTGAGTAAGGAAAATTAATACTTACTTGAACCTGTCAAGTTATATAAATAGATTAAATCACATCCAACTTCACAGTGAGATTTAATGCAATTGGATTAAGAAACTAATTAAATAAATAGACTGAGTAAAGATAATTAATACTTACTTGAACATGTCAAGTTATATAAACAGATTAAATCACAACAAACTTCATAGTGAGATTTGATGCAATTAGAGAAATAAGCTAATTAAATAATTAGACTGAGTAAAGAGAATTAGTACTTACTTGAACCTGTCAAGTTATCTAATCAAATTAAATCACAACACGAGTAAAAGATAAGTAATAAATGCTCAAGAAGAACAAATATATTTATATATGTGAAAGGGAAATAGGGAGACTAATGTGCTTAAAAAATTTGGAATAAGCGTGAAGTTAGAACAGTTCGTTCAATTGCATATCGATGAAGATCAAAGTTTGAAAATATGTGAGAAGAACAACAACCAATTTTTCTCAAAACAAAATTGTAGAGATCTTAGAATCAGATAACTCAGCCACTAAACGGAATAGAAATATATGTGAGAAAGAGATTTATACCAAAACTTGCAACAAAAATAGAAGAAGAAAAAACTGTACGATTTAGAGAACTGTCTATTGAGGATGTGAGGACGATGGAAAGACGTTGCGAACTTGATCGCGTGCAACATGAAATTGAATCTTAAGCTTGAAAAATACAAGACAATGCATGAGTGCTTTGAATAATTTAATAGGGTTGCAAAATCAGCACTTTGGACTTATATGCGATAATGTGTTAAATGAGTACATGAAAATAAACCATTTAATTGATCTTGTTGCAACATCATTTCAAGATCATTACCTACATCAAAACCAAGTAACTCTAACAAGAGAGAGTGAGGAAGAAGTTGTATGGAACTAGAGTGGTAGGAATATCAGGGAAAGAAAGAGAAGGTTGAAGGAGAGAGAGAAAACAAAAGGGAGTGATCAAGATGGATTGGAGAAAGGGAGTGAAATAGCGAGAAGTTGAATGGAAAACTAGAAAATGGGCAAAGAAGAGAGTGAAAGAAAGATTGAAAGAATGGAAGTGCAAGAGCAAGAGAGATTGAATGGAGAGCGCAGAATCAAAAGATCTAAAGATCAAAAAAGGATGAAATCAAGAGAGAGAGAGAGAGTGAGGGAGAGAGTGAGAGAGACATTACTTTTAATGTCATTTTCCAAATCTTTATTCACATTCTATCTTCATGAAGAATGGGCAATGAAATGATTTTGTGTAGTTGTTGAAAACACACTTCCTTGTGTCAATTTTTTTTCCAAGCTCACTAATTTAGAGAATTAATCATGAATTGATTAGGATAATGGTTAGTAAGGGTCAAATCCATTGAGAACTAATAGAATTTTTTAGAGATATAAAATTTTATCAAATTGGACAATGAATCAGGATGAGAAATTTTGGAAATTGATACTTTAAGAGAGAGAACTACAAGATAAATCCACATAATCAAAAATCACTTAATTTGGATTAGTATTCATGGAGAAATTGATAACATGCATTTATAACTTAAATTTATTATCCTAATTAACTCATATTCATGCTTATTTTATGTGAATATGATGCATGTTATCATACTTTTTAGGAATTTTTCTCCATTGGTATGTCATTTCACTAAAGTCGATATTTATGCATAAATTAGGGATAACTTCATGCTTAATAGATGATTAATCTTTTGTTGAGTTTAAATTAATAGAAGTAAATCTCTTTTCTTGAATGATTTTGACTTTGGTGCATGTTTTGAAGGATAATTTCAAGATGAATATATGATTTAGAATATTTAGTGAGAAATGATTTAAGTAAATTCTAATTCATCTTGATTTCTTCTTTGAAAATATATTTTAAATTACATGATGTTAAAAAGGAAGAAATTTGTGATCCAATGGAGAAAATTTTGATTAAAAAGGAGTTGTATATTTAAAGTTATGAATTTCTAAAGTTTATGCCTTTTCCGATTTTTATTTGATTTTTATTAATATTTTTTACTAGAATCGTGAAAAAAAGGGAATATCTTACCTGCAGGTGCTGACGTGGTTAGCGGGAGCTCCGGCGAGCTGACACGTGGCGCGCGGGACCACCGCACGGGTGCAACGCGGCGCTAAGGCCACGTGGCAGAGCCGTGGGTGGCCCACGCGGGGTGCACGAGGTGCACAGGGGCGCGGCCACGTGGCAGGGGGCCACACATCCACGCGAGTCCACATGGGCGCCCGTGTGGGGCACGACATGGCAAGTAGGGCTGGCAGATGGAGGGCCCACGTGTATAGTGGGCCCTTGTAAGAGAGTGGGGGCGGTAACGCGAATTAGTTTATACTTGCGCCCCTCTATTTAACTTGCTTCATTTCCGTCTCTTTATTCCGTGTGGGACTATGTTTCCACGGACCTTTCTGTTGCAGGTGACGTGGCCGCATCGCACACGTTGGATCTTCTCGCTAAGCGTCGATCGCGTGGACCCAAGTCCACGGGATTGAAATCAACGCAAGTCCATAAAAAATATATTAAGTGAAACCGATCTACGCCTTACCTGTCGACACGTGGAAGCACCAGAAGCGTCCGATCTTCGTCGAAGTTAAGACCGCGCGATCTCCATCAGACGGCTGCAATGAAATCTGATCTTCATCTCTTCTGGCGACTTGCGGAATTTTCGGTGCGTTTGATCTCCATCGGACGGGTGTAGCATGGGTTGAGGCGTAGATCGTGGCTGAGGATCGTCGGGGTGACATGTATGCAAGGAAGACGTTGGATCTCCATCGAACGGTGAAAAAAAAACTCGTGGAAATGAATCCACGATCGTGGCGTGATTGAACTGTGATCACAGTGCGATCGAGCCGCGATCGTGGCTCCTTCAGTGCAGAATCAGAACTAAACTCCTTCCACGTGATCGGACAGTGATCGACTGATAACCAGGATCCCGATCGACACACGATCGTGGCCCGATCGTGGCGTGATCGTGGGTCCTTTGAAGCAAAAATTGAGACTAATCTACCGCCAAATCGGGAGCCATGACACCGCCCAAGGGAATCGCTCCCTCAACGCCATCAAACCACTCCCACGACCGCCTCAATTGCCCACGATTTTGGGCTAATTTTCTCTCTAAAAACTGATGTATTTCTCTCTTGTTCTTCAACTTTTGATCCATTCGTGAAGGAATTAAGCGAATTTCGAGGAAGATCTCTAGTTCATCATGATCCCCCGCGTTTAGACTTGATTGTGAAGCAATTGGAGCGGGATTGATCACGAATTTCTCTTTGATTTAATTGAATTTTCCCCTTGAATTCTGAACGTCCACGAGGAAGAATCTGAGCAAATTCGCTTCAATCCACAAGAATTGAAGCCCCATTCTTGCGGCAATCGGGTTAGTAGGAGGTAATTTGATTTTTTATTAGATTTAGAAGTTTAATTTTGTAAATTAGTTCCTAGTGTTCTTCATTTTCCCCAAATTCGAGTCCGAAAAATTGCTTATTTTGAAAATAAGATATCTCTCTGATTATAACTCCAAATCACTTTTCATTTTTGTAATATTCTGACTCTGTTTGATTCTCTGATTTTACAGTACACCTACTGTTGGTCAAAGTCAATGCCTTGACTTTGACTTTTGACTTTTCTCTGTCAAACCCGAGAATTAAATTCATAAAACTTCTTATTTAGTCTATTTATATGATTTCCACTCATTAAATATTATTTTTACCTCTTTAAAACCCCTTTTAAACCTAAGTTTGACCAAGTCAACTCTGCAATTAAAGTCAACCCTCCTCTTTGTGGATCGACCCGATACTTACACATTACTTGATTTTTATATCTTATCTTTGTGAGTTCGGTGTTATAAGTTTTGTTTGACCGGCGTTTTTGTGATTTAACGACACACAAAAACGCTTTGTCAGAAATCAAGCAATGAAATAAGGAGAGAAAATTCAATTGTGAAGAGAGAGAAAATGTATAAATTTGTGTGAAATAAATTAACTTATGCATCCGAATAAAAATGTAATATTATGAAGAAAACACATAATCTAAACCAAAATCGCACTAGAAATGATCCAAAATGTCCAGATGAAGGCTTTTGATTATGCATTTTGTAAAACAAAAATTCAAAGTTTGAGTGGAAAATTATTCCTTCTCCCTTGATGAAATCTTGATTTCAAACACTCCTTAGATGTGAAAAATGAGTCTAGAAGAGTAAGAAAATAAGAGATTCAAGGATTTTTTTGTCCAAATTATTTGATTGATAAAAAAATCCAAGAGTACCTTACATCGTCGAAGGGAGAGTATAAATTGGCACAATTTTGGCGTGGCCATTTGATTTGACAATGGATCTTTAATTAATGGCCTAGATGAAACGCCAAGATGCGAATCAATATTATTAAGTTGCATCCATCCGATCACAAATGGAGCGTTGCAGTTAAGCCAAGTCGTGCATGAAGAAGAAGCACCACGTAATGGTTGTCATTCGATCTTCAAGGAGCGCTTGAGATGCAGCTGTTAGTTTAATCTGAGTTTGATAATTTATATTGGTGTTTTCTTAATTTTCCCTCCTCTCTCTTGCCTCTTTCAAATCCTAGTTCTATCCTCCTCATATATTCTCCCTCCTTGCTGTCCCTTTCATCCATCCCTAAGTAAAGGAGCAATTCGAGGATAATCCAGATCTCTTGGTGAGTTCAAGAGCATTGGCTTCAAGTCTAATCCAAGCTACTCATCCTCTAAAATTTTATAGAGATCAAGAGTTCGAATCCTATATCAATAAGTCCAACTTAGATTGATTCATGATATCGATTCTCAATCTCATAACTACTATCTGAAGTAATATTGAGATAAATTCTAATCCATAGTGGTATCTGACGTGTTGTTTTCGCGCGTCGTTAAAACACAAATACGATGGTCAAAAAAAATTTATAAAACCTAACTCACTAAGACAACATATAATAATCAAGTATTGGGTAAGTATCGGGTCGATCTATAGAGAGCAGGGTTGACTTTAATCGCAGAGTTGACTTGGTCAAACTTAGGTTTAAAAAGAGTTTTAAATAAGAGAGAATAAGATGTAAGATATGGACATGATATAAATAAGGTAAATAAGAAGTTTTAAGAATTGAAATCTCGGATTTGACAGAGAAAAGTCAAAAGTCAAAGTCAAAGCATTGACTTTGACCAATAGTAGGTGTTCTGCAAAATCAGAGAATCAAACAGAGTCAGAAGATTACAAAAATTAGATATCTGGAAACTAGAGAGAAAATGGAATTTATTGATATATAATTCGTAATTTTTGGATACGAAATGGATTTATCATGAATTATTGAAAATCAACTATCAGAAAATCCCCGAAATTAACACCTCAGAGGAAATCTTCAAATTGAATGATCAAATGAAATCCAAATCTTGCAATTTATATGTCAATAGAAAGCTAAGAACCAGAGGAATCCAACAAGACCAAAATTATCAAATTGTGATTTGTCAATAAAAAGTAATTGACCCCGAAAGTCAATGTTTGACTTCTGATGAAAGATGAACAGTCCTTGGTCAAACGTCAAATTGAAGGGTAAAATGAACTTGGAATTTGATGAATTTTCTATCCACGGAAAGCTGATGAAAAGAGGAATCCAATGAAACCAAAATCAAGTGAGTTGGAATTATAATCAGAGAGATATTGTATTTTCAAAATCAGCAAAATTTCAGACCGAAATTTGGGAAAAATGAAGAACACTATGAACTAATTTGCAAAATTAAACTTCTAAATCTAATAAAAACTCAAATTACCTCTTGATAATCAATCAAATCTCACTACTAACCCAATTTCCACGAGAATTAAGCTCCAATTTGTGCGAATTGGAGTGAATTTGCTCGGATCCTTTCTCACGGATTTTCGGAATTCAAGGGCAAAATTCGATGAAATCAAGGAGGAATTCAGTGATCAATCCCGCTCCAAATCCCTTCGGAATTGAGTCTAAACGCAGGGGGATCACGATGAACTAAAGATCTTCCTTGAAATTTGCTTAATTCCTTCACGAATCGATTAAAAGTTCAAGAATCAGAGAAGATATTTTTTTGGTAGTTGGTTTAATTAATAGATTGATAAAAGAGGAAAGAAATGTCCTAAGATTAACACATAAACCCTAAATGGTGGTCAATCCGTCTAATCGTGATGCAGTCATCATTATTCTACAGGAGCTTGAATTACCGCCCAAGCATGGCGTTTATCACGGTAGAATAATGGGCTGAATAAGCAACTAGAACTCGCATAGTATCAACCTTGCCCCCTATCCTCAGTCCTC
The DNA here is from genome assembly GCA_024174645.1 of Lemna minuta. Taxonomy (NCBI): domain Eukaryota; kingdom Viridiplantae; phylum Streptophyta; class Magnoliopsida; order Alismatales; family Araceae; genus Lemna; species Lemna minuta. The sequence goes on from CM044108.1 coordinate 18,025,855, forward strand.
ACGGGGCTAAGACCCTAGCCCTAGCCTTGAGCGGGGATCTCAGTGACAAGGCCCTCTAACTTTCTCGAGATCGATTCAACCGATGGTGATTAATTCTAAATACGATAAGAAGATAAAACCTGATCCACCGGTGCTCCCTTGGCCTTTCGACACGAAACACTCTTGCCATGGAACAAGCGATCACAAAAGAGGATACGAAGAAGCAAGTCGGGTATCTAGATGCACTCGGTTTCGTCACGCCGCACAATCCTAGATACCAGGCGAACACACAAGAACATAAGAAGAACAATCGATAATTAAACATACCTTGATAGTTGATCCCTAGCAGCCTTGATCCAAATGGCCAACGTCCAAAAGGAGGCCAACCAGAAGATAAAAAAAGGTCTTCCCGAGCCCTAATTATAGCTCAGAAGGCATGGATGGAAAGAGGGGAGAGAGAGGAAGTTGCCCCCAAAATTTCGGCTTGATCCGCCTTCTGGATCGCTAGATATCGCGTCTGGAAGTTGGAGAAATCTGAGCCGTTGATTTAATTCTCTCTCCTACTTTGACTTGGCACTGATGATTGGGCATTAATTTCCGCGCCTTGATTTCCGTGAACGAGGATAACTGCCGCTCCGATCCGCGTGAAATGATTCCTCCAATCATGGCCTGACACATCGCATCATCGTCAGCGATCCGCGTGAAGTGATTCCTGCAATCATTGCCTGACACGTCGCATCATCGTCAGCGATGCGCGTGAAATGATTCTTTCAATCATGGCCGACACATCACGTCACGCGTCAGCGATCCTCCTGAAATGCTCTCGTCCAATCCGCTTTCGCCATGTCATCCTCGCGCCTACAAAATAAATTAAAAAAAAAAAAGACATCTTTGTCTTATTAGGCGGGAGAAAGTCATGCTTTTTTTTTCATTGGCAGCCGCCTCCTCGACTGTCGTGCATCGATTTAGACGAAGAAAGTCTTCTTTGTCTTATTAGGCGGGAGAAAATCCTTGCTTTTTTTCATTGGTCGCCGCCTCCTCGACTGTCGTGTCTCGGTTAGAGACATGTCAGTCAGAACGAATTGCGTGCCCAATCATTGGGCTGACGTCTTTCACGTGTTTCAGAATAAAATAAAAACAAAACGCGTCTCCAATCATTGGGCCGACGTCTAATGATTGGAGCACGTTTTAAATTCCCAAACTTGGACGGTTCAGATCGTGACACGTGTCGCGATCTGATTAAATCTACAAAAGGCTTAATAAATCATTATAAAAATTATAAAAATGCCTTTAAATAAATCCAAAATTATATTCTGACTTTAAATATTTATTTTTCATGATTCTGAAGTAGAAAAATTACCAAAAATACTAGAAAATCAGGAAAAATAGGAATTTTGCTGTAAAGCCAGAATTAATCATTTTTTTATGATGATATTATGCATAAGTAGTTGATTTAGTCCAAATAAGCATGTAAAATGCATGATTTAATACATTAAATAACATGTTATTAGTATCTTCCCTAGATCTTCTTGCATATTGTAGGATTGATTTAGAGTTTTATCATTGTGTGAATTCATCATCGAATTATTCATCCCTCATTCATAATCATCTTATTGACATTCCTCGTCATTGAAATTTTTGAATCATCCTACATCAGAACACCTCGGTCAATATTTCCACTAGCTTGGCAAAGGGTTTAACCACATCTCATTTCTTAAGTCAATCTGCTATAGTACCTAGAGTGCATGATATCATGTTTACCACTAAATCACCTTCAAGCACGTCATATTGTATCCAATCTATAATATTTTGAAGATCCTATGACTAAGGACTCGTAAGTCATAGTCAAAACATGATCAGTCATCCAAAAGATATGTTTGGTGTCTCAAGTCTAAGGACCATACACACAATTATAATATGTATTAGCCTGATTAAAAATTAAGTATAATACCATTTAGGGATTTTTATGGATCAATTCGGTGAATTCTTTCTCCAACCTAATGGCTATAGGATTAGTGAACTCATCATGTGAGATAGATCTACCAGAACTATCAATTTCTAATATTTCAATGTCCTTCTTAAATCTCCCTCCAATAAGAATATCTACAACATATGTTTTAGGACTAGTGATCATTAACTCAAGTTTTAAGGGATACAACTATCACCTCTCTAGTTCTACGGTGATTCAAGACCAAATCGAAGAGGTCTTAAGTGAGTTTAAAATAATTAGATAGACATTGATCCAATGAGGGTTATTCAACATCACATTCACCTCAATCGTCATTCATGTTTCCCAAACTTGCCTCGTAGTAATTTTAAACCAAGGGTAAGTCAGATTGTACAAGATTGAAGCCAAATACCATAAACAAAGATACTTTGCATATCTTTGCTGATAGCAATTCATATATGATAAGTGAAATACATATTTGAGAAAATGATAAATCATACTCAAATCCCTTGATTTGGAGTCAAAAATTTTTTTGACAATAACAACAACATACCTTAATAGAAGGGCAAAGATAAGCTTGAGAAACTTAAGGGCCTAGAATGTTGTGTATTAACATCCATCAAAGTTGAAACCAAAAAAATTTGGTACTACAAAATTTTAAGATCTATGCTACCTTTTGGCATCTATCATTCTAAAATTCAACTAAAATAAGCAAATGCATAGCCTTTTTGACACTAACATGGACATTATATGAAGAAAAACTTCAAATAACGGAACATGATTAAAAAATATTTTGTGACATTCTCATGTCATCTCCATTCTAATACATTGAATGCCACATTGTGTTTAATTATCACTATTCACCTTTCTATTAACGGCCTAGAATGTTTAGTGTATAATCATCCATCACAGTTGAAACCAAAAAACTTTTGGAACTACAAAATTTTATATCTATGCTTACTTTTGATATCTATCATTGCACAATTCAACTAGAATAAGCAAATGCATAGTTTTTTTAGACACTAAAATGGAGATTATATGAAGAAAACTTCAAATAAAGGAACATGGTTTCAAAATATGTCTTGACATTCTTGTGTCATCTCCATTCTACGACATTGAATGCCACATTGACTTTTAACATATGCTTACTTTTGGTATCTATCATTGCAGAATTACACTAGAATAACCGAATGCATAGGTTTTTTTACACTAAAATGGAGGTTATATAAATAAAAAATTTAAATGAGGGAACATGATTACAAAATTTCTCATGACATTCTAGTGTCATCTCCATTCTACGACATTGAATGCCAAATTGTCTTTAAGTATCACTACTTACCTTTCTATTAAGGGCCTAGAATATTTAGTGTACTATCATCCATCAAAGTTGAAACCAACAAAAATTGGAATTTCAAAACTTTTGAATCTATGCTTACTTTTGGTATCTCTCATTAGATAATTCAACTAGAATAAGCGAATGCGAGGTTTTTTTATGCTAAAATGGAGATTATATGAAGAAAAACTTCAAATAAAGGAACATGATTACAAAATCTCTCGTGACATTCTCATGTCATCTCCATTCTACGGCATTGAATGCCACATTCTCTTTATCTATCACTATTCACCTTTCTATTAAGGGCCTAGAATGTTTAATGTATTATCATGCATCAAAGTTGAAAACAAAAAAATTCGAAATACAAAAGTTTTAGATCTATCCTTACTTTTTGTGTCTATCATTGCACAGCTCAACTAGAGTACACGAATACGTAGTTTTTTTAATACTAAATTGGAGATTATATGAAGAAAAACTTCTAATAAAGGAACATGATTACAAAATATCTTGTGACATTCTCTTGTCATCTCCATTCTATGACATTGAATGCCACATTGTGTTTAATTATCACTATTCATTTTTCTCTTAAGGGCCTAAAATGTCTAGTGTATCCAACAAAGTTGAAACCAAAAAAAATTGGAACTAAAAATTTTTGGTATCGACTATTATACAATTCAACAAGAATAATTGAATGCATAGTTTTTTTTGAATCTAAAATGGAGATTATATGAAGAAAAACTTCAAATAAAGGAACATGATTACAAAATCTCTATGACATTCTCGTGTCATCTCCGTTCTACGACATTGAATGCCACATTGTCTTTAATTATCACTATTCACCTTTCTATTAAGGGCCTAGAATGTTTCATGTAATATAATCCATCAAAGTTGAAACCAAAAAAATTTGGAACTACAAAAGTTTATCAATGCTTACTTTTGGTATCTATCATTGCACTATTCATTTAGAGTAGGCGAATGCGTAGTTTTTTTGACACTAAAGTGGAGATTATATGAAGAAAAACTTCAAAGAAAAGAACATGATTACAAAATATCTCAGGACATTCTCGTGTCATCTTCATTCTATGAGATTGAATGCCACATTGTCTTTAATTATCACGATTCACCTGTCTATTAAGGGCCTAGAATGTTTAGTGCATTATCATCCATCAAAGTTGAAACCAAAAAAAATTGGAACTACAAAAGTTTTTCATCTATTTCTACTTTTGGTATCTATCATTGCACAATTCAACTGGAATTAGCGAATGCATAGCTTTTTTGACACTAAAATGGAGATTATATGTAGAAAAACTTCAAATAATCTTTACTGGTTTTTACTTTTTATCGTTCATCTTGCACTATTCGGACCGAGCGACTTTTCGCATATTTTGGGCTTTTCTGCTTTTTTGTGAAATTTTAGGATTCGTTGGGCCACTTCTGAGGTTTCGGGATTTCTCAAAAATACTTTGTGATTCCTGAGAATCTTCCGGTGGCTTTCTAGAACTTTGCGGGGCGTTTTCTGCCAAGTTTGGTTCTGCTCCAACTTTCGAGATTTGTTCCGAGCGACTTCACGTGGTCCTACGGAGATCTCGCTTGGAGGGTGTCCATGACGTATACACATATTTAACGTCGCGGAATACTCTACATTTCTGTGATTTTTGGTTACTTTATGGTATTTTTTAGAGTTCGAAGCAGTTTCTCTGATGTTTGGGCTATTTTCTCGATTTTCCCGGAGGATTTGGCTAATTTTTGTGGCTTTTTCGCCGACTCTGGGTTTTCAAGTATCAAATGCAACGTTTACGAGTCTTCGCCGTCCTAGGGTCGTTCCCTGGACTGAAGAAAGAAAACATGCTGTGAGGAATCTACCACTCAACTTCCTTTCTATCTAGAAATAATGAGATAAAACGTTAACCCAGGAAAGAAACAAACATGCAGAAATAAATCTATCTCTCACTTCTCTCTGTAAAGTCGATCTGAAAGATCGAAATTAGCGAAAAGGAGATAAACAGCAAGGAAGTAAGCGTACATGAAGGAAGAAATCTACTCTCACTTTCTTTGTGGACATAGCTAGGCAAAAATAACAACCAATGAGCGGCATCTTCATTTTTGGAGGTTTTTTGAGAAAATCCCGCACGCGAGTGGAGATTTTTAAGTGATTTTGGAGGAGACGGAAGACATTTTCCCTACATCCGTGTTGATATCGGGAGCGTGACAACCGAGTCTGCGCGCTTCGGTGGGGAAGCGTGACACGGGGGATGGAAACAAGGCGCCGCAAAACGAGGACTTCCGGGGAGGTGCCCGATCCCAGTACAGCTCTCGCTCAAGAACGCTGAACTACGGTGCTCTAGTGGTGGAATGATCGCACCCATTGGCTTGCCCGACTGGACGAACCCAGTTACTGAAAAATGAAATTAAAGTTTTCAAGGATTGGGTGAGATTCCTTATGAATCTTTGTCGTCTTTTCGGTGGTTCCGAGGATGTGTTTATTGCGATACCTGGTCGCACTTCTTGTTTTTGAGAGACATATCAAAGTTCTTGGTTGGGATATGCAAAGTTCGACGAGCGAGTGAAACAAACACAACTCACGAATCAAGTCACCAATGAAAAATGTGAATCGTCAGCCGATTCATCGAGCAGTTTGCTATTTCAGGGATTACCTTTTTGTATTTTCAGGGGCTAGACTTTCATGTTCGTTTTGTTGGAGATGATCTGAAGTAATTTCACCGGCGGAAGAGGCGCGGACGCGCATGTTCGATGAAATGCAGGAAGTTTTGTTGTCTTATTTTATTTTGTTGACCCTTTATCTTCACATGCAATCTGAGCCGTTCATCTTGTTGTAAGGACGGCTCAGATCGTGCCAGCTCGGCAGCGGTTCGTCAACCGTCGGTTTAGGCAGTTTACGCTGTAGCATGAGCAACTAAGCGTTCGATCTATACCTATTCATGTTCGACTCTCGGGTGTGCAGAGACTTGTTCTCGTTTATGAAAGAAAATAGTTTGTCCTTGCATTTCTAGCTTCTTTCGATCCATTCGGTCTCTCGGAGTGAAACACGAGGTGAGTTTTTCACGTTTTATCCATCGGCCGATCTTGATATTTCTCCTCTCTCATTTGTCATGTAGCGCTCTCTCTCTCTCTCTCTCTCTCTTTCTCTCTGTCAAGGCGTTTATTCGTGTACCAGTCTGGTATTATTCAAAGCACCGGAAACCACAGAACTTGGATGAAGTCGTCCGGCTATTCTATGAGTGTGAAGGACGAGAGTTTCCGGACACTATTCCTCACCCGCAAGACGGCCAAGTAAAGGTCTTCGTTGCCGCTGCTTCCCTCGACGCCCATCACGAGGCGGTAGTTTATCGCCCTTCCGTTCTGTTGTTGTCCACCGAGGACTCGAGTCAACGTCAACCACTCGCCGGTGTCCCGTCTGTGCTGCCAGACGGCGAATTTGGCGAGACCCTGGATGACGCCGTCCTGGGGGTCCGGGATCGGATCGTAGGCCAAGGTCCCCGGCTGGCCCGCCCCGTCAGCGGAAGGACATGCTACGAGGATGGCCACGAGCAGCGGAAGCAGGAAGGCAATGAGAGAGCGAGTTGCCATTGCTGTTCTGGAGCTGAAGACGCGGTAGAGGAAATGAAGGAGGAGATTGGAGTGAGGAACCCATTCTATCCTGCAGAAATATATAGGTTGTGCCGGGTAGAAGAAGACAGGAGTATTTGACGCGGTTACTTGTGCTAGGATATGCAGGGCCCGCGGTTTTAGACCCTTTGTGCTAGCTGATTCTGTGACGAGAGAAGTCTCAGTATCTGACAGATGATAGGGTGGTTTACTGCAAGGATCTCGGCCGCAAACTCTGAGCTATCGAGGACTTGACTCTGATCGGCACAGCTCTACGGTAGGTACGTAGATTTTATTCTAAACCTTTGACGGGGGAGGAAGCTTTCTGGACTAAGGTTTCCAGCGTGGTTTTGGAAGTAGACTTGTCCATGCGCGATTGGCATAACTGCAATGCTCACATTTTTAATATAGTAATCTTGTTTATCACTAAAAATTTGTGGGTAACAGCATGCCATTCATGTTTTTCCAAAATGTCACTACTCTCTCTCCCTCACTCCCTCCCTCTCTCCCTCCCCCTCTCTCTCTCTCTTTGATGTAGCCCAAGATGGACTTGAAGAGCTCGTTTCAGATAGTATATTAACCCAGAGGAGGATTGCACTGAACTAACAATATTTGTAAAGGATCATCCAGAGACACAAATCTTTTCTTACAAACCATACAATTGCTTGATCCTTGAAAATATCTTTGATGAGGTCAACCAAACTTTGGATGCTTCCTTTCCTTTTGTTAGTTCCATCTCATAACGTCTGCATGTTATTGATGGATATTATGTGGCCTATAAACCAATCATAATTTTATCTCTCGTTGATAAACATTATCATTCTTGTGTGATATTTGTAATAAAGTCTATGAATATATGTAATGACTAAGTGAATTATGATAAGATCATAATACAGTAATCACTAGTCTTTAAACATATGTTCTACATATTTCAATTTGTAGGATATTTGAGAAATAAATTTCTTTTTTTGAAAAGAATCATATGATGAGTATTGCTGATCTTGTGGTCATTGGTGCGAAGACACGAAGGATAGATAGTGGGTGATATTTGGAGAAAGAGTTCACTGAATTGATATGTATAAATCCTAGAGTGTGCAATAAAGGTGGGATAGTTTTCCCATGGTGTTTGAGGAGTTGAGAAAAGATGCGATAAAATCCTGGGCCAATATTATAGGAGTTCTCGATAATTTCATCCACACATAAGTACTAATTTGAGTGATTGATTAAGGTATGAAAATTCACCATATCTTAAATTATTCATGATTATCACGTGAACAAAGGATTAGATATACATGGTAACCGATCATGGGAAGGTTCCATAGGAGAGTATACACTGCATATCTCTTATGACACGTGCTATAACTTGGCACCCAACGGACTAGTAACTTGACTTAATGGATTGGGTTAAATTCATCCTTAATTATTTAATATATACGTTAATATAGATAATTGATAGGGTTTACTAATAAAATATTAGTATATATATCTTAATTAATCTATGAATGATGATGGATATAGATATAATTCTAAGGTTTGTGAAAAGTTAACATAGCCAATGTCTATAAATAAGAGGACAATGACCACAAATCAAGGTGCTGATGCAAGTCTAGTATAAATTCTCGCTTTTCTTCTCTCTATCATGGTGAAGAGCATTGAAGAGGAGATCCAATTGTGTGGCAATTGTGTGAATACTGCTAGAGTCTAGACACTTAAACAACTTCGAGAAATCCTTCATATGAACCATGTTAGTATAAATTATAATCTATATACTAGATGATAGGATCACTGATTTTTGGTGCCTTGGTTTCTTGAATGTTTGATTCAATGTATTCTATTGCGTTTGATGTTTTGACCAATAATATGAAGACCCTGTTGTATTCTGAGATCGATAAGCCTTCACAAAATTTTGGTCAAAACATTTAATGCAGCAGAATACATTGAGGCACCATGAATAGATGATCCTATCACTAATATGTATGAGAAAACATACCTATAGAGTTCTCTTGAAGGAGTTCTTTAAGCAATTCAAGTGTCTAGCCTCTAGTGGTATCCACACAATCTATTGATGGTTGGATCACTAATAACATGCAATTATATTATACATTTTGTGTAAGTTTTCTTTACAATGTAATCATAAATGCATATTATGATGATTTAAATTGATTAAATTGATAAATTCTATGTTTTAAAAGATATTATTAATTTTTCTTAACTTCGTAGCATTTTATGGCCATTTAATGATATTGATTTATCAAGAATATGATTTTCTTTTATTATAAAATGAAATTTCTATTTAAAATGTCTTTATTGACATGAAAATATTTATAGAATCCATTTTTTGATGAATTTTATTTAATGAATTTATTTCTATGAGGAAATTAATATTTTTCTAGATTTTAGGGAATTTTTTGGGAATATTTAGTAAATTAAAATCATAGAAAATTTTTTCTTACAATATATAAAGAAATTAAACTAATAATAAATAAATAAATTATTTAAAAAGAAGAGAGGAGAGAGAGTCATTCTCTCTCTCTTTCTCTCTCCCTCTATCTCCCGTTGCCTTTCTCTCTCTCCTCGCGTCTCCTTGCGATGGAAACTCTCCCGTCGCGAGGAGAACTCCCTCTCCTCTCTTCCTCTCTCTCCTGCGCGCTGCACACTCCCTCTCCTTCTCTCTTGCGCTCGCAGGGGAGAGGAGGAGGAAGACTCCTCCTTCCCGTCCGCTCCCTCTCTTGTCATCTCTCTCTTTTCTCTATCGTGCGTCTCTCTATTGCTCTTTCTCTCCTAGAATCTCTCTCTCCCCCGCAATCACTCTTCTCTCCTTCTCTCCCCCGCGCATATGTGGGCGCGTAAGGGAGGAGGGGAAGATTTCTTCTCCCCTCACCCTCTTCTGTCTGTCCGCTCTCTCTCACTCTCTCGCGATGGAGATTTTACGTTGCGAGAGAGAGAGAGAGGGTGGCATGCCTTGCGACAAAAAAATTTCGTTGCGAGGAGAGGTGCTCCCTCTCTTTGATCTTCTGTTCTCTCCCCCAGCTCTTTCTCTCTTCCTCTCCCCATGCATTTTTCACTTGAGCATGCAGCAGAGGAGCGTGCAATTTTTTTCCTCTTTCTCCCTCTCTTTCTCTCGGGCGATGGAAGAAATATGTCGTGTGTGAGCTTTGCTTGTTAGAAACACTATCACTGCGTGAATAGAACCCGCCGAACACTCTCTTACTCTTTGTCGCTCTCACTGATGATCAAGAACAAGAAAATGGAGAACAACCAAGAAGCAATCATTCACATTTCACACTCCCCGTTTTAACCGAAACGCCTTCGGTATTTAAAAGAAAAGAGAACAGAAAAAACATAGAGTAAAACTGTAATAACGGCTTGTGGGTCCCGCCGTTCCTTCACCGGCCAATCCTGGCCGTTATAACGATCCACGCGGACGCTCCCGATTAAAACTTGGATCTTCTCTTATCGCTGACGTAGGATGACAAACCAACGGCTTAGATCACCTCCTTCAATCTCTTCCTTGATCTGAGCTTCATCTAACTCTCGCGATACCAATCTTTTTCTGGAACTCACAAAATTTGGAAATCCTAAGCGATTTCGTAAATAAATCGGCTACTTGATCTTTAATTCGAACATACCTGAGATTTACCTTCCCATCCTCCACACATTTCCGGATGAAGTGAAATCGAACCTCGATATGCTTTCTGCTGATTTCAATTGCAGACTTATTATCTATGCATAGATCAAACCGCTTCTCAGCGCACCCAATCAATTCACTCATAAACCGGTTTATCCATATCCCTTGACACACAGCCATTGTAGAGGAGATATACTCTGCTTCGCAAGATGATAGAGCTATTACCTTCTGCTTGGAACAATTCCATGCAATCGGTTTTGATCCAAAGAAGAAGATTAGACCTAATGTGCTCTTCCGATCATCAACATCACCTGCATAATCACGATCACAATATCCCATTAATTTGCATTCCTTGTCAATTTTGTATATAAGGCCGTAGTCTAAGGTTCCTTTCACATATCTTAAGATCCTCTTTGCGGCTGTCAAGTGATTTGAAAAAGGTTTGCTCATAAACCTGCTCAGGTAGCTCACGGAATATATCAGATCGGGTCGTGTTAAGGTGACATACCTTAAGCACCCTATCATCCTTCTGAACAACGTAGATTCCACTTCTAATCCCTCTCCTTCTCGGTTTAACTTCAATCTGCATTCCATTGGCGTTTTTGATGGATTGCAGTCTGACATCTTGAAGTTCTCCAGAATCTTCAATGCATAACGTGTATGACATATATTAATTTCTTCTTCTTTCTGCATTATTTGAATGCCCAGATAGGAATTTAATAGACCAAAGTCTATCATTTTGAATTGTGTCTTCATCGAGATTTTGAATGACTCAATTTCCTCAAGATTTGAACCTGTGATGATGAGATCATCAACATACACTCCTACCCACAATTTCTTTTCACTTCCGTTTGATGTGTACACTGCTTGGTCATTAATGCTTCTAATGAAGCCCATTGACATTAGTGTTCCATCCAATTTTCTGTACCAAGCCCTTGGAGCTTGTCTGAGACCATATAGAGCTTTTCTCAGTTTAAGGACATAGTCTTCTTTTCCTGCTTGTATAAAACCTTCGGGTTGATCTACATATATGTCCTCTTCTATATACCCATTTAGAAACGCCGATTTTACATCTAAGTGATGTAATTTCCACTTGAATTGTGCTGCCATTGCAACAATTATCCGAATAGACTCTGCCCTTGCCACAGGTGAGAAGACCTCCTCAAAGTCAACTCCTTTTACTTGGCTGAAGCCTTTTGCCACTAACCGTGCTTTGTACCTTGTAATTTCTCGAGAAATATCCCTTTTAATCTTGTATACCCACTTTACTCCAATAGATTTACACTTATCGGGTAGCTTCACAAGCTCCCAAGTGGAGTTTTTTTTCAATAGCTTCTATCTCTTCTTCCATTGCTCTTCTCCATAATTTTTCTTTCATTGCTGACATAAAAGATGCAGGTTCTTCATCAGTAAGAAAACATGTTTCATCCTCTTCAATTTCCTGTGTTTCTTCATAAATGTCTTGCACTGATCTAAACCTCTCTGTTCTGTCTTCTTCTGAGGACTGATCTTGTGCTCTATACTCTTCTGCAGGTACAATAGATGTAATGGTTGAGTCTTGATTTTCAGCTGGTACTTCAGAATGATTTACCAAGTTAATGGTTGAAGAAGTAGTGAGGTCAAAGCGTTGACCTCTCTGTTGGCTATAATCCCAGCTATTAGATTCCTCAAAAATCACATCCCTGCTAAAGGTTACCTTGAAATCCAGTGGATCAAGGCACCTATAAGCTTTTGTACCACGTTCATATCCAATTAATATCATCACAGTGCCTCTATCCTCAAGTTTACTTATTTTCTTTGTGGTTTTTACATGAACCACCGATCCAAACACCCTCAAGTGTTCCACGGAAGGTTTTCTTCCGCTCCATTTTTCATATGGAGTTTCACCTTTCAAACTCTTTGTGTAAGATCGATTTAAAACATAAACACAAGTGCTCACTGCCTCTGCCCACAATTCTAGAGGTAAATTCTTCTCTTTCAACATGCTTCTAACACATGACATAATGGTCCTATTTTTCCTTTCCACTACTCCATTTTGTTGAGGAGAAAATGGAGCAGTTAGTTGTCTTTTAATCCCATTTAAATCACAAAAATTATTGAATTCTTTAGAATTAAATTCCCCACCTCTATCTGTTCTAAAACACTTTAGTCTTTCACCACTTTTGGATTCAGCTAGATTTTTAACAATCTTAAAATGCTGAAATGCTTCTGACTTTTCCCTCAGAAAGAACACCCACATTATCCGAGTAAAGTCATCAATGAGAAGGAAATAATACCTTCGGTTTCCAATGGTTGAAGGTGTAATTGGACCGCATATATCACCATACACGAGTTCAAGTCTCTTTGTGGCTCGAAATGATGATGTAGATGGGAAAGGACTTCGAGATTGCTTGCCTGTTACACAGTTTTTGCATATTCTATCCGAAAAATTAACATTAGGTAAGCCTCTTACCATTTCACCTCTCCTCATGTCATCAATTGCACGGAAATTCTGATGACAGAGACGATGATGCCATAACCACACTTCTTGATCCTCTTCTCTTGAAATTTGGCAGGATTCGGTAACATTCAAATTGAGTAGATACATACTACCCTTTGTTTTCCGAACTTGTGAAAATTTCTTCCCTTCTTTAGCAAATATAGATAGAATGCCACCTCCTAACGTCGATATGAAACCATCCTCATCAAGCTTCGCAAGACTTATAATGTTAACCCTCAGGGAGGGAACATAGAAGACTCCTTCAATTGTAATCTCTTCTCCATCCAAGTAATTTAGGAGAATAGATCCTTTTCCCTCATATCTTACTGAAGATTCATCACCAAACTTGATAGAACCTTGTAGAGTTTCATCAAGTAAATAAAAGAAATATTTCTTACTCGTCATATGTGAGCTTGCACCAGTGTCAAGATACCATGAATTCTTTGAGAGATTATCTTCCTGAGATCCTTGCAGTAAGAAGTCCTCAGTATAGGCCATGAACAAACTCGATTCTTCAATTGAAATATTTGCAACTTCTTCTTTTACTCTTGGCTTTTTCTCATTCTTACATTCATCAGCAAAATGCCCAAAATCTTGGCAATTATAGCACTGAACTTTCGATTTATCGAAAGGTCTTCTTGAATTTTCTTGCTTCTGAACATCACTTACTTGGGTTTTTCCTCTGCCCTGATCTCTTCCCCTTCCTCTTCCTCTTTCTCTGCCTCTTCCTCTTCCACGTGATGTTTGTCCTTCTTCTTGTCTTGTTTTCTTGAACTTACTCATTGCGCGGGACAATAGAGCCTGTTCTTCCTCTCTTGAGTCTCTCTCAGCCAGTCTCATTTCATGGACTTTCAATGACCCAATCGCTTCAACTAACGACATTGAGTCTAGGTCACCGAATTGCTCTAAAGAAAGTGTCAGAGAATCATACCTCGGCAGCATTGATCGTGAGAGTTTCTTCACCACTTCTTTATCCTCCACCCTCTCTCGAAGTTGGCGCAATTCAAAGACAATTTCGAGAGAATTTATCCGTGAATTCACTCACCTTGTCAGTCTTTTTCATTGAGAGATTCTCAAATTCTCTTCGGAGTCCTTGAGCTCTCGATTGGGCGAGACGATCAATTCCCACATGGAATGATCGAATTATCTCCCAGTTTACCTTTGCCGACTTCTTGATGTCCAAATGAACTCCAGATGATTCTGGAATTGCCACTAGCATCGCCGAAAGAGCAAGCCTGTCCTTCTGCTTGTTCGTATTAGTGCCAAGAACAGCTTCCAACAAACCTTGTGCATCAAGGTGCACCTCCATTCTCATTGCCCAATGACGATAATTCGTCGCGGAGAGTTGAGTTAGAGGCGTCGGAGCGACTACCTCAAGCTTCTTGACCACTTCACTGGTCGAAAGCTCTCTCACCTTGAGCCACTGCATCACCTCTTCTCGGCATCTTCCGCAGGTTTTACGAGAATCGGCAGCTCTGATACCACTTGTTAGAACACACTATCACTACATGAATAGAACATGCCGAACACTCTCTTACTCTCTGTCGCTCTCACTGATGATCTAGAGCAAGAAAATGGAGAACAACCAAGAAGCGATCATTCACATTTCACAATCCCCGTTTTAACCGAAACGCCTTCGGTATTTAAAAGAAAAGAGAACAGAAAAAAAACACAGAGTAAAACTGTAATAACGACTTGTGGGTCCCGCCGTTCCTTCACCGGCCAATCCTGGCCGTTATAACGATCCACGCAGACGCTCCCGATTAAAACTTGGATCTTCTCTTATCGCTGACGTAGGATGACAAACCAACGGCTTAGATCACCTCCTTCATTGCTCGTGTCCACTATGACCACTTCTCGCTATCGCAAGAGAGAGGACAGAAAAGATATGAGGGAGATAGAGAGAAAGATCAAGAGATAGGAGAGGGGCATTTAACATAATTATTTTATATTTCAGCGAAGTTTGGCTAGAGCCATTATGACCGCAGTGCTTTGACTGAGGTAAGTAGAACAAATAGAGGTCAAATCAACGATTAGAAATACGCCATATTAAAAGCTTGATATCCAACGATCCTGATGAAGTTAGGGGCTGAAATTTTATGGGCATGATTGTCAAGTTAAGCTCTACGAATCTGTTGAGGCTGATTTAAGTTATTAGAAAAAAAGTTAGGGTTACTAAAAGTTAGGTTTTCATTATGTGCCTTTAGCATTGGCAAGCCATAAGGAAAGAAGGCAGCGATTGACCATGCTTCATGTATAGAACACCATTTCTAGTGAGTTTCTTAACATCTCTTTGCATTCTTCATGTTGGATGCGAGACGCGTAGCCCGGGCAAAATGTAAGGGCTCTCAAAGGGATATTTTGATTAAAGAACATCACTAGATGTGTTTTCATCATGAAACTTAGATTAAAACCATATTCTATACATATTTTATTTTTTCTTATCTTGACATTCACATTTTCATATTTATAAACCTTAAAAATGACTTTTCCACCCTCAATCAAGCGTTTCCAATCTCGAAAGGAGTTTGAAAGCACTTGTTTGCTTCATTTCATCTCCGCACACATTTTATTCCTTTCATCGATCATTTCCGCTTTCTAAATAAAAAAAATTACCAAAAAAATATGTTCTAATTTCAATCTTTTAACCTTCCTCTCTGTGGATTCGACCTTGACTCAACGCTATTCTTAATTTAAATATGAATTTGAAGAGTTGAGTATAAATTTTTTTGATATGTATATTTGAGCATTCAATGACCATAGTTTTATGCTTATCAATCTCCTCTTCAAAGCTCTGCACCAAGAGAGAAATAGAAGAAAGGAGAGATTTCTCACAAGGCTTGGATGGGCCCCTCAAGTTGTGGTCATTTTCCCCTTATTTATAAACATTTGGTATGTGGATTTTTCATGAAACCTCTCATAATTATGTCTATATCTACCGACATCCATAGAAATTATGTAGATGGCCCTCTACGTCCATATATCTCACTAGTGATTAACTCTTTAGACCAAATAACACCTTATTCGTCAACCTCAATTAATCATCTACATCAACATATAGATTATTTAATCAAGAATCGATTTATCCCAATCGATAAGTTGAGTTGCCACCCTGTTGGGTGCTAAGATACACTACGTATTGTAGGAGATATGAAGTGTATAAGAACTCCCCTATGAAACCTTTCCGTCATCCATTACCATGTATACATAATCCTTCCTCCGCACAGGACTCATGAATACCTTAGGGTATGGTCAACTGTCAAACCCTAACCAGTCACTCAAGTTAGTACTAATGTGTGTTGGAAATCATCAGGAACTCCTCTGATATTTCAACGGATGTATATTATGTGGCCTATAAGCCAATCACACTTTAATGTATCTTGTTTATATTCATCTAAATGAAATTTATTCATTATCATTCTTGTGTGAAGTTTGTAATTAAGCTAATGAGCATGTGTAATGACTAAGTGAATTATGATGAGATCATAATATAGTGATCACTAGTCTTTAAATAATGTTCTAAATATTTCTATTCGTGGGATATTCGAGAAGGACATTGAATTATCGGAAAGAATAACAACTGTCTAATCTAACTCATATAATGAGTATGGTTGATCCTATAGTGATGTAGGATATTTCTAAGGTTGATAATATTCCTACAAATTAGGGGAGGACCTATGAATTGATACCACCGATGAATGAATGGCTAATTCACTTAAGATTATGCGGGAATATTTTCGGAAATAAGAAGAGGATGATGAAGATAATGAGGATGATAATAATAAAGATAATGAAGAGATAAGAAAATAGAATGGATGATAATAAATTAGAGAATAAAATATAGAAATAGATATTAAGGGAGTTTATGATAGAATAGAATAATGATGGTGATAAAGAGAAGAGAGGTAAAGTATTATATTATATAATATAAGATAGCGGCTGAAGGGAATAGAGGAGGAAGAGCGGAGAGAGATTTAAGAGAGGATAATATATTCTATAACATGAAGAGGAAGATAAGAGGACGGAATAGGTGATAGAAAATGCAGGGTGAGAACGATAAAATTTATGATAGGATTTAAGAAAGGAAAAGGAGAAGATTGTGAAACGGATATAACGGTGGCTTAATGTGAACTTATGGACTTAATATGAACTATCACACGCTTTAAAGAGAGGAAGAATACCTGATAGAAGGGACAAAGCGATGCTCCCGAATCGCTTCATAGGCTCCGGATATTCCTCGGTTTGCTTTAAGCTTGAAGTGGATGAAAAACGACAGAAGAGGGGGAGAATAGATAGGGAGGTAGAATCGGAGATGATGGGTTTTTGCGGGAGGACGGTGGAGACACATGGAAGAAACAATGGAACACAAAGGTAAAAACCGAACCAAGGGTAACCCAAATTTCATTCAAAAATACTGCCTTTTCATTCCTTACAATCTCTCTTTTATAGACTACGGAGATGAGGAGTGAAATTGGAAAGACGCGTCACTTTAATTCCGCGTATGACAGTTAAAAAATCGCGGAAGTTTCGTCGTTAGTTCTTACGTGGATTCTGTCTCTTTTGTCTTGTAGTGAACCCGCGATGAGGAAGGCGTCTGATCGTGCTTCTTGTGGGAAATTAAAGTTGCCGTAGATGTGAGCTTCATCGGTCCAAGCAGGGAGTCCTTGCTGGAGAGGATAATTTATAGGTTGGGCATTTCTCCGGTCGTTGGAGGAAGAGGAGACCATGCAGTTGTTGTCGGGGAAGCTTCCACTTCGTCAACTTCGCTACTGATAATTTGGTGAGAAGAATCCGACGTGAAGTTGGCTCGGACTCAGGTCTCGATGATATTCCATCACCGGTTTCATTGGTTAACTCTGACGGCATTGTGGTTTGCAATGATAGGAGATTCAATGTTACAGTCGTCCCTCCCGATGGACGTAAGCCTTGGGCATGTCTTGTGTCAGTCTTGAGGCGGACCATCATGGTAGGTAGAAAGAAGGAAGAGGCGTTATTGCGTAATGGATGTTGGTGATAGAGCTGACCGGGCCACGGAAAGGAGGCGTTCGCTGAAGCTTAGAGTCGATGGAATTTGCTTGAATGTCGGCAGCCTCTGGATAGAGATACGACGGGGAGGTACGTGGACGTCCTTATTCCCATATTGATCGGCAGCACTTGGAGCAGTTTATGACTGAAGTTATTGGATCGGTTGACCTTTGTCCTTCGTTATGTGGAGGTTGTCTCTCGTGCTTGTCTAAGTCGTATATGTTGCTGATTTTGCCCTGTAAGAGGTAGTTAAGGTTGTTCTTTGGCTGATATTATACTGGTTTTTCTTTTCTTCACCAACTGTGGAGGCCATATGCATCTTCGATACCCTCCTGATAGCTGAGAGAGATGTATAATCTCATTGGGTTTGAAATAAGCTTGGAAATATTGAGCTAGTTTAGATTAAGATAGTTCTCCTTGTTGAGATCTTCGTTGATAGAAATCATGACTGTCTTTGTGGGCTTTGACTTGAGCTGCTATGGAGATTTTCACATTAATTCATCCTTTGATTATGGTGTTTCTCTTGGTGTTTTTTGGTCTTCATGCATGCATGGGTGCATTCATGCACAAGTCTTTGTCTTGAAGTAGAACAAGAAGATAATGTAATTTCATAAAATAGATCTCCTCTAATCTACTAACTAGGGTGGATTTCAAAGGGAGAGGGATGGGATAACAAGTGTGTTCCTATTGATGTTTCTTTCTTGAGATCATTAATTATAACTATACAAGGTTACCTATGACATAGTGGATATGGTTTGGCAAATAGGAATCTATATCAAAGATAAAAGGGTGGTTAACTTGGTCTTTCAAAGAATTCTAGGTTTCTAAAGATAAGGATTAAATGTTTGACCAAGTCAATCTTTAGATCAGTATAAAATAGGGAAAGGAGGGAAGGTAATTCCCTTAGAATCTACACTCTCTTTAATTCTTTAGAGAGGTCTTCTTCATCCATTTAATGAATGGATAATTTCTCAAGTTGGTGAATAAGGAGGAGGAGGAGGAGGAGGATGGTTCCCTTAGCACCCTTGTGTTCATGTATAGAAATAATTCTCCATCATATAGCCATCGATGTAGAGATACTAAGGATATATAGTGGGTGCTCTTTGGAGAAAGAGTTCACTAAATGGATCCGTATGAATCCCTGAATGGTGTTATACCTAACTGTCAATCAGGTTGACTCACGTCATGGTTGTGTATGTGGTCCTTTGACTTCAGACACCAAAGACATATTGTGGATGGATGATCGTGTTTTGATTATGACTTACGAATCCCTAGCCACGGGATATCTAAAACGTCATATATTAGATATGACATGAAGTCCACGAAGATGATTGTGTGATCAAGATGGGATCATCCACCCTCGGTATTTGAGGAGATTGACTCAAGGAATGAGATGCGATGAAATCCTTGGCCAAGGATTTAGAAATATCAGAGGATTTCCTGATAATTTCTACACGCATCAGTGCTAACTTGAGTGATCGATTAGGGTTTGATAGTCGACCATTCCCTAAGTCATTCATGAGTCTAATGTGGATGAAGGATTATACATACATGGTAATCGATGACGGGAAGGTTCCATAAATGAATTCTTACATACTCCATATCTCCTAGTTTACATGGTGTAGCTTGGCACCCAACGGGCTGGCAACTCAACCTATCGATTGGGTTAAATCGATCCTTGATTAATTAATCTATATGTAGATGTGGATAATTAACTAAGTTTGACCAATAAAGTGTTATTTGGTTTATAGAGTTATTAACTAGTGAGATATATGTATCTAGAGGGTCACGCACATAAGGTCTATAGATGTTGGTGGATGCCAAATGTCTATAAATAGCGGGAGAACGACCACAACTCAAGGTGCCCATACAAACCTTGTGAGAATTCTCTCATTTCTTTTCTTTCTCTCTTAGTGAAGAGGAGATCGAACCATCCAGAGACCGTGTGGGTACCTCTAAAGGCTAGACACTTGAGTACCTTCAAAAACTCCTTCAAGGAAACCCAATAAGTATGTTTCCTCATTCATATTAGATCATAGGTGATGAAACGATTTATGCGGTCATTGAAAACACAAAATTTTTGGTCAAACGTAATTTATAATTCCGAACTCACAATGACTAAAAATATTAAATCAAGTACAATTAAAAGATTGGCTCGATCCAAAGAGAACACCGTTGACTTTGATCGAAGGGTTGACTTGGTCACACTTAAGTTTAATTAGAGTTTTTAAGAAACGAAGGTGGTATATAATTACTAGAAATGGTACGAATATATCAGACAATATATTTCAAGAATTTTAGAAAATGTTTTGAAGAAGAAAAGTCAACATCAGAGCATTGACTTTGAGTAGACGTTAACTTTCTGTAAAATCAGTGAAGAAAAAGGTGGTAAAATAATACAAAAAATTATATATTGAAAAACTAGAGAGAAAATGGAAAATTTGGATATATAATTCGTGATTTTTAAACTAGAATTAGATTTATTATGATTTATTGAAAATCAATGATAAAAAAATCCCGAAATGAAGATCTAGGTCAAAGTCATTAAATTGACTAACCAAATGATATCCAAGTCTTGAAATTTACATATGAATAGAAAACTAACAATCCAAGAATTCCAAAGTGATCAAAATTGTCGATTTTCATCTTATATTTCAAGAGTAATTGCCCCCGCAAGTGATAACATGCATATTTAAATTAAATTCTTACCTTATTTAACTAATATTCATGCTTATTTTATGTAATTATGATGCATGTTATCATAATTTTTATGAATTTTCTCCACTGGTATGCCATTCTACTAAAGTTCATGTTTATGCATTATTTAGGGTTAATTGTGAGCTCTATGAATGTTTTAATCTTTTACATGGTTAAATAAATAGAAATTAATTACCTTATTTTGACTTTTGTAGATGATTAGAAGATTTAATTTTCAAAAAGAGAATGTTAGATGAATCAAAATAGACTTCTTAAGAAATTATCTATGTTTACTTTAAATTCATATATTATGATTTTTTAATTTGTATTTCTAGATGTCATAACATTAAAGATGAAGAAATTTGTGATCCAATGGAGATAATTTGAATTAAAAAGGAGTTGTATTTCTTAAGTTATGAATTTTTGAATTTATTATATTTTTATGGATTTTTCTAGATTTTAATTTGATTTTTAAAATGCAAAAAATGGGTTTGATTTTTGCAGGACCCGCGGAGCTGACGTGGCACACGAGACACGCACGTATGCGGCATGGCACGCAAGGCCACGTGGCAGAGCTGTGCGAGCCCATTCAGGGCGCAGGTGGTGCGGACGCGTGGCAAAGCCACACGTGTCCATGCGCACGCCTGGGTGGCACCACGTGGCACCACGAGGTGAGAGGGCTGGCAGGTGAAGGGCCCACGGGTTAGTGGGCCTTGGCTATAGGATTGGGGCGGTAACACATTTGTGTTATGCCGCCCTAGTCTTTATACTCACTATTCTTCTTTTTTTCTTCCGTGTGGGACTATGTTCCCTTGGAAATCTTCTTTTGCAGGCGACATGGCAGCACCGTGGGCGTTGGATAAGATCGCAAAGCGTCCATTGCGTGGACTCGGGTCCATGCGATCATCATCAAGACACGTGCATTAAAAGGGCATTTAAGTGAAGCGATCGACGACTCACCTTGCACCACGTGGCTTCATCAGACGGTTGCGATTCATCGCGATTTCAGCGCATCATGGGGAGACGCGTGGATACATCGTGATGGTCCAATTGAAGATCGAACCACTTGGATTTAAGGAAATCGTAGACCCTACGACGTCACATCATGTCTACGATTTGCGAGTGACTATGAAAGTGGCGAAAAAATCAATTTTTAATTCTGGAAAATCCTTAAAAATTCATTAAAAATTTAGAAAAATTCTAGAAAAATCCCTAAATTTCGATTGGCGAGTGACGTGGAAGAAAAATTTAGGGATTTTTCTAGAATTTTTCTAAATTTTTAATGAATTTTTAAGGATTTTCCAGAATTAAAAATTGATTTTTTTGATAAATATCGATTTTTCAGAATATGTAAAGTGCGCATGTGACGTGGCACAATCAGAGCCGTCTGATCAATTGCGATCAATGATCGCGATGAGGAGGTGACGTGGCAGCATCGTGGACGTCCGATCGCGCGTGCGATATTGGCAGTCGATCTTCACTTAAGATCAATGGACACGTGGCTTAATCGGGTGCACCGGATCGCATCTAATGTCGACCGTCGATCGTGAAAGTTATAACGGTTGAGATTAAAACGCATGGAAATGCATAAGGAGCGTCAGATCGCGATCCAACGGCGTCGGTTTTGATGCGTTTTATAACGCGCAGACATGTGGCTTCATCTCAAGCGTCCATCAGCGATCCAACGGACGCGAACTAATTGTAACAGTTCGCAATGGACCGTTTCATCAGAGCCGTTAATCCATTCGATCAGACGGATACACCCAAAATCCCTATAAATTGAGATGTTCTTCCGATTTTTAAAGTATTTGAGAAGAAATCAATTAAATTGATCTGTTTAGACACCAAATCTCTTGAATCTCTTCATCCTATCATCTTCTAGACTCAATTCCGCATCCACAGAGTGCTTCATATCAAGCTTTTGGATGAAAGACGAGGAAGAAATCGACGCTTGAACTCCACTATCACGGTTTTCAGATTTTTTATGAAAAGCCTTGATTCCGGTGATTAATTGGGTTAATCCAATCGAAATCTTCGGTTAGTAGAAGCGGTTTTCACTAATCTTTCATCTCTGACCATTTAATTTTTGTTTATATTAAGAATTATGGTTAATTTACTTTAGATTTTTGATTAAATCACGATTTTAAGTTTGAAAATTACCTCTCACTTCGATCTTCAATTTCTCCGCGAAATCAAAGTCAAATTCGATGATTTTTGATTCCGTGGAATCTTCTTGAAGTTCTCTTTCATAATATACCATTTTCCCCAATTTCTACCATCGATTAATTGTCTGATTTGATCAAATTCGAGATTTCCCCAACTTCTTGAAGATCATCAGAAATTTTCCTAATTCCCTGTGGATTCAACCCTTATTTACCGTTATACCCCTCAATTCGAGATATTTTTATTTAATTGGTAAGTTTGGATTTTTTTTTGACTCTTGACCGTGTCCAATTGATGACCACTTGGTCTCGTTTCGTCAAATGGCGCCGTTGCCAGAGAATTAAGGCAAAATTTTGATCAATTTTGTCAATTTTGACTTGGTCAACTCAGATTTTTCGCATAATTTCTTGTAATTCACGAAAATCAATTATATATTGAGTGATCCGAAGTAGAAATCAATCTTTGAGATCCTTAATTCGATAAGATTAAGTGATTTCGCCCCTTTTGTAAGGATCACTAGCAATCACTTCTTCAAAATCGTGTTAAGAAGGGGTCACTCTCACGGATACCGACATTCAGGTACAATTGACATCAATTTTTAATATTTTATAAGGTAATTTATAATTTATATCCATCTAAATATCCGATCCACTCTTCATGAGACTACGGACGGCTTGGAGATTACAGAATAATCCCTTGGATATAAACCATTTTGAACGATCCTCGCAATCCCCCGAAACTACCGAGACTGACACAACCGTAGATTTGACAGAACCAGTAGAAATGGCCCGGAATGACGAGGGAAATGCAAGGAAATGCCTTAGTGACTATGCTAGGCCCGTCCTCCATTGACCTGTCACGAGAATTCACGCACCCCTAAATAGAGGGGCAAATTTTAGAATTGATTCCCATGTCATGAGTATGCTTCCTATCTTCCATGGTAAACCTTTTGAGGATCCATATAGACACGTAGATGAGCTTTCCCAAGTATGTGAGATTAAGCATCTTCAGAATATCCCCGCCGACATGATGAAGATGAAACTCTTTCCCGCTACCCTTAGAGATTGAGCCAAGGATTGGTTTTTAAAATTAGGGAAATAATTCACTAGTTGGACCGAGATGGAAGAATAATTTTTGAGAAAATACTATTCCGTAGGGAAAACTACTTCCGTCGGAAAAGCCATCCACGAGTTTACCTAAGGCACAAGTGAAACCTTTCACAAGGCCTGTGAGCGATTAAGAGACCTCACTAGGGAGTATCCACACCATGAAGTGTCTAACCATGAACTAACGCAGATATGTTATGACGGGTTAGGCCCGCAAGATAGATATCTTTTAGATGCAGCAAGTGGCGGCACCTTCATGAGAAAATACGAAGACAACGCGATGGAACTCATCGAGACAATGGCAGAAAATAGCCATCATATTGCAGCGAAGCCATTTGGAAGAGGTGCGATGCCAAAAACAATTGATGCCAAGTCAACAAAGATGGGAATGCTCCTAGAAAGAATCAATAAAATGGCGGAAGTCCATAATTTGTTACTAGACCAACTCAATATCTGCAATGGTTCTGAAGGACTCGCCCCCGTCTCCCTTCAAGAGGCGCTGCCATGTGCAAATTGCTCAAGATTTGATTATATCGAATTAGATTACCCTATAATGGCAATCCAAGGACGTCAAGGATATAGACAAGGTCCATCGGGAGGACCGACTCAACAAGGACGTCAAAATTTTCAGGTTACATACCCTAACTACTATAATACCCCTGTTTTTAATAATTCTCCGTAGAATACAGGATATAGGAGGAACAACGATCAACCCTATCCTCTACTATACAATGCTCATCAACAACAATAATCTTACCCTAATCAAAGACAATTGTCGTTTGTCCTGCCGACTCAACCACAAGCCTACACGCAAGCTCTACACCAGAGTGCGCTGGCATCCGATCCGATCCTCGGTGCAATCTCGCGATTAATGGAGCAAATGACGTGGATGAACTCGCGCGTAGCCAAAAAATAGGACTTCGTCAAGACGAACTTCTAACCGACGACCGACAGAAAGGGTAAACAGGTAACTTTTACTGACCAATTACCCTCGCGTGCCACAGCCAACCCAAGGAATCAAGGGGCCTCATCAAGCGAGACGCATAACATCAACCATGTACACATCGACGAGGAAGCTGTGGAAATGACATTAGCCATATCGAGCGTTCGAAGTGGAAAAGACCTACCCGATCTATGCAAGGATCATCTTATTCACCATTGCCCGATTGAAGAAAAAGAAATGCCAATTACCGTCAAGCAAGATAGTGATTCAGAGGACGAGGAAGTACAGGCTACGGCAAAGCGTAACCCTGACAAATACAAGCCCCCTGTGCCTTATCCTCAAGCATTAAATCGCCCCAAAGCCAAGACTAACGAAACCGATGACAATCTACTAGACACCTTTAAGAAGGTGACCATAACCATTCCCTTGATAGATGCCATCAAGCATATCCCTTCCTATGTAAAATTTCTCAAAGGTATATGCACTCCCCATAGAAACCATAGAAGGATCCAACTTAGTGAGACCGTGAGTTCCATCATGATGAATGCCTTACCGATTAAAAAGAGAGATCCGGAAGCACCTATGATCACGAGTGAGATAGGGGGAATCTCCTTCACTAGATCCTTGTTAGATACCAGAGCTAGTATAAACATCCTCCCTAAAGCTATATTCGATCGTCATCATGTAGGGGAGTTGCAACCTTTCTTAGTAGAGCTATGCTTAACTGATGAATCAGTGAGGAAACCACATGGACTAGTAGAAGACGTAATAGTTACGATAGAAGATTATTATTTCCCGACAGACTTCCTAGTCGTTGATATGAAAATGACCAAGGAGCTTAGCCAAGCCCCAATTGTCTTAAGACGACCCTTCCTAGCTACTGCGAAAGCCGTTACTAACTAGGGAAAAGGAGAAGTAATTCTCAAAGTGGGAGAGCACACCATGAAGTTCGACATCAACAAGCTTATGAAATATCCTTCACGATCTTCTGAGGAGTTGGGCGTCATTGACTTCGCCGACGATCAGGACATAGACGCCTGCGTAGAAGAAGTTATGATGATTGACGACGAAGCAAGATATGACGAGCTGCTAATGGAAGAACCTACCTTGGAACTCAAGACTCTCCCATCTATACTAAAATACGCCTTCCTTGATGAAGAGAAAGCAAAGCCGGTGATCATTTCGTCCAAGCTGGATATAAAGCAAGAGGAAAAATTTCTGGAAGTATTAAGAAAAAAATGAAGAAGCAATCGGATGGACCCTGACTAACTTACAAGGGTTGGACCCTTCACTATGCACTCATTGCATCTTCCTAGAGGATGAGTCAAGACCCGTCAGGGAGGCCCAGAGATGACTCAACCCGAAGGTATGGGAGGCCGTGAAAGAAGAAATTCTTAAATGGCTAAACGCAGAAATTATCTACCTCATATCCGATAACCAATGGGTGAGTCTGGTGCACGTTGTTCCAAAGAAAGCCGGAGTAACGGTCACGAAGAACGAGAAGTGTGAAGAGATCCAGACACGACGTCTGACAAAATGGAGAGTATGCATCGACTATCGGAAGCTGAACTTTGCCACAAAAAAGTATTACTTCCCTCTCCCGTTCATCGACCAAATCCTGGACCGATGATAACATGCATTTATAACTTAATTTCTTATCCTAGTTAACTCATATTCATGCTTATTTTGTGTAATTATGATGCATGTTATCTTAATTTTATGAATTTTCTCCATTGGAATGTCATTCTACTAAAGTTCATATTTATGCATAAATTAAGGGATAATTATATGCTTGATTGATGATTAATCTTTTTGCAAGATTAAAATAATATGAATTACATATTTTCGCTGATGTACTTTGACTTTAGGAGATGATTTCAAGAATTAATTCCAAGGAAATAATGATTTGATGATTTGATGATTTAAAGAAGGAATTTCTAATGAAAGACTTGATATTATTCTCAATCCTTCTCATTTTCTTATTTTTAATTATATTTTAGATGGCATGATGCTAAAAAGCAAGAAAATTGTGATACAATGGAGAAAATTTGGATTAAAAAGGAGTTGTATATTTAAAGTTATGAATTTCTGAAGTTTATGCCCTTTTCTGATTTTTATCGGATTTAAATTGATTTTTATTGAATTTATATTAATTTTTTCTTATTAAAATCACGAAAATGGGGGTTTTTTTTTATTCCACAGACCCCGCGGATGACGTGGCGAGCGGAAGCTGACGTGGCACGCGGGATGAGCGCGATGATGCGACTCGACACTGAGGCCACGTGGCCAGGCTGCACGTGGCCCACGCGAGGCGCAGGTGGCGTGGACATGTGGCAGGAGGCCACGCTGGTCCATGCGGACGCCCGTGCGGGGCGCCACGTGGCAGGGGGGTCGATAGGTGAAGGGCCCACGGATTAGTGGGCCGTGGTAAGTATATTGGGCGGTAACGCAAATGCGTACCGCCCCTCTATCTTATATAGTCGTCATTTCTATTATCCTTTTCCGTGTGGGACTATGTTCCCACACGTTTCTAATGTGCAGGTGACGTGGCGACCGCACGACTGTCGGATCCTATCGCGATGCGTCGATCGCGTGGACCTGAGTCCACTCGATCGAAATGAAAGCACGTGCGTGAAAGCCAAACTTAAGTGAAATCGATCTACCTCTCACCTGGAGATGCGTGGACGCTTCGGGAGTGTCTGATCTCCATCAGACGGGCGACGCAAGCGAATGAGGGGGATTCATCTCAACGAGCGGCACAGATTGGACGGCAACGATGAATCTTGAGTCATGATCGTGGCTCACGATCGCACTTCGATCGTGGCCCGATCACTCCGCGAGCGGGGCCGATTCATCGTGCGATTAAGACCACGATCAGTCCTAGCTGATGGGCCACGATCATTGTGCGATCGTGGCCATCAAACTCGTCTTCCGACCGGATCAAACGGTCCGGAATCCGTGCGGAAATTTCCCCTTTAAAAACCGATGTATCCTCTCTTTTCAATTCAACTTTTGATTTATTCGTAAAGCAATTAAGCAAATTTGGAGCAAAATCTTAAGTTCTTCGTGATCCCCCGCGCTTAGACTCAATTGTGAAGCAATTGGAGTGGGATTGATCGCGAATCATCACACGATTTCATCGAATATTCCCTTTGAATTCCGAATGTCCGCGAGGAAGAAATCGAGAAAATTCGCTTCAATCCGCGTGAATTGAAGCCCCATTCTTGCACAAATCGGGTTGGTAGTGAGATGCAATCGATTATCAGGTGGTAATTTGAGTTTTAATTAGGTTTAGATCTTTAATTTTGCATATTAGTTCTTAGTGTTCTTCAATTTCTCCCCAATTTTAGTCCAAAATTTCTCTGATTTTGAAAATAGGATACCTCTCGGATTATAATTCCAAATAACTTGATTTTGATTTCATTGCATTCCTTATTTCATCAGCTTTCGTGGATAGAAAAATTTGTCGATTTCGGAGTTCATTTGGCCCTGGAATTTAACGTTTGACTGAGCACTGTTCATTTTTCATCAGAATTTGAATGTTGACTTTCGGGGTCAATTACTTTCAAAATACAAATCGGAATTCTATCATTTTGGTCTCTTTAGAATCCTTTGGTTCTTAGATTTTGAGTGATATAAATTTGAAGATTTGGATATCATTTGACTAGTGAATTTGAAGATTTTCGCTGAAGTGTTCATTTTAGAAATTTTCTTATCTATGATTGTCAATAATTCATAATAAATCCATTTCTTATTGAAAAATCATGAATTATATATCAATAAATTGGATTTTCTTTCTAGTTTTTAAATCTATAATTTTTGTAATCTTCTGACAACTTTTGATTCTCTAATTTTATAGAACACCGACTGTTACTCAAAGTCAATGCTTTGACTTTGAGTTTTGACTTTTCTATGTCAAATATGAGAATTGAAATCTTAAAATTTCTTATTTAATATATTTATACATTTCTATTGATAAGATCTTATTTTTACTTCTTTAAAACCTCTTTTACACCTAAGTTTGACCAAGTCAACATTGCAATTTAAGTAAGCCTTGATCTATGTGGATCAACCCCATACTTACACTTGATTTTATATCTTTATCTCTGTGACTTCGGTTTTGTAAATTTTTTTTGACCGACGTTTGTGTGTTTTAACGACCGCACTAAAACCCTTCGTCAACCGACTATTAGGATGGAGTTACTTCTTCTTCCTCGATGGATATTCAGGGCTACAATCAGATTTCCATTCATCTCGAAGATCAAGAGTAGACGACATTCACCTGTCCATTTGTTACCTTCGCCTTCAGATGCATGCCATTCGGACTGTGCAACGGCCCCGTGACCTTTCAACGATGTATGACGGTGATCTTCTCCAACTTTTTTGGCGACAATTTAGAAGTTTTCATGGACGACTGCAGCATCTTTTGAAATGATTTTGAGAGTTTTCTTTCTCACTTGACAAAGATGCTAAAGATCTGTGTAAGGAAACGACTGGTACTAAGTTGTGAAAAATCCCACTTCATGGTACGGAAGAGAGTAGTGCTCGAGCATATCGTCTTGAGCAAAGGACTGGAGGTGGACAAGTCCAAGATAGAGGTCATCCAAAACCTCCCTCTTCTAGGTACTGTCAGAGATTTGAGGAGCTTTCTCAGGTGTGTCGGCTTTGTTGGGATCTAAGGTCGATAACTTTCCAAAATTTTCATCAAAACATCAAGTGCAGAGGAAAAACAATGAATCAGACATTCAAAATACCAAGCCACCTAGAAGAGATGATCCTATCATCTAGTATGTATGAGAAAACATAATTACAAGTTTCCTTGAAGGAGTTCTTGCAGCTATTCAAGTGTCTAGCCTCTAGCGGTATCCACACGGTCTCTGGATGGTTGGATCTCCTCTTCAAAACTCTTCACAAAGAGAGAAAGAGAAGAAAGGAGAGAATTCCCACAAGGCTTGCATGGGCACCTTGAGTTGTGGTCGTTCTCGCCCTATTTATAGACATTTGAAATGAGGTATTTTCATAAAAACCCTCATAATTATGTCTATATCCACCAACATCCATAAACCTTATTTGTGTGACCCTCTAGGTCCATATATCTCACTAGTTAATAACTCTATATACCAAATAACACCTTATTGGTCAATCTTAATTAATTATCCACATCCACATCCACATATAGATTAATTAATCAAGGATCAATTTAACCCAATCGATAGGTTGAGTTGCCAGCCCGTTGGGTGCCAAGCTACACCACATACTCTAGGAGATATGGAGTATGTAAGAACTCACTTATGGAACCTTCCCGTCATTAATTACCATGTATGTATAATCCTTCATCCAAATTAGACTCATGAATGACTTATTGTATGGTCAACTATCAAACCCTAATCGGTCACCCAAGTTAGTACTGATGCGTGTAGAAATCATCGAGAACTCCTTCTTCGATATTTATACTGCCTTGGCCAAGGATTTCATCGCATCTCATTCCTTTGAGTCAATATCCTCAAATACCGAGGGTGGATGATCCCATCTTGACCACACAATCATCCTCGTGGACTTTATGTCGTATCCAATATATGACGTTTTAGATATCCCGTGGCTAGGGATTTATAAGTCATAATCAAAATACAATCATCCATCCACAAGATGTCTTTGGTGTCTCAAGTCAAAGGACCACATACACAATCATGACATGAATCAACTTGATTGACAGTTAGGTATAATACCATTCAGGGATTCATACAGATCAATTCAGTGAACTCTTTCTCCAAAGAGCACCCACTATCTATCCTTAGTGTCTCCACACTGATGGCTATAGGATCGGCCATACTCATCATATGAGATGGATTAGATAGTGCTATTCTTTCCGGATAATTTGATGTCCTTCTTGAATATCCCACGAATAGGAATATTTAGAACATATGCTTAAAGACTAGTGATCATTATATTATGATTTCATCATAATTTACTTAGTCATTGCACATGCTCATGGACTTCATTACAAACATCACACAAGAATGACAATGAATAAATTTCATTTCAATGAACATCAACAAGATACATGAAAGTGTGATTGGCTTATACGCTAGATAATATCCATCAGGCTTCTATAGAAGATTCATACAAGACTTTGCCAAAGTCTCCAAGCCACTCACCACCCTTCTTTGCAAAGACAAAGACTTCATCCTCGACAAAGAAGGGAAGCGTGCATTCACGATGCTAAAGCAAGCACTGATCGAAGTACCGATACTTCAAAGTCGTAAGTGGGACTTACCATTCGAGATAATGTGCGATGCTTC